>CM029540.1:9171593-9686593 GCA_017141395.1 Laodelphax striatellus
ATTTATGTACATACACAATATTTTCACTGGTGTTTGCAATATATATTGTATAAATAACAAATAGGTAGTTGTATAGATTTATCTTTTTTTCTGTCTCTGTATTCACAACTCACATGTAGCTTTTTATATTTTTGTAGATTTTATTGTATAGAATTTTATTATTTTTGTCCTGTATTTACAATTTATTATTCAGAGTACTCACAAGATCTAGTTGTAGGGATGAAACTGAACCACCTTCATGCAATTGTTGGTAAACTTGTGTGAATCGTTGGTAAAATTGAGTGAATCACTTATCAAATGCTGAGAGGTGATTATTGTGCCATAATCTATGTGTAGTTGTATTGTGAGCGACAACGAGCCCAACTGAAGTCATTAAATTGATACAGGGATCGGGATCTCACAATGCAACTACTTTTTTATAAATCCATCTGGAAACAGTACATAATCTATGTGTAGTTGTATTGTGGGCGACAACGAGCCCAACTGAAGTCATTAAATTGATACAGGGATCGGATCCCACAATGCAACTACTTTTATAAATACATCTGGTTGAGATGGATAATAGGATTGAGATTCAATCTCATCCATGCTTCTATCAGTTTGATGTTGAATACTTTTATTGCTCACTGTTTCAAGCTTGCAATTTGCTGGCTATGATAAATTTAAAAGAAATGTACAAAAATATTTGTACATTTTAAAATTATTACTATAGGTTATGCACAATACACCACAGCATTTGATGCGTATTCAAAATAATATTACATTATGTACATACTAATGTTTGTATTATATAATGTAAAAGTGGATGATAGGCCTATAGGGGAAAAACCACTATAAAAACTTTAACGCGCCTACGATTCCTACGTCATTGCGTGGTGTGGAAAAGGAATCATATTGGAGAAGAGCATGACAAGCGTCATTGAGGTGTTTACTCCTCTGCTGCTAAAGCTCAACTGATTAGTTTTATGTATTGTTGTACACTCCTACCCTATTTTGTTGAATGGTTTCAGTAGTCAGTTGACTGTAGAAGTGTTTTGAAGTCATGGATGATCTACCAATAACAATCTTGAAATTACTAATCATTACAATGAAGTTTTGGTTAACTTTTATGATAGTGGTGATGATTGTATCGAATTATGGGTGGATAAGCTTTCTACTAAAATAAATAGATTTCCATTAGAAATAGATTATCCTTGTTGAAAATGATTTTTATCTCTGTGCATCACTTCCGGTTTTATGTTAATTTGTAACGGTTTTTCCCAGATTAGAAAATTTAATGTTTTACCCTTGTTGAAAATGATTTTATCTCTGTGCGTCACTTCCGGTTTTATGTTAATTAGTAACGGTTTTCCCAGATTAGAAAATTTGATGTTTTATCCTTGTTGAAAATGAATTTTATCTCTGTGCGTCACTTCCGGTTTTGCGGTTAATTAGTAACGGTTTTCCCAGATTAGGAAATTTGGTATTCAGTGGATTAGGCCTATTGGGGATACCACTTTAAAAAAAGCGCGCCAACGGTTCATACGTCATTTTACGTGGTGTGGAAATTGAACCTACAACAGACATTCAGACTGCAAGCAGTGTAGGAGAAGGAGCTGGTGCAGAAGGAGCTGGTGCTGGAGGAGCTGGGTGCAGGAGGAGCTGGGTGCAGGTGTAGCAGATAGGGTAAGTCCTTACTATTCCATATATTCTTCATCCTCACACTCAGCTTTCATCATCATCATCCTCTTCACATTCTTCATCCTCATACTCCCCTAGAGCACACCTCCCCATGCATCCAACTTACATCATCATCATCATCATCATCATCATCATCATCATCATCATCATCATCCTCTTCACATTCTTCATCATCATACTCCTAGAGTCTATCCCACCCTTGCACCCAGCTTCCATTGTCATCATCCTCTTCACATTCTTCATCCCCCATACTTCACTAGAGTCTATCCCTCCTTGCACCTAGCTTCCATCATCCTCTTCACATTCTTCATCCTCATACACCCCTAGAGTCTATCCTCACCCCCACCCATCATCTGCACATATCATCATCATCATCCTCTCAATCATCAATTCAATTTTCATTTTTCACATACACATTTTTTTTTTTTTTTTTTTTCAAAATGGCCGACCTCATATGACGTCACACACTAAAACACCTCACAAAATCTTAAATTCAAATTTCCCGCTTATTCTCTCATTTCAAATTTCCGCACAAATCAAATATGACCGACACAATATGGCCGACCAAAACACATGACCGGAAGTGACACACCCAACCCTGACCTTGAAAACACATGTTCTCTGACGTCAAAAACAGCTGACCAGAAATTCAAATTCAAATTTCCCGCCAAAATTCAAAATCCAAGATGGCGGATCCAAGATGGCCGACCGGAAGTGACGTCACAAAAACAGCTGACCGGAAGTGACGTCACAAAAACAGCTGACCAAAAATTCAAATTCAAATTTCCCGCCAAAATTCAAAATCCAAGATGGCGGATCCAAAATGGCGGATCCAAGATGGCGGATCCAAGATGGCGACCGGAAGTGGAGGCAGAATCCGCAACCACGCACTACTGATATCTACAAGTATATTATAAGCCTATGCTTATGCTATGATATACTGTACCACTAAAGTAAAAAACTATATATATACTCTTGCGAAACACATGATACCCTCAACCGATATATTGTTTTCATCTATTGCAGCTTATTTAGCGAATCATAGGAAAAGTAGGAAAAGAGGCGAATACTAGGAAAAGGAAAACACAATATGAAGAAACAAGAGAAAAGAACTAGAACGGGGAAAAACGAGATGAAAAATTAAGAGATGAGTAAAATGAGGAAAAAGCAATAATTATTTTTAATGGAGTTGGACATGTGTCTCTGATTATTGTAACATAGACACTAGGCAGACACTTGGCAGACTGAAGGCAGACGAAATTAATAATATATTAAGGGCCGGTTCATGAGCTCTAACGTTTGTCTCGAACGGTTAGTGGGTTAGCAGCATAGAGAGCCCTTAGCACATAGTGTCGAGGCTAACGTTTGTCGATGCTACTGTGGTCTTAGCTAAATCCCGAGCTCATGAACCGGCCCTAATAATCCTATTAATAACCCCTATTAGTAATCAGCGCAAAGAAGAAACACACTCGACTGATTGTAAGGACAAGTATAACAGTATAATAATATATGTGAGTGATTACCACAATCCTGACAGACTTTTGGCAGATAAACAATATATACCAGATACCATGACTCGGGTGGATAATCAACAGATAACAGACAAATACACTACAGATTGTAGAAAGACAAATAACAGCATAAGTTCCTCGCAATTCGTAAATGATTAGCGCAAAGGAGACAGACACTCTGCAGACGCCAACAAACCAAGTGCACCACGACAAATGTGTCTGATCAGCGCAAACAAGACAGACACTCGGCAGACTATAGGCAGACGAGCATCAGTATAAGTAGACCACAACAGTCGCATGTGTGAGCATTTTTTCCATCAGGTGCAAGCGAGAATTGCTTGAGCCTTGGGGCATGATGGTGGTGTGGGGGGGGGGGAAGGAATTCTGAGTTCAGGCAGGACAAGCATCAGATAGAGGAGAAAGCTGTCTGTGTTGCCCATTAAATAAATACGCTGTGAATCAGTGAATGAATGCCGAGGTTACAGAGGAAACTGCGCTTGTGCCTAGCTTAGAGACGCGTGCTTTCTGAAGAGTCTTGAAAAGTTGAAAAAATATATTAAAACTTCAAAAAAGCTTCTAAAAACCATCAAAAGTGTTTGAAAAAATACACTTCGTAGTTTGCTATTTAGTACTGTTTTTCGAATTTATAAATGAGGTGTTGAAAGTTAAAAATTACATATTAACTGACTGTAGATTATACCATATTTCTTGTAGTTTGCTATTTGCATATTGTATTAAATTAATAATAGAAAATATACATGAAATCAACAAAAATTAACAATTCTTTTCAAGTAGGCTATATAGTTTGCCATCAATGTATATAATCTTCTTCTTTAGCTAAGAAAATATTTATTAAATTAATTCTTTCTTTTCTCAAATTACATATACATTACTTTAATCTCATTTAAATCAGGTAGTAGGCGTATAGTTTGCAAGACAAGACGAGATTAGTCACGTTTAGTCACAGTAATTCACATAGCTGTTTATGAGCAGCACACCGATGCAATGACTAATCGGTGTGTTTCTTCATAAGCAACTTTTCTGTGACTATTCTCACTAATCTCGTCTTTCTTGTCTTGACTAACCGGTACGCCTTGCTAAATTTTCTTGTAAGAATTACTTTTAAAAATAAAAACGTAGAAAAAATTATCTAAAACTGAGGACGAAACAACACAACATTCAAGCCAAGCTACGAAACCCTTTACCTCATTCAAGGACTTATTCCCATGTTGGATGGTCTCATCATCTAGGAAAGGCTTTGAGATAGGACCTATACTTAACCCTTGATTATGTGACCGTGGACTAGACGACCTTCAGGTAATCCCTGTTTTAGAACTATTATTTAATGGGTTTTTTGTCTGAGAGAAGAAGCAAAGACAATTAGAATACTTATAGTTTCCTATCGTCTTTGGAAGAAGCAACGCATTTCCAGTGAATAATTAAAGTGAATAAGGCTAAATTGGGGTCTCTCTCTTATTTGTCTAGTCAGGTGAAGAAACTGAGTAAAAGTGAAGAGACTGGGGAGAAATCTAGGGAAAATTTTGTTTCACATGGGGACAAAATGGAAAAACGGTAATGACTAATGAACATAAAATGTTTATTGTTATTCATTAAAATATAGTAGCCTGGATGGATAAAATGGATGCAATTTGATCTGTACAAACGCCTAGGCTACTATATTTTAATGAATAACAATAAACAGTCCGAAATAGCAAACTACGAAGTGTATTTTTTCAAAGTTAGTGTAGTTTTTCAAACACTTTTGATGGTTTTTAAAAGCGTTTTTGAAGGTTTTAATAGTTTCTTCACTTTTCAAGGCATTTTGGAATTGTGTGCCAATAGATGAAAAAATTAATACATTACATAAAATGTTAATTGGAAATAGCTTGTGTGTTTTAAACATATATGTAGAGTGCCGAATTTGAGAAAAACCTTATAGACAAATACAAATTACATCCATAAACATCCTCAATTTATACAGGTGTATTGAAGCTTACCTACCTCATTAATCACCAGTTTTCACTATCGTTATTTACCGGGAAAATACAAGGAATGTGTGGAGCCATGTGCCTCAAAGATAGATACCTATAGTCAACTATTTTATACTCTTTGGTCGTATAATAGCTTATAGTATAGATATACTCCCATGTAGGTGCAGCTAGAGACCACTTTCACCTGGACACCTGTTCAAACCCTGCATATATATAG
Organism: Laodelphax striatellus; assembly: GCA_017141395.1. Classification (NCBI taxonomy): domain Eukaryota; kingdom Metazoa; phylum Arthropoda; class Insecta; order Hemiptera; family Delphacidae; genus Laodelphax; species Laodelphax striatellus. The sequence continues at coordinate 9,176,993 of CM029540.1, forward strand.
AGATACTCTGGTTCTACAGATAGCTTATATATGTACATATATCCTTCAAACTCTTTCTCATAGCATGCACTATAAAATTCATTGGCTGTATAAATAATCATCGTAGAGTACGTTTCATATAACTTGGCAGCATGTAGATGATAGGCGGACTGCTGTCAAACTATTTTGGAAGCACTGCACTATATTATAAACAGAAAAGATGGAATATGAGTTCAGTGAATTTATTTCAATGAAACAAGTTCTATTGCATAATGAAATAATATGATGAATCTTACTACTCATGTAGTTTTATAATACTACAGTATTACTATACTAATATAATACTGCATTAGTACTATACTACATTAACATTATTACTATAGTATTATACTTATAGTATTACACAACTTGAGTTTAAATGAGAAAAAGACAATATTATTTGTGTAAATATATTATTTATTATGGAAGAATCTATATTATTTAAAAAGTAATTAATATCTGCTCGTAATAAAATTTACTACATAATATAGTAAATACTATAAAATAAATTATGTATCTTTAAGTTGAGTATCTTCAAATTATGTTCTACGTGGAAATTTGTATTGAAAATAAATAAATAACTTTAAAATATACTATTATCACCATAATAATATTTGAATTACTATTTTTATTATAAGTTATTTTTATAACAGTTCTAGTGTTCTAGCATCCCATTGGTCAAAATTATTCCCTCCTACAAAATGGATTCATATTTTACAAGGACCAATGAGAGCTAGAAGGCGTGTACTGCAACAAAATGGCGACTTTCTTGTGATTGGTCAACGTTGTTGGACGTACCAGATTATCTTCCACATTGAAATCTATGGAATACTGGTTTCATTTTTCTTCTTCTCTTCATCTATTTTCTATCTCTTTTTACTCTTAATTTTTTGTTTTTTCCGTTAATTGTATTGTATCATATTTTCATGTAGTGATGTATTTTATTCAATTTTGTGACATAAAGCTTTCAAGATCCGGAAAAGGAGATTAAAAATCAATCAATCTCTTTATTTCTCACTCTCCATCTTGCCCTCCACTATTTCGCCTATAAACCAGTTTCGTTAATTTACACTTTATTTTTTATTCACTTTGATATTTTTAATGATTCATCATCAGATAGAAAGCACATCCTTCTTGGCATTTTATGAAGAGAAACACATTCTGTCATAAATGAGACTGTTAATATGTGTATTCTGTTATAAGATGCCAATCTACAATAATTACTTTTCCGAGAAAGACATTCCATTTTGACAGTCTCACTTTCATGTCTTTAGATCGAATGATTATTTCCGAAATACTTTTTGTCTCGAGATTTTGTTTGATTGCTGTTCCAATTTTAAACTTTCTTCATTAAATACAAAATAATTATATCAAATTAATATAGGCTAAAGGAGTCCACGTCTGCATGGCATCGATCTCAAATACATTCTCATAATTCGTATATTTTTGTCTTCTATTAAATTTTGCAATATATTGTCCCATACTGTTTATTGTCCACTGTTTATATCTGTTGAACAAAACTATTAAAATTTTACATTTTCTCTAGTACCTTGCAGAGAGTTCTAATGTGTTAGAAAGCTTATTCTTTTTTCTTGGAGAACTCCAAATACTGTAGGTGTAGATCGTATCGAAAATCCAAAAAGCTTTGATTCGATTTATAAAATAAACCAAGAAATTAATTGAGCCTGTAGCTTGAGCAAAGCTGAAGCTAGTGATCTGAGCCAAAACCTGATCTCTACCTATGTTAGTTACTAGTTTTAGAAACAGAGACAGGTACTAGAGACAGATTTGGGGCAACCTGTTGTCTCCATTGATAAATAAATAAATAAATGTTTAGAGTCTTAATTGCATTGAAGTGTAATTAAATCTTCATTAGTATAGTATTCACAAAAGTGTTTTCAGTTAAGGAAAATCCCATTCCAGTTTTTCCAACTTTCAGCGTCCATTCAAGAGATAATTCCAGTTATTTCAACGTAAGCATTCAGGTCACGATTTATCCCATAAATTCAGTTCTTTGTGTCAGGTACACATAAAAATTCACCTTCATCTACAAAACACTATTAACACTGCATCTACGGTCAAACTCTCAATCCCATTCATCTCGTCTCAAAACTAGGTTTTACTAATTAAATAGAAGTTATTTAATTAGTAAAAATTAAATAATTCTACTAAATTAGATGTTCTAAATCAACTTTAAAAGCTTTGAAAGTTTTTATTCAACTTTTAAAGCTTCTTTAAAATATGTTCTACGTGGAGATTTGTATTAAAAATAAATAAATTACTTTAAAATATGTTACCACCATAATAATATTTATTCACGGTTCCGGATTTTTAAAGCTCAATGTGAAAGTTCTAGCCTCATCATGTCTAATTAGCCTTGAATTTCTATAATTTATTACAGTTTAGAGGTTAGCTTCTTATCAGAATAGGTACACATTCATTGCTCAAAGAGAATATTGATGACATGAGAGAATCCAAACTCTTCTTTTTGTCACTCCTTTCACGTAGACCTCTAATCGCACCTACAGTTGTAATTACACATGCGTGTACTTGTAGTAATAAGTAATTTCTTCATTTAAGAGGAAAGTAAACTTAATGGAGATTGAGAGGATTGAAACTCCTATTTTTATCACTCAATGCACGTCTGAAATAGTACTATCAGTTGTAATTACATGCGTGTGATTGCAACTATGAGTAATTTCTTCATAATAGGAAAAGAAAGGTAATGGTGATTATCGTGTTCAAGATTAAAGTGTGTAAAAAGAGAATTCTATTGGAAAAAAGGAATTATGAGGCATCAGATTGATGGACTGACGAAAGTGAAATCTTGGGAAATAAAAATGCTGGTAGGTTGTTTAATAGTAGGATTTTTAAGGCTTATGAAATTGTAATTATGACAGAGTTGCCCATTAGGATATCGAATGATGTTTTACTTAATTAGATTTGTAATGGTTCTAGCGCAAACGTACAGTTGAAACGCAGGGAATTGCAATATTATTAGGTATATTCAAAGATGCTTACTTCAAAGATGTTTGCTTTGTAACATGTATTTGTACAAAGTACATAATGGCTGCAATAAAGATATTAACAATAATTATTACTAGTTATTACCACTTGTAGTTTTATTACTCTTACTAATTCTATTGATTATCGACTGTTGATAACGATTATTAATTACTTGATGCGCCAATTACAATGACAATGTAAATAAATGATTCACAATGTTGAATTCTTTACACTGTTAAAAGTGATAGAAAAAAAAAAATGAAGGAAAGAGGAGGGGAGGAGGAGGAGAGAGGAGGAGGCGGAGGAGGAGGAGGAGTAGGAGGAGGAGAAGAAGAGAGAAGAAGGAAGAAGAAGAAGAAGAGAGAAGAAGAAGAAGAAGAAGAAGAAGGAAGAAGAGAGAAGAAGAAGAGAAGAAGAAGAAAGGAGGAGAAGAAGAAGAAGAAGAAGAAGAAGAAGAAGAAAGAAGAAGAAGAAGAAGAAGAAGAAGAGAAGAAGAAGAAGGAGAAGAGAAGAAGATGAAGAAGAAGAGAAGAAGAAGGAAAAGAAGAAGGAGAAGTAGAAGAAAAAGAAGTTGAGGAAGAATGAGAAGCAGGAAGCTGGAAAGTGAGTGACTGGGCTAATTAGCCGGGAGAGGAACTGGTGCATTACATTGATATGCGTGTGTGATTTAGAAGGTTTCTTATTAGCTTCGAGAGTGTGTGAAAATTATTAAGAAGATTTCATTGTTGAATACTTGAAGCTGTTCTGCTTCCGTATCTTGAATGATTCAATTTCGTGCCTCATTCCATCACCTCTGTAAAGGATAATAATTTTATTTCTCACGTGAGTTCAAAAATAATGCCATCTTCTAGAAAATTATGCACTTTAAAAAGAAAAAAAATTGCGGCTTCACGTTGACTTTACACATGTTAATGTTACTAATACCAACTAATCACCTTAGCTGATCATAACTCTTTTCCCTCCTCAAAGCTGATCACAACTCATCTCTTTACTTGAATTTTTCCCTCCTCAAAACTGATCATAACTCATCGTTTTACTTCAATTTTTCCCAGAAAAATAAAATAATGTCAAGTACAAGTAACACTAATGGGGAGTCAGGTGAAATTACCAAGAGCAAAAACTAACCCCAGGACAAGTCAAACCCTTATCTGGGTGTCACTCTCAAAAAAATAAAGTCAAATATCACTATTGGAATGTGTTACCTGAGGAATTGGCCAACGAATACCAAGAGCAAGAACTAACTCACGCACAAGCCAAAAGCTCATGTGGGTATCAACCTCAAAAAATAATTGAATAGCACTAATAGTATATTATCATAGATAACAGATTAGAATCTCTAATCTCCTATCTCTTCTCTATGATATTATGTTACCTGATGAATTGGCGTCAGGAATTACCAAGAGTTAAGAACTAATAATTCACAGGTAGATGAGAGACACCTATACAGACATAAACCATAAATTTCTTCAACAAAACAAGACAAATAGTGTTAACTTATACCGGATATAAAAGGAAAGAACCAGAGACCGTATCGACCCGGCCGTTGTTTAGTGGAACAATGTCTTTTAATTGTTTGCTTTCTAATGATTTTATCATCATCAAGATCATTTCTCACCAGGCTTCATGCAATTTATACAGCTTTATTCTGTTCCAATTCTCCTTTTTCACGAAAATGCACAATTAAAGTCATGACCGTGGTAGGAGCAGCCTACAATATTTTCCAACCAAAATTGAATTTTTATAAAACTTATTTTTCTACGATTTTCCTTAGTCGTGATCGAGTCAATTAGCAATCTATTTTTATCAACTCTTCTCTTTATTTTGATAATTACAGTAACACCTAGGAGGATTAAAACATTGTAACAAAATTGTCATGTTCCCTCATTTTCATCTCAATAACAAAGCATAATTTACTTAACTCTTTTTATAAGGGCTCTTCTCTTTACTTTGATGTGTACAAGAACACCAGATACTCTGATTAAAACTGTTTTAGGATTGAGACTTGCTAGGCCTTTATGGTGGCCGAGCGTGTCTCAATCCTAAAGCAGTTTTAATCAGAATATATACGCCAAAAATTATTGTTTTATGATATTATTGTTTTGTATCATTTGTTCACTTTGGCAATAAAACATTTATTCATATAAGTGCTCTCAGAGAGCTATGGGGTAGTATATGGAAGATAGTATAGATATATAGTTATGGGAGACTTCTCGAGTATGTTTATATGTAGTATAAAATGCACAATAACATTCATAACCATAGTAGGAGTACAATATTCTCCAACCAGTTTTAATATGAGAGAGTTTTAATTTCCAAGAGTTTTAATATGTTCGTTGAATGTGCTTGTATGAGCAACTTCTCTTTACTTTGATGAGTACAAGAAAAGTATTCTCAGACAGTTATGGGGCACTATGTATATGTTTGTTGAATGTGCTATATACATTTGTTTTGTTGGTATCTTGTCTTAGTGGCCTAGAGACCTACAGACACAACAAGATAACAAACGGAGTTCCTTGGCCTCTAATGTACACAACATCATTCCAGTATCAAGTCCACAATCTGAACTAGAGACGGCTCGGTAATTATACAGGTTGAACTATATGAGTCACTACTGGAATGCAGTTAAATGAGATATTTTTCATTTTATTTTTAATTGCTTACTACATTACTACATTCATTTGTATCTGTTTTCCTAGTTCCTTCATTCTACATTTCACATGTCATCCGTTTTGTGAAGTATTGGAACTGGTTTTGTGGTTCGGAGTCCACCTTCATTTGTACAATGTGCATCTGTTGTGATGTGATGAGCAGCTAGATTTAAGTAGCCTCCACCTTAGGGTAAGCATACTATTTTAGTATTCTCAGGAATATACGCATATATTCTGAACTAATTTATATCTCTCTTTATCTCTCTCTCTTATTTCTTAATAAAGGCAATCAATCAATCAATCGATCTCTCTCTTCAAGGGCTCTTCTCTTTACTTTGATGAGTACAAGAACACCTATACTCTGATTAAAACTCTTTTAGGCTGTGGCGAAGCGTGGTATACTTAACCGGGCATCGCCGGGTATATTTCCTATAGCACATATACCCGGCGATGACCTGTTAAGCCGGTATACCACGCTTCGCCACGGGTTTTAGGATGATCTTCAAAAATTAAATGACTGTGAACGTTCAGAGATTGATTAAATGATTAATTTTATTTTTCTCCTGGCAAAGTTGAAACCATTTGATTCCCTTTGCTATCATAAAACTATTCAACTTACAAAAATGTGTATGAAATGAGTAAAAAAACTATTCATTTGGATTCATTCCCAAAAATCAAACATTATATTATTATTTTCTATAAAATTTATGGCGAACAATTATATTCGAATCCTAATTCGCTATTAATTGGGTTTGAAGACTTCTGTGATGAAAGAATCAAATAGCTGCGAAAATTCTATGGAATGCTACCATCTATTATACCATGTATTATAGACGAGGAATGTGTGTGAGAGGAGGCTATGACTGCACCTCTATTAAAATAGAAAATATATTATTATGGTGTATACAGTTATTAATAAATAAATCAACCAATGCAAACCAAAGGGACATAACTATTTAAAAGTATATGCATGATGTTCTTAATGACAACACAATCAAATAGGTGAGAGATTTTATGAGAGCTACCTTCTATGAGAGAGGTATCACCTTCTATACCTGTTTTAAAATAATGATATATATGAACAGTATGTATTATTATGGTGTATAATATTAATGAATGAAAAAATGCAAAAAAACAACTATGTTAAAAAATAATGAATTAAAACACTCACCTTTGAAAATCAATAGCACACCAAAAGGATAATTCCCAGCAACCTAATGCTAAAAAGTGACAGTAGATTTGAGAAAGGTCCGGTAACACGAACGATACGGTAACCAACGATCCGTTTTCTCACCGCACAGCGCACAACTAAACAAGACGCCGACAAACCGCAGGATAAACGACAGGCACTCTACTGACTGACTTTCAGTCAAAGTGAGTCTCCGCCACCGAAAAGAAAGTAAACAGCTGAGCGGTGAGGGAGAGGTGGGGGAGAAGGGAAGGAGATAAAGGAGAAGGAGGATGCATGAATGAGTTTTCTCCTTCCTCTCTCTCTTTGCCATCTCTTCTGCTTCTTCTCTTTTCTGACTACAACTGCTTCTTCCTCCCTTCTTAATCAAAGGCAGTCTTCCTTGCACCGTTTTTGTTTTCCTCTTCTTCTTCTTCTTCTCTTCTTCTTCTTCTTCTTCTCTTCTTCTTCTTCTTTCTTCTTCTTTTCTCTTCTTCTTCTTCTTCTTCTTCTTCTTCTTCTTCTTCTTCTTCTTCTTCTTCTTCTTCTTCTTCTTTTCTTCTTTCTCTTCTTCTTCTTTCTTTTCTTCTTTTTCTTCTCTCTTCTTTTTCTTATCTCTTCTTTTCCTTTTTCTTCTTTCTCTTCTTCTTCTCTCTCTTTATTCTCTTCTTATTCTTTTCTCATTTCTCTTCTTCTTCTTTCTCTTCTACTTCTTATTTTTTCTTCTACTTTTCCTCCTTCTTCTCCTCCTACTCCTCGTCCTGTTTGTTCATTCTCTTTGCGAATTTTTCTGGCTTCTTTGATTCTTTTCGTGTTTCCTGTTTTCTTCTCCAGTTTCCTCTTATTTTTTCTTCTTTTGGCTCCTGATTATTCGTTCTTATCTTCTTCCTTTTTTGTTATCTGCTCATCCAGTTTCCTTCTTCCCTATCCTCGCCTACACTTCTCTCCTCTAGTTTTTTTATCTTTATCTTTTTCTTCCACTTCTTTTCCTACCCCTTTCTGCTTCTTCCTCTTCTTTTTCTTACCCTTTTTCTCCTCTTTCTTCTTAACATCTCCAGTATTCTCCTACTCTTTTCTCTTCTTCATAATCACCTTCTTTTCTTCTTCTCTTTATCTAGTGCTATTTTCCTGCAAAATTTCATTGCCCCCCGTACATTTTTGTAATATTGTTGCTCCCATCTTGAACCCATCTGAATACAAAATATTCAAACTGTTTTTAGCGAGTTTCTATTATTAAATTATCCGATTTCAATTATTATTATAAATCAAATTGATAAATACTACTATCGAAGCCAAGGTGTTCTTAGTCTTTAGGCTTTGCTAAGGCAAACTTTCCAGTTTCCACAAACTGAAAATTGACTGCATATTTTTCTTCTACTTAGAAATCGATAATATTTTCTTTGCAGTTCGTCATGGATCTAGACATTCACAAACATAAAACCTTAATAAAACTAAACCATCAAACTAAAATAATTGAGAGTAATTATTTCTTGACCTCACAAACTGAACAGGATATTCTTATGAAATGTTTTGCGGCTGAAAGCCACTCCTGGGATGTGAAGAATGGTGATAATTCAACAGTAGAGTTCACAGCAGTTAAGTTAACTTTCGAATGAAAGTCAGTATTGACATTTCTTGTCAAATGTGACTCTAGATACCTCTGTTCATAATTCTCGTGATTTACTAGCCTAGCATCACCATTTTAACACGCTCAAAATCTTTCAATGTTATTTTTCAAACTGAATTAATTAATAAACAGAAGAATAGAAAATTTATACTATAACTGAACAGACGTTATCGCTATTTTAGAACATTAGGAATGCTAGAAAAGCTTCTACCTCTGTTCATAATTCTCGTGCTTTACTGGTCTGTCATCACCATTTTAAAATGCTGAAAATGCTGAAGAAAAAGATTATTCAAAGGTTTCAATTCCAGGAGAAATATAATTATTTAATAGACAGAAGAATAGAAACTTTTAACTTCAACTGAACAAAAATTATCAATATTTTTAGCACATTAGAAAAAAAGAAGATTTTTCAAAGGTTTGAGCTTCAGAAGAAATAAAATTATTTTTAACGAACAGAAGAACAGAAACTTCAAAGTATAACAACTGATTTTTATGACTAATAGATCATTGAAGATATACTACTCGTAGTTATCGAATATTTTCTCATTTTCAGTTACGTAGTTATTCATAATTCTGAATTTGACTTTCTTCACCTTCATAAGCCAAGAGGACTTCATGAGAGAATGGCGTTCCTTTATGACGTAGAAGCGGGAGGAGCTTTATTAGGAAGTTTGGCCAATCAGAAGGCGTTATACTCGTAGTTTATTTCAGCCAATCAGAAACGGCCTAGAGTTCATTCCGTGAAACAGCCATTTTGAATGCTAAAGCTAAGGCAGCCATTTTGAATTAAACATCGTCTTGTTGCATTTTTGTAGAGCAAGAATCGTTATTCGCGGGCTTAGGAATGTAGTCACATCTGGAAATTACAGATTTCATCCCAATTTTATTGGAAATATTGCTGTAGTAAATTAACTGAATCAACTTATGTCAACTAGATGGAACCTTTTATCAAGAAACAACCGAAAATAAAATATGAATAATTTAATAACATAAGCTTTACTTTTATGAATAGAGTCTTTTTCCAGACTCAAATTGAAAAAGTACGCAAGGACCTAACCTTCAGGACAATTTAGTATTACTCATTGGCTATAGTAATCATTGGCAACCAAATAAATACAAGAGCTACTGACAGGTCTTATCAGATTGTAGGGTGAGAAATTGTTCAAATCCAATCTGAGATTCAGTACTTTACTTTCATGAATGGCAGACGTGTGTGTTCCAAGGGTCATTCATCACACAGCAGAACACACACATGCTGAGATGCTTGCTTGTATTATAAGTCTATGGTACGCATCTCTACAAGATTGATATTTCTTTTAGATCCACCGCACTTTCGATTTCTAGTTGAATACTGTTACTTCTAAGGTCGAATACATCATTTTCTTTTTCTTCTACTTTTACTCCTCCTCTCACTTCTCCTTCAACATCTTTTGTTTCTTCGTCTTCTTCTTCTTCTTCCTCCTCCTCCACCTCTTAATCCACCTTTTCTGATTCTTCCTCTACTTCTTCCTCTTCTTTTCCTTCATCTTCTCTTTCTTTTCCTTCTTCTTCTTTATCCTCCTCCTCCTCTCCTTTTCCTTCTTCTTCTTCTTCTTCTTCTTCTTCTTCTTCTTCTTCTTCTTCTTCTTCTTTCCTTCTTCTTCTTCTTCTTCTTCTTCTTTTCTTCTTCTTCTTCTTCTTCTTCTTCTTCTTCTTCTTCTTCCTCCTTCTTTTCTTCTTCTTCCTCTACTTCCTCCTTCATCTGTTTGTTTGTTTCTTTCTTCTCCTGACTTATTTTCCTGGCTTCTCTTTTTCTTCTTCAACTCGTCCGGGTATCTTCTTTCACTCTCCTCCTAGATCCTGATTTTTCATTTCTATCTTCTTTCTTTGTCATCTGCGTATGCGGTTTTCTTTTTCCCTATCTTGGTCTACATTTCTCTCCTCTTGTTTGTTCCTCTCCATTTTTGCTATTATCTCTTCTCTTTCTTTTTCTTCTCCTTTTTATCTTCTCCTTCTTCTTCTTCTTCTTCTTCTTCTTCCTCCCCTCTTTTTCTTCTTCTCCTTTCTCTCCTCTTTCTCCTACTCATTTCTCCTGCAATTTTTCATCTTCTCTCCCTCTCCATCCGCTTTCTTTCTACTCCTACTACTTCTTTCTAGACTTACTTCTACATCATCTTATCTAGTCTTCTTTTTCCCAGTTTTCCTCTGATTTCTCCTACTTCAGCATAAGTTATGTGGTTTCATTCAAAACCTATACCGTATTCTACCTAGTATGCAAGGCGCGCTTATGCTATAATAATGATTGCTGAGCAAATTTACATTCACACCATAATGTACATTAACAGACAGTTTGTTGTGCTTTCATCCTTTTCAAAAGCACTTTCCTTGTCGGTCGCACCAGGACTAATCTTTATTCTTCAGAGGAGGTCCACTCTTCGAGAGGGGGTCAAAAAGTTAAAAGCCAAGAGTCAAGTGGAATGTAGAATAGAATGAGGGGAAGAAGAAGAAAACGTAGAAGAAAAAGTAGAAGAAGAAGAAAAAGGTGATAGGAGGGGGAGAAATTGAAAAAGAAGTTGAAGAAGAAGTCAGTCAATGAAACAGGTCCTGGATGCTGATGGGTGTGGTAAGATGTCGGTGAGGAAGAAGGGGGGAAGGAATGCTATCTTACATTGTTTATAGACTTAGTATAGGATCTATGGTAGGAGGGGGGGGGGGAGTTTAGACACTACTGACCCACTGTCGTGCATACCAATCACAACTATCGATTTCTACTATTGGGACTAAGGAATTGGCGCTGCACGTGAGAGAGAAAGAAAAGAATCAATTGATGATTACCGAAAAAGAGAGAGGGTAGAATAAATTATGAGTGGAAGATAAACCAGGAATTCTTCCGGAAAACTAATGGGAAGATGACTAATTCTCTGATGAATTCTTTTTTGATCTCTTCAAACCTGGAACCACTTGGAAAAACTTAAAATTATCTCTCATTATTATCCTTTCCATTACCCTGAGCTTATGTAGGCATCATCATAGCAAAAAATATAACCATATTCGCTGTGAGCATCTACGGTGTTGTGCTCTGGCGGATATTCGTATGCGTCTTTTCTGTCAATTTAACATGTATATAATAGGCTTAAGTACGTAAAAATCAGTTTATAATTGAAATAGAACTCCCTGTCGCTATTTTTTCTTCTTAGTCTATTGATTGTGGTATTATATTTAGGGCCGGTTCATGAGCTCGGGATTTAGCTAAGTCCTAGACTAAAACGGGTGGCCACCGTAGCATCGACAAACGTTAGCCTCGACACAATGTACTAAGGGCTCTCTATGCTGCTAACCCACTAACCTGTCGAGACAAACGTTTGACGATGCTATGTTTTTCTGATTGAGCAGACGATGTAGTTTATTCACAGCTGAGTTCACTCCGATTGGTTATTATTTCAAAATGCATCATGGGCGCGAATCTTCTAATCATTCATGTGCTTTATAGCTGGATTTTTCACTCGATTAATTAAAAACTAAGATCCGATTTCTTTGTTGAATCAATTACGTTTGGAAATATGGAAGCAATTACTATTATGAACGGTATTTATACAATCAGGAATGCAACAATACTTTTTATGCATTGTAAATGGTTATGCCCTATCCTTTCTCATGTTGAATTGTCAGAGTTATTGCACAAAAAATCCACCGTGAGCGCTGGGGGTCAATTTCGATATCCCCACCACCTACGGGCACACAGCAAATTCTTACCATAGACTAACCATTTGTGGTTAGTCTATGCTTCAAACATTGAAGTTGGTAAGGGAAATTTAAGTCGTCATAATGGTCAGAAGATTGTAGAGCTGCTAGCAAGCGCTTGCAATTTAACCAGAATCCTTTATGAATCCATCTTCTATCTGCATAGAAGAGGCAGAGGTGAGACAAGGTACAGGCAAAAGAGAGAGCTTGCAAGCGGTTCTCAATATTATTTCACTTTTCCTTTCAATATTCCGTCTCAGTCGGCATTTCTTGGAGAAAAATAAAGAGACGAATAATAAGTGAGAGAGAAAAAAGAGGGAAAGGATTGAGAACAGTCATGGGGGAGACAGATTGAGAAAGAGAGGAGTAAATAAGAGAGGTGTCTCTCAAGGAATGCCGTTCCAAGATCTTGAAAAATGTTAGACCAGCGTGTGTCCTATCCTGAGGCTTGGAAAGATGAAACTGGACAACAGGTGCTATTAGTATAGTTTGATTACAAGTCTCAGCCATGTTGATGTACCTGCTCAAAGGTCATGAACCTGTTTTAAAAAGAATGTTGTTAGCATTCGAGTGAATTAGTTTAGAATGTGAGTTTGTGATCAATATCGTGTAGATCTCATTTTGATCATCACTATTTATCTCGTGGATTTTGTTGAGTCAAATGTGAAATATTTATGAGGCTTCTAGAGTTTCATCAAAAAATCTTATCATAAGTCTTTAAGTTTCCAACACTCGAGACCGTTCTTGGATGGGTGACCAATGCAAAAAGAAGGCGAGATGGGACTTACCCGTAAGGGTCTCCCCAACCATAAAACACATACCCCACTCATACGAACATAAATAATAAGTCTTTGTATAATTTAGACCAGCCAGATTCTTGTCATATAGTGGTATTATATTTGGAAAAGCATATTATAGATTAATAGATATCACTCCTTGTATCAAAGACAAGATTGGCTCTTTTCTTAGTAATAGAATTTTACTTTTTAAACTCTTAGTAATAAAATAATCTTTAAACTCTTTATTATTTTTCTTTTAAGAGCGTTATTTTTGAAGTTGGAAATCCAAAATTATTTCTTTTAACAGTCTAGTATGATTTTCAAGTTTATTGAATAAAAAATAGCTTCCAAAACTATGAACTACAAGAGCAAAAAAAAAATAAGTTAAAGCTGTTGTGATGATAAAATTAAATATAAAGGTGAGTAGCATTGCTGAGACTAGTGAAGTCTAGGCGTACACCGGTTAGTCAAGACAATACAAGACGAGATTAGTTTAGTCATTGCATCAGTGTGTGCTGCTTCATAAGCAACTACGTGAATTATTGTGACTAACCGTGACTAATCTTGTCTTGTCTTGACTAACCGGTGTACGCCTAGCCTAAGCATTGTAGTAGACTGTTAAGCCTATTTGACCGGAGATACCTTTGCCATTGTAACTCTTCATCATTGAAGACCTTTTCTTTTTCCTCTTCTTCTTCTTCAGGCCAGTAGTGGTTCGGTTTCGCTTTCGTGAGTTCGTGGCCCAATTCCCGTCAAAAATGTCGTTCTTTGAACTTCCACTCTTTGCTTAGTGTCAATGTCAGTATTAAAGTACATCACCGCTACCGGTATTTCTCTTCTTTATCTCTTTTTCTTGTGAGGTTTTCTACAGTCTTTTTCGTTAATGTTCCTTCGGTATTTCGAACATTTCTTGTAGAAAATGTAATATTGATAATAGGAGAATACATTCTTGCTTCAGCTTTTCATCTTTTACTATATCTTCTTTTTACATCGAAAACTTCTTCAGTCTTCTTTCGATGCTTTATCTAAATGAGTTATTATATAGTTTCAACAAGATTTTTACAAGAAAATATTCAATTTAAAACTTTTTTCTATTGTATTTTCTTGATACTTATTTGAATTTGTATTTTTTTGGAGTTTTTGTTCCAATAAATGGAATGGGATAAGAATGAATACTACAGTTGATCGATCATTATGATTGTCATCGTCATTATTTTCTAGATCCTCTGTTTTTCTTTATTTCTTAAATCAAGTCACTCATTAAAAAATTACACATCAAAAATGAATAGATAAAATATTTAATCCACAATTTTATCGATTAGAGTACAAATAATAGACTATACTCTTATCAACTTTGTGGTATTGGTATTGTACGTCGGCCATAATACAACTTGTACGATCCTTATTGGTATTCTTCTGTATATTTTTATTCTTATTCTTGATCTTCTTCTTCTTCTTCTTCTTCTTCATCCAATTCTTTCTATTTTTTCCTTTTTCTTTTCCTTCTTTCATCTTTCTCTTTCTCTCTTTCTTCTCATAGTTTCTATTCTTCTCGATCTTTTTCTCCTTCTTCTCCTTATTTTCTCCTCTTCAATCCTTCTGCTCCTCCTCTGCTGCTTCGTTTTCCCTTCTCCCTCATATTCCTCCTCTTTATCCTATTCTTCTTGATCTTCTACTTCTTTTTTCTTATTTTTCTCCTTTCTCTACTTTCGCTCTTTCTCCTTCTTCAGCGTCAACAAATCAGCAGTTGATTTTTTGGTTCACTTATTTGTTATTGTCGGTAGAAAAAAGACAAACAGAAACAAGCAAACAGTTTAGCGGGGAAAAAATTATGAAACACAGAGACTTTTCTTTATAGAGGAATGATGCGACCGTTTTCAAAGGCGTAGACGACACGCGTTTATTTCTAAATTCCACTTTCCATTCTATGATGATGCTGCGACGGCATCTTATTGCTACTTTCTTCTCTTCTACGCATCTTACGCCTCTCATCACTTTCTCTCTCTCACCCCCTGTCTCTCTTATACAGTATACACTGTCTTTATACCCTTTTTAGCTATCATTCATTTTTTCACTCTTATTATTTACTGTTTTTCTGTCTTACTCCAGTGCAAGTTATACCACTCAGATGTTTTAAGAACCTCACAAGTGTCTGTAAGTTCTTGGCTCACTCTGAGATATGCGAATACTTTATATGAAAAGATTCGTTGAAGCTAGAAACTCCAGAATCAAATTGCTAATCTGAGTTCATCAATAATAAAGAAAAATTGTTATAAATTGAACTAAATGATTTGAAATAATGTTATTTGCTGCGTTATTGAAGTGTTTGTCCAGTGTTTCTCCTGATGAACAGGAGAGAGAACAAACCAAAGATTGAAAAGGAGGATGTTGGTGATTGATTCATCTTTGTGCAATAAAGCATAACGCGCGTCAGAAAGCGGCGATACTCGATTGTATAGCAGATCGATTAGTTTCGAGATCTTTTTGACCGGCCCACGGTCATGATCGATTTGGTTCTGTGAGCAAACGAGGGTAAAAAGTGAAATAAGGCAAATAAAAGATGGAGAATAGTGTATGGAGGCCACGTAGAAGGAAAGAGTGAGAGGCAGAACACTTGGTTCAGGGGAGACGATGATAGAATAGAAATAGACAGGGCTTGATTTCAGGGGAAACGCGGGGAACGGCGTTCCCGTACCTTTTTTACAAAAAAAAAACAATTATTTTAGAAAAAAAAAGAAGAAAAAAAAAGAAAAAAAGATAAAGAGAAAAAAGAAAGAAGAAGAAGAAAAAGGAGAAAAAAATGAAGAAGAAGAAGAGGGGGAAGAAGAAGAAGAAGAAGAAGAATAAGAAAAAGAAGGAGAGGAAGAGAAAGGAAATTAATAAGTAGGGGCGATGACGTAGGAAAAGGTAATGAAGGAAAAGAGAAAAAGGATAAATAGAGGGAACGGAAACAAGGAAGGATCAAAAGAAGAAATGTGACGAGAAAAGTAAGGAGAAAGAGATGAGAGAGAAGAAAGGGAAAAGAAAAATACAAAAGAAGGAGAAGGAGAGGCACAGGAAAAATAACAACACTATCAAGTACAAAAAGAAGAAAAAGAAGAAGAAGAAGAAGAAGAAGAAGGAAAGGAAGAGAGAAAATTAAGAAAAATCAAAAGGGAAAAAGGAAGGGAAAAGAAGAAGAAGAAGGAGGAGGAGGAAGGAAGAAGGAAGAAGAAGAAGAAGAAGAAGAAGAAGAAGAAGAAGAAGAAGAAGAAGAAGAAGAAGAAGAAGAAGAAGAAGAAGAAGAAGAAGAAGAATAAGCAAAGAAAAAAAGAAAAAATGTATTTTTCGGCTTTTTTTAGTAGTGGTACAAGAAGTCAGCATAAATGGCAATGATTTACTGATGATCGATGATGACTGAATAGTGATAAGCATCCGCCATCAGTAACCAGTAACGATCATTGATTGGACGATTCATCATGGACAGAGTTCCAGATCTAGAAGTTCGTTGATGCAAAACATGCTGTTTGCTATGTTAAGCTCTACTTGCTACCAAAATTCATTGCGGCTACTTTTTCCCAATTCACTCTTATGCAGAAAGATCGATTCAAGGTCACTTCAATAGAATACCGTATTAATCCTGATCTTTCACTACGCTAATTTTAGGATTTCGGTTGATACACTGGATTGCAATTAATTTATGATTTTTGAGAAATAGAAACTTGTATTGACATTATTTGACACTGTGGTTATAAATATGAAACATCAGTTTCAAGGGGGTATTAACTGCATTGCACCAAACACAATTTTTCTATCTATAGATTTTATAGATATAGAATTGTGTTTGATTGCACATTATACAGAGTTAAACTCTTGAGAATACATTAAACTCTTTGAGAATACATCAATGCGTTTTATACTCATCAAATAGAAGATTCATAGTCCTCACAAAAAGTTCCAGAAACTCTTCAAGGCATAAAGAAAAGAGCAGTGATAATAATACATTTTTGTACTGAGTAATTACAATTAGAATGAATGGAGCATTTCTCCAAACACTTTGAAGATATACTGTGTTGGGTGTGGTGATAAATACTGTACACAAATTATTTCTATTATTGTATAAAAATATGATTATACTGAAAAATATTACACACTATTGCACAGAACTATACTATTATTACAAAATACAAGGAATCAAAACTCCTAGTATTGTCTCAGTTTTACATAAAGTGATTACTTGTATTCCTCTATGTAGTATTTTGATATTTTCATATTTATATACAGTAACTTGACAGCTTATACTCTTGTCATACAAAACAATCATCATAGAAAGTGGAAATGAAGAATAGAATTTTGCAAGTTTATTTCAGTCTTACTGCTTTACCCTGAATAATATTTAGGGTTGAAAACGGAGAGTTTTCAAGTTATTGGTGGGTTTTTCTTCTTTTTCCTTTTGATTTTTTTCGGTGCACTTTCTTGAATGGAGGATGATATAGGATTCGTTGTGGTTGTTGTTGATGTCCATTTATCGATGTTTTCTTGTGTCAATGAGGTGCAGATGAAAGTTGAACAGGATTTTCTCCTAATGACTGAGAACAACTCGTCCAGGGCATAGATCGTCAATGGAATTTTCGGAGATCTGTGACAAAATCGAAGAAGAAATTTAACATTCTATAAAAAGAAGTAAAGTAATATTAAAGTTCCTCTGTACAAGTAAAGTGGAGTAAATCGTGGAGTAAGATACAGGCAAGATTATGAGACGTTTTGGACTTTGTGTCAATGTTTTCACCATATGAGTTAATTTTGTACTTTCTTGAATAAATAAATAATATGTCTAGTAATCTTGAGATACAGATACCAAGTTTCACGGCAATCTAATCGGCTCAACAGTGTCCGAGGAAATGGATATAAAATATTTGTATAGACTACAAACCAACATTTTTGATGAAAAATGTTCTCATAGAGAAATTAAGAAGTCTTAATACGAGTAATATCCTTTCCTTTTATGAATATAGATTATTAATTTTTATTATATTCATTCCACTTCACACTTATATTATTTTATATACTTATATTGTATATTTTCTTAAGCCTATTTAAACAAATATAACATTAGTAATAAATTGAAAGTTACTAAAAAATCTGATGTCTAGAAAAGCAAAAAAGCATTTTCATCGAGTGAACCCGTTACTTACTTCTGAGCCAGAATAGTGTAGACCCTCTCCTCAATGGTGCCAGCTGATTGGGTGACGTCATCTGCCGCCCCCCTGATAGCCGCCTCACACACCTCTCTCATCTCGCACTGTTCCGCCTCCAGGTTGGAGTTGCCAGCCGCCCCCGAAGGCAGTCGATCGCTTATCTCCCGCCCCCCTGATCCAACTAACAACGGCCGATTTCTTGACACTCCCCTGAGAGGCATTTCAATTTCAATTTACTTATTTAATCAAACGGACACAATATATTAATACAAGTAAAAACAATAGTACAAGAACAACAAAATAATATACACACCATTAAAAAACCGCAACTTGCTGAAAAGCTGAAGTTTAAAGAAGAATTACGAAAAATAGAAAGTCATTCAATGCTATTCAATTAAGTGCTCCAAATTTTCATCAAAATTCAATATTTTTCGATCTTCAACAAGTGTTCTGTGCTGTGTTTTTCACTTATATTTCTATCAAATTCAAAATAGTATTAATCAGTGAAAAGATGATGATAATCAACAATAGATTTTTAAAAAAACGCAACTTGTCGAAAAGCTAAAGTTTAAAGAAGAATTTCGAAAAATGAAAAGTCATTCAATGCTATTCAATAATAATTTTAATAATAAATTCTTATTTATAGAATAGTTTACTAGAAATTGCCCTAGTTTGTAAACTTGATAAAAATAACAAAAGTGACGATCCGATGATTCTGTTGTTAAGATGCTGATCAATTTAGTTTTAGAGTAATAGTATAAGCCAAATATAAAAGTTCTATAGTATAGCTCGTCTATGATCTATAATGTGAATGAGTACTGTATTCATTATGAGTGAATAAAATAACTACAGTTCGAATAAAACTAGTTGTCCCTTGGCCTGGTGCTCAAGAACCACTCACTAGAAACGTTTTTGTCAGAAAGTCCTATGTCCGAACAGCTGACCATTTGATTCAATGATGCTAACATTGAATCAAACGGTCAGCTGTTCGGACATCGGACTTTCTGACAAAAACGTTTCTAGTGAGTGGTTATTGAGCTCCAGGCCAAGGGACAACTAGTTTTATTCGAACTATAATCAAACATTCATATTCTTGAAATCGGTTTTGACGTACTGACGTAATCATTATGCAATGGAGTTCCAAAAAAAGTTGACTTCGGTTAGTGAGTTTATTTAAGTTTGGTGGCGAGTTCATAGGCAAAAGGTGGAAAATTATATTTTGTTGTTGAATTATTTGAGTAAGGTTGATGACTTATCCAATGAGTTTTCTGATTACTCATTTGAGTTGAGTTTATAAGTTATTTTGTAAGTTGTTGATGACTTATTCGAGTAAGTTTGTTGAGTTATTCAGTAAGTTTGTTGGTGATTTATTCGAGTTGAAATGATAAGTTTTTAGTGCCTCGCTCCAGTTTAAGTTTACAAGTTTTAGTAAGTTTGTTGGTGACTTATTCAAGTCAAGTTAGTTGATAAGTAACCAGACTATTACGTGCATCGAACGGAAATCCGGGACCTACTAATACTGAACTGTTGTAAAAACACTTTCCCCGTTTTAAAAGGCTGCCTTTCTAAAATGCTACGAAACAAGCTTATCGTTCAGCTTTTAGAGTGGAGGAAAATGTTCAACATTTCCCCCGATTGAATCATCCCACGTTGTCGCTTTACTACTCATCTTTACGATTTATGTGAATTATGGAGTAATCTGTTTCCACTTTCACTAGAAATATATCACATTGGAACTAAGCATTTAATACTAAAATAAACACTGACTATGTGAAAATTAATATTAAACTATTTGTTCAATTAATAACTGAGCATTTAACACCAACACTAATTAATATACACTGAGTATATAAATATAAAATTTAGTATGCTAAAATTAATTGGTCTACCCGAAGAAGGTTAACTTTGAACGGCTCTACCTTTGAACTTTTCTTCAAATTTTCCGCCTAATCATGATGTGCAACATCACCATAATAGAATGCTGCAAAATTGATTTTATCCAGTCGATCATGATTAGGCGGTAAATTTGAAAAAAGTTTAAAGGCAGAAACGTTCAAAGTATTAAATGTATAAATGTATATGTACATTAAATAATAACATTATAATGTATACATGTATTATAATGTATAATGTATTAAGTACATTATAATGTATAATGTACATATGTACATTATTACCTATACATATACATATACATATATGTATGTATATGTACATTAATAAATGTATTAATGTATAAATGTTCAAAGTTTGCATTCATAATTTATTAATTATTTAATGTTATTTAATAATTTATTTATTCAATGTTATTTAACAAAAGGATTCTAGAATCGAGTTGAAATAACTGAAATTATAATGATAAAGAAAAAATAACGAGTAAATAAAAAAGTAATTTACTTTTTGTTACTCACTGAGTTGCGTTAACATTAACTACGGCTGGAGTCAATGCTGCCACAAAAAGGCCCAAAGGAACTATGGTAGCCAGAAATTTCAATGCTTGGCTCATTGCAGACATTTTATGAGTGGATCTGCAAAATAATCAGCTGTTCAATTCAATGTTATTCAATAATTAAAATTGAAACACAAGGATTTTATCATAATATCTATTTGTGGTTCAAGGACCATGGTTTCGTGGCCACACAGGTTTAATAAAACATAAAGGCAAATACTAAAAAATAATGAATTGAATATTAATTTGAATATAATACTAATTTTATACATGAAAATTAATATAGTTGGTAAAGGAGTATAATTTTTCACCGCTGCATTGGGTCTGGGGGTTTATTATTTTGAAACTCAACTTATTTAAGATAAGCAACTTATAAGTTATTTTCTATAAATTATCAAGTAATTATCAAGTTATTATTTATAGACTTAACTTAATTTTGGCAGGAGATCGTACGCTAAAATCTCCTCTTTTTCACTAATTCTCATAATATGGGTTTGCCATAATATGTAGTTTCCATATTATGGAAACTACATTTTCATGATTATCGGTTGGAAGATAGCGTCCGAAAGAGAAAACTGGGTTTGATCCCTATTCAACTCAGCAAAAATCTCCTCGTTCGTATAAATTTAGTCAATGGTATTAAGGGCTCTTCAGCCAGCATAGCTAAATGAAAGCTGCATCCTTCCAAATAATCCGAAATGGTGTTTCAAGTCGTAAAACCCAGTCTTTCTAGGTCTCTGTGATCCATATTGGCCAGGCCTAGATCTGCTGCAGCCAATTAACAGCAATTAATTGAAGGCCAGTGAAGCATCAGCTGTTTGGGCATGCTCTAGATAGCTGAGCCAGCTCCCGCTCCCGCCAGTTGCAGCTGATAGCTGTTGATGAAAACACTCAGCTCTAGCCAGCTTCCGGAAAAAACGCAGCTGTGATGCTCTGATAAGAGCGGGAGCGTCAAGCTCCATGAACAGACAGGCATGCTTTTACCCAAATTTAGATATCACTTTCGACTGAATAGTCACTTTTTATAGTTGGCACTACACTGAATATAGTTACTATAGTACTATTCTATTTTTCTCTGTAGTTGGCACAATAATAGTGACTGTACTTTCAGCACTTGTGGGTGGGAAGCCTCTCCAAAGCGGGATATTTTCACTTTCTCGACATTTGACATAGAATGATAGAGTTTTTTCTTAGGAGATTGTTTTATATTCTTCTATTTATTTTTATTGCTAGTATTATTGTTGTTTTTAAATAATTTCATGTTATGTTTTCAAACAATAAGTGGTCTGACCTACACACGGAAACGAACGAACGAATTTCTTAGGCCCGTTGTTAATCATTCATTTTTCATCCTCTCTTTACGGTTTGATAATATATTATAATATATATAATTATAATAAATTATATTATGTAATTTGTAATATATATACATCATAATAGGCTACAATTCGAAATGGCAACTGTTCATTCACTATTAGATCGAAAATGAATCCAACCAAAAATTAGGATATGAAAGGTGGTAGACAGGTTCAGTTAGACATATAGATGCATCGCACATTGAATCAAATACTCATTAGTATAGATCATTAACATATTTTCCTTTCAAATATTTATTTCAAAATTTCATTCAATAATACAATAATCAAGTTGTTATTGAGATTCATAGAACTACTTTTTTACTTATATTTTGTGAGTTTTAAGTGGAAGAGGCAAGAGGTTGAGTTCATGTCTCAACTTCGCCCACAGCACTTTTGTATTGTAAAAAGTGAAAAATAATGTAATTTATCTATCTATATCAAAATTCAATCAAATACCAGTAGTGCATTGGACTGTTATTCTGTTATCAAATTCATGGAAGGAAGAAATTGGGCAATTATTGGATACCATGTTATTCCATAGTTTTAGTAGAATCAAGTGATGAATAATTGATCTACAAACATTTTATAGAAATAAATTCGTAAGTAATAAAATCTTCCACGAACTTACCCGTAGCTATAAACATCATATCCGTGCTCAGGGGGCCCAGAGCTAATGAAAGGGGTCTCAAGTTGTCCACTTCTGGGCGCTTCAGTTGTGAAAACAACCGACTCGATGTTATGCTCAAACCTCACCGGTTTCTCAATTTCAGCTGGACTGTTAACATGTTGAGGGAATCTGACACTTGAACCGACATAGTGATGATTTTCCTCAGGAGGGGGTACCATCCAGGGAGGTGGGGAAACTGGTACCCTTTGATAATGTTCATTTTCAAAATTATTTCTCAAGCTTTCCCCTGAGTTTTGTTGAACTCCCAAATAAGGTCTCACAGAATCTTGATCATTGTTCCCCCCTAAATCTTTCAAACCCCCCAAGTAAGGTCTTCTAGTACCCTGTTCGAGTATAGGAACCCCCAAATAATGCCCCCCAGAACCATCATTTCCCAAATTTCCCCCCGAACTCTGTTGAGCCCCCAAATTATGTCCCCCATGACTTTCAACAAAAGGTCTCACGCCGTGTTTAGGTTCCCCACCTTCATAATGGTAAGGAAAACTATTAATAGATTCTTCAGGTTTCACATCAGGGTAATGTTGAACAACGGAAACATTCCCCCGAAGTTTGCTACTTTTTTTATCATAACTATAGCCTCTTGAGCCTAAATCCACTGATTCTTTCTTATCTACCCCACTGGTATTTGCGCCAGGCGCAGTAAAAGTATTGAAGTAAATCGGTTCACTAACTGTACCTATACCAAAAGGACCTTTGTTACCTCTGATTGTATTATTTTTCGAAAATGTTGATACCTCAAGGGAGTTGATTCCATACTTGTTCTCTCCAGTATTGTTATTTTTTGTTGAAACTTGATGAATAAAATTATATTTGTTTGAATTATCATCAGGTATCCTGCCGAGGTAAGGACTTGCAGTAAAATTATTCTCTGTTTTATTTGTTAAAACCTTGATTTGATTTTCATTCTTGATTGATCCAACGTTATTTTGACCTTGATAACGTGCATTTAGCTTTTCCTGAGATTTTACATTTATTTCTTGGACACCCGTAGTAGAGTTTTCGTCATTTTTTAGTAAAGTTTGACTTAAACTCTGGTTTCCCTCATTTTTAAGATTGAAAACTGATTTCTCCAAATAGTTAACATCACTAACAACGAAGCTACTATCGTTTGAAGGAGCTGAGGCAACTATTAATGACTTTTCAACTGTCATAAGATTAGCATCCGTGGAATTGTCTACAAAGCTTGTTAAGCTTGTTCCTGAAGCCTGTGGGATCAGCTGGAAAACTTGGCAGCTTATGAAGAATGTAGTTATGCATGCCTGAAAACAGATATATTTCAAGGAAAACCGAAAACTGAATATTTAATAACATTTTTAACTATAACATTGAAGGATTCGACTTATTTCTCCATTTTGTTTCACATTCTGCTAAGAATATGAATATTTCTAATATTAAGAAATTAATAAATATGTACATTATTATTTGAAACATAAAATATATTTACATATAAATAAAATATATTCCAATATATTTTATGTGTTACCTGTTCTAGTCTAGTTTATCAGAGTTGGCGCATCAGAATGGAGTAACAACCGATTGTGATACCTTATAAAATACCTTATAAGTTTCATGAATCAAACTACTTAACACTGAAGGACGTTATTTACATTGTAACAAAAATATTAATCTTTGAGTAGCAACTTAATGTAAAAGCAGGTAGGTAGTAGAAAATTTGATCAGTTTTCGATATATTGGTTTATCATTACAGTATAATTATCATTAAAGTAGCACAACTCTCCTAAAAAAATTGAGCAAAATAATGAAATTTGGTATAATCCATATAATATACACAGTTATTTTTAGAAAATTGGGTTATAAACAAGCTTAGACTGGCATTTAATAATTTTTTATTAAACAATGTGAGATAATAAGAAAATCCACATGAATTTCATAGAAATGATCAAATTTCCACTCAAGTTGTACAAATAATAGAATTAATTTTCAATTTTTTTATTTCTTAACTACCGTATGTTACAATGTGAAAAGAATTGAAAGAAAATGTTATTCTGAGTAAGTTAGTTGAATGTGAACCATTATCAAATATTATATTTCTAGGTTTTATAATATTCTATTGACGAAACCCTTCTAATAAACTCAAACTGTAATCAGAACTCACCCAATTCATATTCAAACTTTTAATGCGATCATGACAAACTCTTACACACAACTAACCATCTTCATGTTGATGTAGAAATATTTATAACATTTCCGTTCTTGTAACAATGTTTTCTGTCAACGAAAGTAACAATTATTCAGACAATAATTATGAAATTCCATTGTTCAAAGAGAGAGGAAACCGTTGTTGGTCTGTTTAATGTCTGAAAAGTATCAACGATATTATTAGAGATGACACTTTCTTCAGGTTATTGTTCAAATGCACTCATCCAGCGTTAAAATTATGAATGTATAGTGTTGTATAATAATATGTAGTTGTAAAATAATACTATATACAGTAATATAGAAAGTAGATGTAGCATGAGGAGTTGTGGAGTATATCATATCTGTAAATTACATTACTGTAGTATAGGATTATTCGCAATATTTTGCTATTTTCTACATAGGCCTGCCTTCTATAGAGTAGGCTTGTATGTATGTCAATGGCGCAACAGCCCTATGTGGGCTTAGGCCTACCAGCTGGTTGCCAGTTTCACATCCACTTGACTGAATTAGCAGAGATGAATGATCATTAAGCAGAAAAGATGTAACGTGTGGTTAGCACATTGACATCTCAACCATAAGCTAGTCTTCGCAACCCAGTGATGGGAACAAAGCACTGCTGGATAACATTGTGTTAAGCAGCTATATAGTGCAATGCAACAATTTAATATGCCTCCAAATATAGGGAGTGACTGACCAGCCTTACTAACGATTAGCCAGGCTCCCAATGGAGGGAAATAGAGTAGGCTTACTCCACATATATACACCATAATATTATACACCATATTATACTGTACTCTACATTCTGTACTATTCATTACTACATTCATTACATCTACATTCTATACAGTATTGTATGCTA
The DNA here is from genome assembly GCA_017141395.1 of Laodelphax striatellus. Classification (NCBI taxonomy): domain Eukaryota; kingdom Metazoa; phylum Arthropoda; class Insecta; order Hemiptera; family Delphacidae; genus Laodelphax; species Laodelphax striatellus. Next base: position 9,202,650 of record CM029540.1, read on the forward strand.
TATAGTACTGTACAATAGACTGTACTGTATATTAAGTAGTACGGTATGTAGCATGATTGTAATATGTAGCATGTAGTATTTACTTGACCCGCAGGGGGGCAGAATTTATTCTGTCCGGGGTGTGGCAATCCTCCGGGTTCCTGATGCAAGTGGTAGATGTAGGCTGGTTGGCAACTAACACCGTTGCGTCCCAGCTTAAGTAGGGTGTTCAAGTAGGAACACCTGAAGCATCAACTGCGCAAGCCAAGCCAACATATGGTGGAACAGCATACGCCGACGGCTGCATGGTCAGGGGAGTGCCTGACATCGAGTATGCGAACTCTGGATACCAGGCGACCTCCAGTTTCAAGAAGCCTTCCCTGGGTGAACGCGGAGCTCTGCCCAGGGTGACTGAATAAGTCTCCAGCTACTCGTGGGAATCTTATGGATACCAATAAGAGTAAAAGAGGCTGAACAGCCTCAAACATCTAACGAGGATGGGGGATCTCCCCCAAACTCTACCGACCTGGAACAGGTTTCAGAGTTATTGCTGACTCAAACCTGCCGGGAAACGGTACATGTAGAGGAAGGCACTACAACTGAAGATTCCGCAATGGAATCTGAGGAGTGTGCAGACCCATCCCTGATAGAAGTTGAACAGCTACGGAAGGGTGGGTCCATATAGCAGAATCAGCAGCACATTTGCTGCTGGAATGTCCAGCACTCTTGCAAATGAGGAGGAGACTTCTTGGAAAGGCAACCCTCCTACCAGAGGAGGCAAGAGAACTGGACTTCAAGGCCCTGAGTAAATTCTGCTCTGGCCTTGGATTATGAAACATGGCCAAAGAGGGGATGCCACAAAAGATCGAATAGCGGTCGCGGTGGCTAAGGGTTACAAAGCCCAACCCAATTATATAAAAAAAAAAATGTAGTATTTAGTACGCAGTATGTAGTATGAAGTAATAGTAGTAGTATGTAGAACTATGTGTATTTTATGCTGAATTGAATTTTGAAACAGTTCATGTACTGTAATCTGAAAAAAAATCTGTACGTTTTACTTAATTGACCAATTTTTCTCATTATATTGTATCTAAATTTCATATTTTGTATATGTTTTAGAACGGTCTGTCAATAAATGAAGTGAAACAGTCTCCACCTGTCGCTCAGGATTATAAATAACGTCAAGTGATTGCATGAAATAAATTCATTTTAAATATTTTTAAAATAAATTTAACTAAAAATTAGTAGACGAAACAAATGAGGTACACGAATAAGATTCAATAGTCAAAAATTGTGATACCACTCAAAGTAATAATTACCTACAGAGAACTGAACATTTATAATTCCATAAAGGGAAGCACAACAATAGAAATACATCAATCATCTTCAAATAACGATCATGATCAAACATTTCATCACTAAATGACGTCAATTTGAACAGAAACCAATACCCGATTACAGCTACTAAAAATTGAACTTTTTATCTGGTACAGTAGATTTAAGCCAATCTACATTAACAGATAATTTATAATTGTCCACAATCTATCATGGATATTTTAATTCTAGTGCATTTAATCATTTTCAAGAGCGTTGGGTGAGTAGAAGAGATAATTCAGATTGTTCTGTGGTATGAGTAATGAGTTTGAGTTCATTATTCATTCAATAAAATGAACAATAACGATTTTACAGCGTTTGTAGAATATAATAGAAAAACTTTTATTGAATCAAAATTACATTACCCTTAAGCAAGCCTTATAAAGGCTGCTCGACAAGTTACATATACAGACATGCGTAAATTTATCAATTTTACAAAATAATCAAGTACAAAAGTGAAGAACGGAATTTACTAATATACAACTAAACTCAATCTAACATGTTTAAAACAACTAAAAATTGTTGGCTCAGCTCTCAAGAATATAATAATAAAACAATAAATTCAGCCTGGAATTGTAAAGTATTTTTAAAGTACATAAAATTAAAATATCTTCCAAAGTAAAATGATTTAACCAAATTTTCAGATTTCGTTTCAAAGTTCTATCAATATTTTCAAAAACATTCTTGTTCAAACATTTCGTTGATAGGGTATATTCCTCAACTCTTTCTATGTGAAACATTGAATAATAATTCATTTTATAAAAGGAAACATAACGTCTAGCAGAGTAGAATTTTTTAGGAAGGTGGCTGACGAGAATGGCTATTATTGAACAATTTTTGGTAACTTACAATGGAAATTGTATATTGTTAATAGTTGTTTTTTTAAACCAGTGATGTAATGCTCAGCTCTGTCTCCTTTCCATATTTTTTTGTTTGCCTACATATTTATATATTGCCATATTTTTTATTTTGTTTGCCTGCACAGTCTTCAAGAATGACAAATACAGCTGACAAGTGCATTCGATTTGAAAAATAAAACATTTATTTATTTCAAAAGATCAACGAAGACTACAGGCATTGCACCCGAAACAGTCTTCACTATTGTTTACAAAGCAATTCATCAGCTACAATATTTTAATACAAAACATGCAATAAACTCACAAAACAATATTATGTATAATAAAAGTTGAGAAAACAAAATTCGCTAGAAAATTAATAAAATAACTATAGTATAACAATAAGAGGTAAGATAAGCTAATATGAGGATAACATAACAACGTTTAAAAAGTTGATAGAAAGAATATAGGTTGTTGTATGAAATTGGTAAAGATCATTCAATAATGTAGGCTTATGAAAAGTAAAAATAATGAAATGTAAGTTGATCACTACTCAGCCATTGAACCACTCACAAAATTTCACAAAATTAGGCAAGATATCAACATTACAGTGTATTTCTGGTAAGATGAGCATGAAACCAGTGGAGACAGGCAAGCGTGTAGGTAAGTCTGTTAACAAAATTGTTTGAAATTGGAAAAGTTACAGATTATGAGATTAATAATTATTATTACAGAGTGCTGGCATCGCTTCACTCCTGGGGAATGACCAGCAGGTTGCAATCATACCATAGGGATTTCTATTACTCATTCTCATTAAAGAATGGAAAAATTTATGGATCGGAAGTCAGTCCTAATTATCCGGATGAAATTTTATTGAGAGTGGGTGAGCAGTGGGTGAGGAGGATCGGTGTCTCTGGTCATGAAGTTATGTAAGTTGGAAAAAATATTTCAAAAGTAAGATTATATTATTCACAATTTTGCTACGGTTACGGCACATCTTCCAAAAACTTTACTTACGTTATTATCTCTTATTGCCGTAGGGTGAATGTAGAATATTATTGGAGAATAATCACAGAGAAGGAGATAAAGAGAGAGGCAGTGAGTGAGAGAGAGGGAGAGAGATATTATATTAGATTAGATTACTTTATTCATGTAGTTAACAATAATTATAACTTCTCAAATTCTAGATAAAAAAAGTTGTAACTATAAGTACCGTAATATAATTCTATTAATTTTATGAATTGTTACTAATAATTTTCAACAATATAAGTATTAAATGCAATATGATAATGTTAACATAAGTGAGATTTATCTACATGAAACGGATTTAAATGTCCATTCTTGGAAAAGTATGTCCATTGACATCCTTTCTATTAACACTTGGCCGTGATAAAATGAACAATGGCCGTGATAATGAATATTGGGGTGTTTATACGATTGTGACAAATTCTAGAATATTCAATATTTCAACCTGTTTGAGACTATTTTCATATAAATCAAAAATTATTTTCATTCTACTATCAGAGATAATCTATTATTTGCTTAGTCATAGTATTATTAGCCATAGTCTATGTCTATATTATATATCTACTCATATATATCATTAAAAAGTTATTATAAATGATCATATATTATCAATACTGTAGCCTACTAATAAGTTCTTCATAATTTCCTTGTGGTGGATTGAATACGGTATTGTTACAGATGTAAAAGACTCTCGGAAAAAGACTTTTATAATTTTCATCATTACGCACCAAAATTGCATGTCTATTCCGATAAAAATGACGAATCAAGAGTTAAAACTCTTCTATCATATTTTACATTTAGTGAGAGAGAGGTCTGGAATTGCCAAAGTCAGGAGGTAGGTAAAATACCTTTTCTCAATAATTCTTTTTTTAATAATAAAAAAATAATAAATTTTGCTTCTTTTACTCAATTGAAAATGCATTAGACTGCCACTCAAGTAGCATATTGTCCAAAATAGGCTAATATTTGATGTAAATTAATATCATCAGCTAATATTGATGATTGTATTATGCTCCAAGTTTTTTACTTATTGTTGAAGTAAATAATGTCAAAAAATCTCTATTTTCTATTTCAGCCTCGTGGAGCAATGAAAAGAGCATTGAGAAGTATGGGAAAGGTAAAGATGATAATATTTTAGCATATTATTCGATGATTTTTCTATCATCATCTATTCTATTCCATTTGAATTATTACCTATTTTCTCCATGTTTTAGTCTGGATGTTTGCCATGCAGTAGCTTACTCAGGAGATGGGGTGGGGTGAATGTTTTTCCCCAAATTCAAATTAATATTTTTAATTTGTATTAGACTGATCCGCACAATAGCGCGGATATATAGAGAAAAATTCCAGCAAGACAGTGCTAAAGGCCCAATTCACACAGAAGCGGCATGGTGGAGATGTGGAGCGGACTTAATGGATCATGATCGTCTACTCTATATACAAACAAATAGTCCAATGCACACCTGAAGAAGCAGTTTTGGTGTGCATTGTACTATTTTTTTGTATAAAGTAGGCGATCATGTGATCCATATATCCGCGCCACGTCTCTTGTGTGTGAATTGGGCCTAATAGTTCACCATTAAAGCAGAGAACTTTAAACGCTCTACTAGACATTATTTCTAGACAACCTGATACCAGAGATAATCAAAATCTTTGGAAAAATATTTAGTTAGTCTATGAGGTAGGTATGCAATAGCATATACTATTACAGAGGCAATATCTTGCAATAAATATTTATATTTATTGCTAGGTAGGATACAGTAAATGGATGTATGAAACCATAGTCATGATTAAAATATTGCAGGATGATCTGGCAAGCATGAAAGACCATAAATGAGGTGATGTTATGCTAGTTAGTTAAGTAACTTAGTTTATTTTTTTGTTGCAATGATTCGATTCAAATCAAGTTATGTTATGTTAGTTAAGTAACTTGGTTTGAGTTTTTTTGTTGCAATAATTCGAATCAATTCAAGTTTTATCTCAAGCACAAATCTCAGGCTTATATATAGGTAACATCTCCAACTTATGATTAAATTTATACACTTATTAATAATAAGTTGAGTACTTACTCATAATGAGTTGAGTTTCATCAACTTATTGCGAGTTTTTATATAAAAAGTAATTAAAGTATCTTCTTATTTCAATACAATTGTTTGTTTTCATTTTTTATAGAAACTGGAGTCTTCAGAGCCAATAAGCTTCTACCGAATTGTTAATGTAATGCACGGTATCAGGCCGATCAATGTAATATTCTATTTTGATGGAGTGGAGGTGTACGAGGACGTGAGTCCTGTAAAACCTGAAAATGATATGGGTGATAAGTGGACGGCCACCTTCCGAGAAGTCAAGTATCTGGATCCATCTGATAACACTGTACTAAAATACAGTGAGTTATTTTAAAACTCTTTATCCACACCTTTATTCACTTCTATAGTGCGATCCACGTCAAGATGTCAGCATTGTTTATATGAGGAGCATTGATGCCAAGTTTCTTGTTTCATAAAAGTTGGGGAGAGAGAGTGAAAAATGCACCAAACCTTTTTGTTGGGACTGTACTCCAGTCGTCTCCAGCAATGTTTGATTTCATAAACCACTAATTAGTCACGTTTCGGTTCGGTTCACTGAATGACTGACGTGCCTGCGTATTCACATAGAGAAAATATATATCTTTGCTACACTGTGGTATTCATTAATACATGTGTCGCTTATTACGTGTCACTCATCAATATAGTGCCATTGAAAAGTGTTAATATTCCAAGTGATATAGTGCAATTCATTCTAAATTTCAATATATTTTTTCAGTTTATAATTTTAAAAAAATTCAACTTGAATAGAATTACCATATAATACCAAACTACCATAATATATAGAACTACCATATTTTACCTGAAAGATACAGTAGAAATTATGGGAATCGTCAGGCTAAAACTATAACTCCATTCAGAAGGTCTACAATTTTCAAAGTTGGTCGATTTCAGAAAACTTTAAATCTCACTCTCAATTTTCTAATTAGATTTAGAATATTGCATAAAAAATAAATTATTTTCACGCGGTGCAAAATTTTGTAGTTTGTAGGATGGGGATGGCTGGGATGTGTATGACGCAGCTATTGTTTGTTTAATCGCTGACGGTAGATTGTTTTCATTTGTACAGTCGCTACCGAAAGACAGTCGCTACTACAGAATACACGACAACACTGCACAGTGCGAAAAGGATAGCGACATCAGCAACTGCCTTGTGTTGAACAAGGATAGCAAACTCCCATCTAAGCAATGGTGACATCTTGACGTGGATCGCACTATATAACTCTTCACTTAGTTTTATTCTCTCTTCTAATCTTATTAAAAGATATCTCCTTATTCATGTTGGATGAAAACATATTTCACTTTATTCTCTGTCTATGATGGAAACAGGGAATACTATCCTATTTTATATATAAATAAGGCTGTAGCCTATATTTATAATATAGTTCATAATAATATTATTTATGTAATTGTTGTTTATTCTTGGGGTGCACGTATTTGCATTTACACAAGGTCGGTGAAAATTTTGGAAATGGCTCAATATTTCTTATACAAAGGTAATTTGACATTGGGTGACATTGGGGATAGTACTAAAATTGAAAATACCACTTTACAGTGACTTCAAAAATCTGGTCCACAATCTTCGATTAATAACTGAAATATCTTAAGAACGGTTTGACAACGATGTGAGGTTTTCGCCACTCATTTTCTCTTGAAATTCTGTATCGAAATCATGTACAGTATAACATGCGACCCCCTTTCCATTTAAAAAGAATGAAGTTAGATTCAATAAGGCGGACCAGATTTTTGAAGTGACAGTAAAGTAGTACTGTATTTTCAATTTTAGTACGATCCCCAATGTCACCCACTGTCAAATTACCTTCGTATAAGAAATATTGAGCAGTTTCCATACTTTTCACTCACTCTGTATAACGCGGTTCTTTGAGTACAGTGACTACAGAATTAAGTCTGTATATTAATCTGTCTGTATATTAATTAATATACATCTGATTATTAATTAATATATATATATTAAATTAATTGTATATATCTGTATATTAATTAATCTGTCTACTGTATATTTGAGGCGATTACAACGCCATCTAGTACCGGAGCTTAGAACTACAAAGACCGGTTACAATTTTATACAATATTGGAGAGGTCCTTAGCCCAGTATTATGAGTAACAAGTATTATGAGTTTTGCTTTGAAGATTCAATTATTTCAGATCTAAATTGAATGGCGGAAGAGACGTTCAGTCCTTACCGGACAAAGAATATTCCATTTTTCATTTTAGTTTTTTCCTGTTATTTTCAGATGGCAAGGTGTTTCTTAGTAAAGAGGATACAGTTATTCCCCCACCTCCCAGGTAAAATAGATGATACAATTGATAAATCCTATAAATTATTCAACTATTTTGTAAGAAATTAATCTTTTAAAGCTGATTGTGGGATGCTTGGGACGCAGAACGTATTTAATGCAATATTGTATAATCAATTCTGAAAGTTATCAAATAGCCATCTATTACGGTATTATCTATTTCATTCAATTAGGCCTACCTACAGAGACTGTATAAATTTTTATCATTGTAGGCCTACCTCTGTTTCTGTTACAATAATAATTTACCATATTGGTTCGTTCCAAATTACAAAAACCCTTTTTTTAAATCTTATGATGTTTATCTCAGCAATCAGATATTTAATGAAAACATTTGGATGTTAATAAAATACCACTGTATTTGGTAGAGAAATTCACAAACATGTTTCGGCATCATTGTGCCATCTTCAGTACAATTATGCCGAAATACAGTGATATTTTTGACAATATCCAAGAGTTTTCATTATGTATTATAAATATCTCATCTCACCAGACACTGTGTCAAAATCTGATATTCATTTTGATTGGATATTTCTTCAATTATCTGTTTCACAAGTATTTTCGAGCCCATTGACGTCCCAGCCGTACAGCCGTATGATGGAAATTATAAAATAGAAGTCATCGAATTTTTAGAAAATGGAAACTCCAAAATTGAAAAAATTGGTCCTGAAGGCGAAACATTGATAGTTGGGAAAAAGACCTATATAACTATAGGATTAGAGAAGGATGAAGCTGTGTAAGTAACATGAAAATTATCAGAACAAACATCAGTTATAAAAGAGTTATTTATTGTTGTTGGATTTCAAATTTTGAACTTGAAAATTACACACATATGAGGCAGCACAATGTAATACCAAGCTGCAAGCTTAAGTGAAAAGTGAACCTTGATATGGACTGTTTTTAAATTGGAAAAGGGGCAGTTTTGGGCGTGAGCCCGTCTTTGGACCTTCCCTTCAATAATGTTTACATTACTGAATGAGTAAATAACACTGGCTATATTCTATTGAATGAAGTTGGGTACCAGTTTATTTTCAAGATATTGTTTACAAAAAGGTGATGGATGAAGTGACCAGTTTATTTTCAATATATTGTTTTCAAAAAAAAAAAAAATTTTGGTAAAATTAAAATGTATTATCATTCCATCAGTAATGAATTAACCAAATAAGCCAAAGTTGAACGGAAACTAACACTGGTTATGTAACACAACAGTGTTATGTAGTTCTATATATTATACTACTTTGAATCACAATTAAAAATGTATGTATAGCACTTTTAGCACTCGTTTGCAAACAGTATATTCGTTTTTTCACTTTAATTGGCTATTAAGATCTTTTTTATATTTTTTCAGATGCAAGTTATTAGCAGAAAGTAAGAGTGGCGCTGCCGCTTACTCCAAATTATTACCGCAATTTAACGGAAAAGAGGCCATCCTCGAAAAGTTTTCAGTGAATAGACAAGAGATATGGAATTGTACCTATAACGAGGTGAAATTCTTCTCAAGAATAATAATTCAAAAGCAAATAAAATCTGAAAGACAAATAATTTTTAGTTTCCAAATTCGCTTCAAGAGAATCTCTTATTCATGTGACCATCTTGGTATTATTTTTAAGCTTCGTATTACCAGAGATAGCCTAATCCAAATACAAAAAAAAATATTTGGTTAGTCTACGATATTACTAGGCTCTCTTAAGCTTAAGCTAAGATATAACAATTTATTGAACGAAATTCCTAATTAATAATGCTATAAATTATCATGATTTAAAAAAAGCAATTGAATAGTTACAATATCCCATCTCCTTCTATATTTATACTAATTAAAAATTTAGTTCTTATGATGTTGATAATATAATAACGCTTGATGTTGTGGAGAGATAACGCATGTAGTTTAATCAGTTCGATTTACTAGTTGGAGTTCTGTTTTGTTCACAGGATAAAAATTTCATAAGAAGATTAACTGAACTTGTTGTATCAATTCCTGTTGAGAAGATTGAATATTACAGCGGGATCAGTGTATGGAAATACAGACTTAGTAGGATATTCAACAGTGTAAAAATACGAGAAATCTATTATTATGAAGACAGAAAAAGTGATCAACAAATCAAATTCAGTAAGTTGTTGCATCTGAATGACAAATTAGTATTTCAATTGTTAGGATAAATTAAAAATTTTGACTGAAACTCCTTTGTTTATACTTGATGTTATCCTATTATGTTTATATTTTTATAGTGTTTCATTATATCGTATTATGTTCATATTCGATGGCTACTATTTATGTACCGGTACCATCCTACAATTTTAAATAATATAGTACCCTAACCCAACCTAACCTCAGTCAATATTACATTACATTGGTATGACTGAGCTGCTGTCAGCTGCAGATGGACAAAAATAGTAACTAAGTTACGGTATCTGTTGGAACAGTGCCTCAACGGGTTTTCATGAATGATGATTCCACTAAGAATTTTAGAAAATTCAGGTGAGCGGCGCTTTGCGCTGCACGGGGTGATTCGTTTTTATTGATAGTCTATAACTATTTTGTCTTATTTTTTATCATCATTTTTATTTCATGAACGCTCCAAAATAAGAACTTATAGCCTTGCAATATATGGACTCCAGATCTCTGATACAAAATATTTTAAAAAAGTTAATTTTCAATCACTTGTTAACAGTTTAATGTACCTATTTATTTTGCAGATGGTGTGGTAAAGCTTATAAAGCCTAAAGAAAAGAAGTATTCCGAAACTGAGTTGGAGAAATACAACTAGTAAGAAATAATTTTCTCAATAAAATTTGATGTTTATGTTGTGAAACCTCTTCATAATTAGAAAAAAGAATTGATTTTGACAAATTTCACTTTATTAATCTATACTTGAGTTACAGGACCATGGTTTTATGTTATTACCAATGATGTGTTGGTAATAACAAGAAACCATGATCCTGTAACTCAAGTAAAAATTAATAAAGTGAAATTTGACAAAATCGATTCTTTGTTCTAAATAATTTCCTAAAAAGAATTTCCTTAATCATTTTTCGTAGCCCATTTTCTCACTTTCTGCGTTTTTATTCAAACATATATACTTCTTTTCTCCCATTTATGAAAAAAGAGATAATAGGTTTGGTGATCATGAATCATCAGTCGCACAAAAGAAACACCTAATAAATAAATGAAGAATGTACAGGAGAAGTGAAATTTTCAAGTAATCTAATTTTATTACTTTATTTTCTTAATTTATTTATTTGATAAATGGTCATGTCAAGCTCACATTCATAGGTCAATATTAAATTAGGAGATTCAATCATATTTTCATCAGCATTAAGAGTTCAGAGACATTTCAATTCATGTATTCTATACAGTCTATACACGAAAAAGATCACTGTCATGAAGTCCATTTAAATTCAAAATTGAATTGACAAAAATGCTATTTTCAAATTCCTTCATTTCTTTTCCAGCTATTATCCAAATGAATACGATATGCCAATAAGTAAGTTATTGTTAGCCTATACTCTTCACATTCTATATCATTGCATTTAATTTTCACGCTGCTTTGTAGATTATCCTTCACAATTCTCATGATTTTTTTAGAAATTCTCCAGGTTTAGCATTTTTATTGCATTTTTAAAATTCTGATTATTGGATTGAAAGTTATCATAATTCAGAACCAAATTCTCATCATCTACTTGACTTATTGCTCGCTGTATGACAGTGTCTGTAGTTCTCTTTATTAATGAATAAATACAGAGTGGCGCATGACGAATGCATGTTCTTCAAAGTGTTTTAAGAAAGTTTATTTTAATCATACATTTATCTTCCTTACACCAAAATACTAAGCAAATAACGCAAAATGTGATATTTTCCATTTCATCTATTTAAGGTACATACCATTTCCAGAAAAAAATAATACACACGATATAGATAAAATAATACAAAAAAGAAAAAGTATTTTTGTAGCCTAATTGCAAAATGGTGTTGGGACACCATCATTTATTTATATACCTTATTAACATAAACCTAACTTATTATAAAGTATAGTCAAAGTATAAAGGACTGAATTTTATATACCGGTACCTTATTAATATTATTATGCATTCTAAACAGTGAATGTTAAACACTCTGTAAAAGTTTATAGTTATGCTGTTGTAATCAACTGGAAAATATTCAAGTATATTATATTTCTGATACTCTATTGAATTTTCCAATGATTTTTATTTCAGTCGTTGATGATGGTTATGATTCCGATGATGACCTTCTTGATGGAGCAGCAGTGATAGCAGCATGAAAAGATTATGGCGACTGAATTCTGTCAACCTATCATTCCATATTTTCAATCTAATTTTTTTTTTCGCGGAGCTTTGTGAAATTGAATTAAAAATTGATGCAATTTCTACAAGAGCTCGAGCACAATAATTACGGTTGTATTAAAAATGAACGTATTAAAGTGTGTTCAAGTTGAATTTTATTGTACATTTGTATGATAATGTCCTCTTTAAAGTCTATTGCGCAATAGACTGTGCAGAAATCTAATACTAAATCAGAGTACCTATCAAAGAAATCTAATACCAGAGAAAATCCATTCGAATAAACATTCAGAGAAAATCCAGAATATGGTTAGTATATGCTAATACTTTTTGGATAGCGTAAAATTAATTTATACCCTGTTCATAGAGAGTTGACAGAAAGGCTCCTCCTAAAAACTAACGGGACAGAGCGCTGGGCCAATACAGAGCAAGGTCATCGTCCGAAGAGAGACAGTTTTCAGGTCACAGTCATCCCTTACACAAAAATTGCTATCCTAGTATAGCAGTAGAGAATAGCGCTAGGACCGCTTGTGAATTGACCTGACCGTGCCGATAGGAGGAGCCTTTCTGTCTCGATGAACAGGGTATAGGATGGCGCCTTAATAAAACAAGCATAGTGGGGACAGACACAAGATTGTGTTCATGAACATTTGGCAATCAGATTGGTACAAGGTCAAACATGCATTATCAAGCATCAAATGTTATCACATTAAATCTTATGAAAAACTGTTGTTTAATTATTCTCCAATTTTACTCAATTTAATCTTAATTTTGATGAAAAATTCTCTACTCACTCTCTCACCTTACTACTATTATCAAACAATCATCATGAGACATTAATATCTGATATAATTTTATCTGCTCAATCCTTATGTCCACCCTTGGTCGATGTTGTTTGCGACTCAAGCATGCTGCATAATGCTTGAGCATTGGTCGCATGCTGTGCAGCACTCAAAAATCGACCAAGTGTGGACATAGGTAATGGCTTCTTTAACAAATCTTGCTTTTTGCAGTTTGTCAAGTCTTTTATGAGACTCTATTACTTGAAAAAAAAATCTTTTCAAAATTTTACCATTAGAAAGGAGTGGCAATAGAAGGGAGGTAAATTAAATAATCTGAAAAAAATCAATTCAAAAGCTTTATTGATTGAGAGTTGAACATTCAACATGAAAAATATAACTGGTAGGAACTAATAACGAGCTTTATAAAAAATGATAATAGGAATGTAATGAATAATAAAACAATATTTCGTCATATTCTTCTGAAATGGTTTATCAATTTTTTAAGACACTCAATTTTATAAGCAGGAACTTACATTCAAAAATGAAGCTACCTATATTAGTAGATCAATTTCTGTGTTTCTAGAGCAAAGACGTGTTCATAGAAGAGCAAAGTTGTTGTTTTCCATTTACTCTAATGAAACACTTGAGCACATGATAAAATGAAACGCCTGCATTCCTGCAATATGGAAATGAAAATGCTTAGTTTCTGCTGAGGTTCCTACTGTTCATGTCAAACTTTTCAGTCTTATCCTCTGTTTCCAGCTTTATTTGCCATGATTTCTTTTAGTTAAATGTTTATTAATCTTTAAATTAATATTTAATTGATATAAATTAACATTAATAAACAATGAATTAATATTAATAAACAGTTAACTAAAAGAAATCATGGCAAAGAAAGCTGGGAACAGAGAATAAGACTGAAACGTTATTATTTCTCATCATTATTAATTTAAAAAAAATTATTTAAACTATTCCGGTAGAGCTCGACGACATATTGTTGAATTATTTCATTGAACAAAATTTCTGTTGTAGACTATTATTTATCTAGTAGGAATTGTCAAGTGATTATTCAACTATCGACTACTTCACAACTATGGTACTTCGAAGACGTCTCCAGCCAACTTTCAATCGGACTGCTGGACAGATTAACGAGATCCTCATTGGACGAATGCTCTCGCAGTGGTGACATTTCGACCAATCGTCCGTTAGGAAGGGGAACGCCCCCAACCACGCCTCCTCCAATCAGATCCAGCTGTTTCTTTTTCTCCTTCAGAAGTCGTTCCCGGCTGTTAGCAACTGTCAGAAAGAAAATAAAACTGAATTAGATCAACAAAGGAGTGAATTAAAGCAAATATTTGTTAGGCTAGGCGTACACCGGTTAGTCAAGACAAGACAAGACGAGATTAGTCACGTTTAGTCACAGTACTTCACATAGTTGCTTATGAAGCAACACACACCGATTAGTCATTGCATCGGTGTGTGCTGCTTCATAAGCAGCTATGTGAATTACTGTGACTAAACGTGACTAATGTCGTCTTGTCTTGACTAACCGGTGTATGCCTAGCCTTAGTCATCATCGTTACAGTTCATTTGTACAGCATATCTGTATATCGTACTATATTAATGTATAAATATTAATTAGTATATTGCGATTCATTTAATTTGACGCTTAGCGATCAGGAAACAGCTGATTTTACCCAGCTTTGACACAATACTTAACCTACAAATGCTGAATCTCGCAGATTATTGCAAAGAATTTAAAAGGGTCTTCTTTAAAAGGTCTTCTTCAAAAAGGTCTTTTTGAATGGATTTTGAAGGATTATTGTGTCAAAGCTGCGTAACATCAGCTGTTTACTAATTGCCAAGCGTCAAATTAAATAAATCGCAGTATATTAATAAAAGAATGAATGAATAGACCTGTCTTTGTAGTATTTGCTCATGTGTACAATTATTTCAATCAGCTTATTGTGTAAGTACTGTGTAAGCTTATTGTGTATGGCAACCATCTATACTAGCGGCCACGCTAGTATGGATAGATAGAAAATAATATAAAATTGGAGACTAGGAGAATTTTATAGATCAACATAAAAGTGAATCATTGATAATTATCATTATCATGATTATGATTAAAATCAGCGAATATGATAATTGATGAGTGAAAATTTATTAATTTGATAATACACAGATTGAAAATTTTGAGCATAGTGTTGAACCATCAATAATGTCATGTGTATGTATAAAGTTTACGCAAACAATATTAGTGTTATTACATTGATCATAAAATTTCACTAAACCACATGAGTATTAAATCAAAGATATTATCTGAACGATTAATATTTTGTTTCTAATAATTAATTTATCGCTACATACACTATTGCTCTAAAAGTGTTCGTTGGTGAATATAGGAGTGCAGTGCATGACTACTAAAAAATATCTAGCCTGTAATATTAAAATAAAAGCTAAGGTTACGTGAATCCAATATAGATTTATTTTGTTGTAATAATAGATTGTGTCTAGAATGAAAATTTACATACGTGAAATTTACAGTAAAACAATAGTGAAACACGTTTCTAGTGCTAAAGGTGTATCGTACATGAAAAAGCTTTGGCTTTCAATTTGCAATTGCTTTCTAAATGTTGTTGAGGCTATTTCTTATTTACATGTGCATGGTTCAAGATGTTTATAGAAAATCAAATTTTTCATCAAATTAAATTCAATAAAACAACATTACTTATTATTGTATAAAATGAATGAAAATTAAATTTAACAACTGACTTTTAACCCGCCCATACACTAAACATACACAATAATCTCCTAGCAAGCCGTACTATGCATGTACAGTATATAGGCAGGTTGGAACTCAGCTCTTTATCTATCAACCAATCAATCATTTACAAAATAGTTTCAATTTTAATATATTCTATTTTATTAAGTTTGATAAAAAATGTGTTTAAAGACTAAGTTAAGCAGTGAATTTCGAAGATTAAGTGCAACCTCAGCAGATATTTTCAGTAATTATTATTACTAATTTTGTTAAAAATTAAATTAATACTAATAAACAAATAATTATAGAAGTTGATGGATAAATGAAGAGATAAAAAGGAGAAATATATACTTAGTTTGTCTTATTATACGTGAAAGCTCACAACCAATATTACATACAACAGTCCAAACAACACTTCTTAGAAATATTTATTAGCTTAGCTTACAATGTGGAAGCTCTATGAAGGCCTTTACTTGGGATTCCAACACATTGAACACTAACTGTCAAAAGTAATCGATAATCAATACACTGATCGCTGGTTACTTGAATGCCAATCAAGTTTTGATCTCCGATCAACGTTAGAGGTTTAACAGTCAAACGGAGATCAAATCTTGATTTGCGTTTTTGCTACCGGCGTCCAGTTAAAAATTGGATTACTTTCAAAAGTTGATTATTCATAAATGTATTTGAACCCTTGATCTAATCGCATAAATGGCTTGAAGTAATTAATGATTGGCACTTATGGATTTATGACGTATTTACTCGACTCAAGGGCGCTATCACAAATACCTGACTGACATACTTTTTCTGACTTCACCACTCCTGGAGTATAGTAAACTTTGCCAAAACATGGAATAAATCAACACACAACATTAAAACAGGAGGATTTTCAAAGTTGAACATCGAAAACTTTCAATTGATATAGTTGTTGGTGACATTTTCACTTATATCGTTAAATGCAGATGAGATTGAAAAGTAATATTCACAGAAGGATTGATTTCACAAATCGTTTACTCATGTAGACTATTTGATAGTTACTTGATTTGGTAAAAGTACTTGAAAATTATATCTTCTCAAGTATCTCTCAATTCAAATCCAAGTAAGTTAACACTCGAACATGAATTCGGCCTATGATTGCTTGCTCAATTATTTATTACTTATATTTATTAATCTATCCATTCATTTATATATTATTTATTTATTTACTCATTAGTGAGTTCGTTTGCATTGGTTTCCATTTACTGCATTGGTCAAGGCAGTTGAATATTATTGGCTTTAAGGAAATCGGCTAAAGGAATATCGACTTTATAAAATTATTTAAACTTGTTCTAATTTATTAGTGTCTGAACTTTGAAAAAAGGGATACGGCCATCACTTATACAGTATTATAAAATGAAAATAAAGGAGTAAAAATGAAACTTTCGAACGTGAATTGACTAATATGCAAAAACAATATCCAAAGTTTTTTTATTTATGAATTCATCGAGCTTTAAAAAACTTCCTAATCTTATAATAAGTTACGAGAAAGCCAATTATTTAATATGGACAATTGTTTGATAATATAAAAATTTGGACATTTGGTCAACGATCAAAGTTTTCATGAAATTCCATTAATAAGATTCGTAAGGTAACCCTTACACTAAAAATAGTATCATAGTTTGCTGTGTTATGACATTGCATGTAGTGTGGGCATTTTTATTACTTTAATTGAATATTCAACTATTATTCAAGGATATTTTATTGCATGGAGTTTGTTGAAATACTTTGATCGTGTGCACATGATTTGAGACCATTGAACCGTAATGATAGCAATAGAGAAGGTATGTAACAATGTTATGATGATGATAATAATAATATTACTGCAATAGGAAGATGATACAATGACAGTAAATGAAATCAATAAGAGAAGAATGAGATCGATAAGAGAAATATGTGATCAATGTCAATTGATAAATTCCGTTACACAGAATAATGAACTTTTTAAATCAATTAATATTTACCTGATTCGGGCGAGTTAGGACAGTTGCTAGATAGGAGCGCGTTATGTCGTTTTAGAGCTTTCAGGGAAGCATTCTTGCGTTCTGATGACGTGAGAGATGAAGTGATACTTGGAAGTCTTATATCGAGGTGTAGGCCTTTCTCGGTCACGATCTGTTAAAAATCAACATAAAATGATGAAGATAACAATAAAATGTCACAGTAAATTTATTAGAACTTGAAACTGATTGAGGTCGTTACACCATTATCAATCACAGATTAACTTCTTCTAAGTAAATAATCTAATAACCTAAAGTAAATAATCTAATCTGATTATAGATATCTACAATTTTTTGTGAGGGTGATGCCCAAATGATACTTTAATTTTCGAGTAAATTTTGGAACAGAACAAGTTTTGGGCTAAGAGCTTTTTCTTTTCTTGATACTGCATTCTTGATAAAATTAATTAATAAATAAATATATCCTTTGCCAATCCAATTCAAATCACATGAATATTTTCATTCAGGATTTATTAATTACAAGTAAAAATGTAAATCATGAATGCCATTTAATTTTCTACCAGGTTTTGTTGAAGAAGTCCAATTTACAAAGTTAATTAATTGTATCTTCAAGAAAGCCAAGTATCTAAGATAATAATTGGCAACTGATTAAAAACCCAATAGCTACAAATCTAATGAATTTTAGGCTAATTTTGGATAGAGACTGGAGCAGCTCCTACCAATTAGAAACTGGAGCCGCCTCGTAATATCGTGTTTAATACAATTGAAATCACAAAACGTATAAAAATATGAATGAATAGACCTACCTTGTTATTCATAGCATAGAGTTTGGTGGTAATGTCGCGGGCAACCAGAGTGGAGACCACTGTCGCAAGATAAGTCTCCTTCACGAATAGATACTCCAACGCCGTTCGTTGCCAGTACACGTATCTGCAACTAGTTGCTGCAACTATTGACACCTGTAACAAAATGATAGAATTATTAACAAGTTGGGTGACTCGACACAATTTACATTATGGTTGTCCTGCAACATTTTACAGTGATATTCATTTAATTTGACGCTTGGAATTAGATGAGTAGATAGATAGATATTATTTCTTTGCCATCGTACTCTACGATCATCAGCAACGTCAAGAAATGATGTCTCTCTATCTTTCTAACTAATGCCAAGCGTCGAATTAAATGAATGTCACTGTACTACTGTGTATTACACTATTCCACTATATTAGGCTACTGTAAATACACTATATTACTGTAAATATACTATATTAAAGTATAAAACGGGTTGCTAATACACTACCCCACCGTCAATGTCAGACACCAACAAGGGGTGACTGAAATTCAGTTTGGCCTTGTCACTGTCTGCTTTCGACGTTTCTGCTCGGACGTGAAAGAGTTCAGTCTTGTCGGGCCATGCACTCGCCAAATCCTGATACCTGGGGAACAGTCAGGGTTCGTCTGTTTCTACTATCTACAGGTTGTGTCTCATTGACTTGCCAATAATTCTAGGAATTAAAATACTCATCGAGGTAATTACAAATGCTTATGAACATTGTTCCGAAAATGCTTAGTTATCGCGATAGAAATGCGGAAGAATTGGAAATTTTTAATCAAGTTTATAACTTTTTGGTGGCTTGAATAGGGTAAGAAAATGTTCTAATTTTAAGTACAATTTATTTCATAAAATCAATGAAACCAGTTGAAAGTTTTTAACTACTGTAGTTGTTGAGATACTCGACAAAACATACAAATAACAAGTTTTTTATTGTTGAAGGGGGTCATTTTAAAGTTATGAATGTCTTGATCCATGACGAGCAGCAATATTTTTTCCCTGTACATACGGCTAAATAACAGAAAATATTAACTAACATATATAAATAACATATAATTAAATTTGATCAACTGATTCAAAATAGTTGATCCCGGTTGGTGTAACCCAGCAATAATCGTGTACATAATATACAACATAAAATATTTTTCTACTATATTTGTTTTTTATCATGGCAAACGTTTTGATTCACCTTGAACTTGTCGTCCATATTAGCTCGGCTCTCGAACTCGGGCGAGTCGAGGAACTCGCAAGGCAGTATGGGATGCAGGAACTGTTGGTCGGACAGCACGTTGACCTTGCCGGTGAGCAGGAGCCCGAGTCGGTCGGTGCGAGTCAGGTTCTGCATGGCGTAGGCCTCTCCCGCGTGCAGCGACATGATCGTTGCAAAGTCAGTCGCCACCAGCTTCTTGAATTGCATGCGTGTCACCTGTAACAATACCACAACACACACACTGTCAATCCAAGAAATTAACACTTTTAAAGTATAGCAGGATCCAATTAACTTGTCATAAATCAGCTGATCGACGAGCATATGATCACAATACTTAACCTACAAATGCTGAATCTCGCAGATTATTGAAAAGGTCTTTTTAAAAAGTTATTCTTTGAAAGGTCTTCTTTAAAAAAGGTTACAAGACGTCAGTCTATAAAGAAATGTCTTTCAAACTTTGATGTGTCAAATCTGTTTGATTATTACTGGATCAGCTGATTTATGACAAGTTAATTGGATCCTGCTATAACACTATCGACTGGCAGATGCCAATATCAAAAACTAAGGGCCGGTTCATGAGCTCGGGATTTAGCTAAGTCCTAGACTAAAACGGGTGGCCATCGTAGCATCGACAAACGTTAGCCTCGATACTATGTACTAAGGGATCTCTATGCTGCTAACCCACTAACCTGTCGAGACAAACGTTTGTCGATGCTACGATAGCCACCCGTTTTAGTCTAGGACTTGGCTAAATCCCGAGCTCATGAACCGGCCCTAAATGTATTTAGGCTTGAAATTGAAAATATCATCTACTTCAATAGTAATGTAACACTCACTTGAGATTTCGTTTTCAAAACTATTTATCAAGCTATTTTCATTGATTTCTATATCAGACATGAATACATGCCAATTAGAATTTTTTCCGAAAAAGAAAGAAAAGAATCATCAGAAGAAACATCGTAATGTGCCAGACCCAAGCCGTTCTACAATGATCAATTTTTCATCCAATTCAATACAATTAAATAATGGAACTTCAAATTGAATATAGCAGGATCCTTTTAACTTGTCAGAAATCAGCTGTTTCGGTAATAATTAAACATTGATTTAGATAGATAGATAGAATACATTACGTTTTTCCCGAAAAAGAAAGAAAAGAATCACCAGAAGAAACATCGTGATGTGCCAGACCCAAGCCGTTCTACAATGATTAAATTTTTCATTCAATTCAAAAGGTTTAAAAGTCTTAGAGACCTTTAAAGTCTTTAAAAGACCTTTTTAAAGAAGACCTTTCAAAGAATAACTTGTTAAAAGACCTTTTCAATAATCTGCGAGATTCAGCATTTGTAGGTCAAGTATTGTGATCATATGCTCGTCGATCATATGTTTTCTGACAAGTTAAAAGGATCCTGCTATAACTTATCTTCAACCTGCCTACAAACTGCACGAGTACAGAACGGTTTCCATGGTTATAATACAGTATGTTCAGTGTTTGAGTAGCTTTAAGTCAGCTGTTTAGTTCTAGATTAGTTTTATCAACTGTAAACAATTGGTAGGGTTATAACAATCGATTTATGAAACCTACTTACATGTCTGCCAGTGATGAGGGTCTACGGAATTTGATCACAGATTTGAAAAGGTGTAAAATGAGCAATGACTTGATTTCCTTTCCATGAGGACTCCCTCAACGAATCTCAAACCTTTATTTCCAATAAAATGTGTGAAACATAACAAAATTAATATAAATCAAAGAAAAAAATTACAGAAAAGAAAAAACTTAAAGAAAAATATATTAACAATTGAAAAGAAGCATAAATTATGAAAAACATAGAATCATAATAGAACAAGCAACTAGAATGATGAGGAAAATCATATGGACTGAAAAGCTAGGTCTATATCTAGATTTTCCAAGAAAAATAGAGCCCTCCTTGGGAAGTAGACAATTAGTCAAAGGAAAAACTGGCCGTAGTCAGGTGGCACAGGCTCTCTATGCAACCAAGAAGCTACCAAGGAAGGTTCAAGACCGGTGAGAACCTAGAGAGCTGACGGCCGGTTTTCCCTTCGACTAATTGGGTACATCCCGTCCTCCTGTACATATTCTGAGCCAAAAGAATCTATTCCAAGATGTTGGAACTTTATACTAAGAAAATGTAGGTCAGCGGAGTCTACATGTCTACGGTGTTATTGACGTAAATAATAATCTGACTACGAGAAATAGGGATAAGTAGACTACGAGTGAACTAAAAAAACGCTCTGTGAAAACATAAGCTTATTTTGAACTTCGCTATTCATTGAAATTCGGGAGACAAACGGTTTTCGACCTTAGCCTGTTGTTTCCCATTTCGTATTGTTATTACTTGAGACTGCATCAAACTGCATAGTGGTCGATGGGGGAAAAATTAGCTTTATACTAATTTTTTCCCCTGTCGGGGGGTTTTTGGCACTCATTGACTGGACTATTAGGGAGAACTGGATAATTCGGCGAGGCGGAACACCCGTAAGGGTCTCTAAAAAAAAAAAAAACCATAAGCTTAATACTGCATCAATGAATGAATGAATGAATGAATGAATGAATAAATAATAATGAAAGGGATAAGTGATCATAAGGTCAAGTCACGAACACTCAATACTGCTCTTGGATGGGTGACCGACACAAAAATTAGGCGAGGTGGAACCTACCCGTAAGGGTCTACCCACTGATAAAAAGTCATATACGAACATATTTTTTAATGGATAACTAAATATTGCAAGTATTTTGCTCACCTTGAAAGGTCTGAAAAGCGTGTGATAGACTTCTTCAAGTTCCGGATCGAATTTAACCGGTCTCATCTGGTAGATAACGTACACTAGTTGGAAGACGTTTAGAAATGTAAAGCAAAGATTCCAGACAAAAACATCAGGAGCACAGACCACAGTCCACGCCCATACTGAAAACATCATAAAACCTGGAAACAAAAAACATTATAATCTACATTGATAATAATTATGAGAAGCAGAGTAGGCTAGAATATAATAGATTAATTAGAATCATAGTAGAATATGGAGAACGATACATTTTATTTAGAACGATTGAATTCGGCAAGCAGATAAATTCCCACAAAAAATAAGGGAAGCGATTGGATTTGTGAACGTGCCAGTATCTAACTGCTCAGAAGCGGCAGACCTGCTATAGCAGGATCCTTTTAAATTGTCAGAAAACAGCTGATTGATGTACGCTCGTTTACTGACGTTAAATCAGCTGTTTTATGACAAGTTGAAAGAATCCTGCTATACTACCGATGTGATGCCTTGTTAAGAAGTTGCCAATTGTATACCCCAGTCGACTGAGGACCCGTCTACTAGCATGTGTCATGGCAACATATGAACGCCAACATCCCAATTCAAGGTGCTAGTCAACTGGGGAAAAATGTCCAAGTCACTTTTCGTCAGTCGACTGGCATATTCCAATGGCAAGTGTAAACAAGGCATAAGAGTGACCGCTGAAGGCCTAATATATTAGAAAATAGGAATCCTCAGAATTAAAATTGATTAGATTCATAAATTGGTGGAAATTTTGAAATAGATTTTGTACTATGAAAAATAATATCAATTTCACATAAAATATTAGAGACTGTTCATTAGTGTTGTATACAAACAAATTATTGTTTACACTAAATGAGATTTAGTATGATTCATCTCATGAGCTTCAAATAGCTTGCCGGTGGTTCGGGACCCACCTAAGGCTGTAGGTCCTTTCAACTCCCATCATCATCCTTCCCATTACCCGTACACAAGCCTCAAGCTTATGTGGGTTTCATCTCATTATAAATATTGGATTGATTGATTCATAAGTTGGAGAAAATTTTGAAATAATATATTTTGTACTATGAGTACCAATATCACCATCATATAATATAGTAGAGGTTGTACATTAGTGTTGATAATAAAAATAAGGCGAGGTGGAACCTATCCATTAGGATTCCTCACTGACAAAAAGCCATACCAGTACTTTTTATTAGGTAGTATTAATTGCAAAAAATTGATTTATTCGTGAGAAGAAAGGAAGTTTTTTCTAATAAGGACAACTTAGTTCAAATGATTTGAAGTAAAGCTAAAATTTTCATACATATGCTACAGCATAATTCTAAACCTATCAAGTAATCCTATTAATTCAATTTCAATTACCTAGAATTAAAACCGAATGCATGAACAGTATTCCAACTCTATTGGTGGGGGCCGCATATGACACAAGGAAGCAAGTATTTGCCAACTGAAACAGTAAATGTTGGGGATGTCTCCAGAAGTTGCACCAACCTAGGGATCCTGTAAAACATAAACAATTAAATCGAGTTGAACAAATAATAATACATGTTACCAAATAGATACAATCACTGTAAAATGTGAAACGTGACTCCAAAATAACTAACAACAATGAAAATTTACAATCGTATTCACTATTATTTGAATTCAGTTTTGATTTTTTTTCAACTGAAATGAGCATAACCACTATAGGTATAGGTACTATTTATCTTCAAGCAATTACTTTCTGTTAAGAGATCAAATAATAAAAATGAATTATTATATGATGTCAATACCTATTCCTAGATAAGTAGTGTAATTGAAAGGTCCTTCTTCCCATGTAATGTTATCGCCAGGCAAAATCTGGATTAGAGTTGCTCCACGATCATGTAAACCGTCCATCTACAAATAAAGTTACATTTACAATATTAAATTTTTATATTATTTATACTCCAAGTAAAATTGTTAGATGATTTATAAAAACTGTACATAAATTTAAAAAATTCAGCCATAGAGCTATGCATCTGAAGTGGTCCGTAGCAGAGGGCGATAAGCGCCGGTCTGATAATAATCCAAAGGTTCCAAGATCGAATCTCAATATAGTGTAGTGTTTAGTTAGCTGGACTTTATATTAGCTCAAAAACAACAGGTCAGTGGTTGAAAAAATAAAATAAGGTCCTGACAGCCAGAATATTTATTCGTCTTCTCAATAAATATTAAAGCAAACTAGCTAAATCTACATTTCAAGATCTGTGAATTGAAACAAAACTGTCTATCAAACATTCCTAAAAAAACCAATTAAGTTTTCAGAGAAAAGTTTTACTAACAAAAAAAAACATTAAGTTTTAATTGTCTAACGTATAAACTGAATTTTGGACTATTTATTTGCTTATTTTTCTTTGATTGTACTTTATTTGATGTTGTGATGTATACCTTATAAAATAAATAGGTTAGAATAGACATTGTCCAAAATACCAACCGTATTGAAGATTCTCTGCTTTCTTCAGGGGATATTCATTATCTAACCTGAAATTGAAGGCATAATATTATTATTTGATCAATGAATTAACAGAAAACTATAAAATTTTATGGATTGTCAAATTATTTTCACGATAAACACAATTCTCTTCCTGTCGTCTGCTTCTAATCGTCATCGGTTGAGTGGGGTGTCCAGCTGGGCTAACTAGAGTTTCTGCGGTGACCGTATTTGCAACTGAAAAATCATCAAAATTGATGTAAAATCAATAACAATTCATTTAAATATATTTATTGATTTTAATTTTTCATCATGCCATTGTTTTTTTATTTATGCCATTTGAGTCGGACCCCTTCATTCATAGTTGGCTACATTGTAGACATCTTGTTTCTCTGTTCCACTGTCAGTTTCGCGTCGCGAATTTCGGATACGGTTTGTTTTTTCGAGGTTATTTTATCAATGATAAACACGTGGGTTATTATTTGCGATTTTATTTCAATTCAGATGAATTGAAATAGTTGACAATCCATCATGAGTTCTTTGATGGACAAGAAGATTTTCCTAAAGGGGTTTCAAACCCTTCAGGCGAAATTAGACTTGTCGGCCACATGCATGAAACAACATGAAAAGTTGTTGAGTGAGGTTAGTGACGCGTTTGTATAGAATTATTTTCATTCTTGTAAATTCAGTAAAAACCAATATAAAACTTTGTTCATGTTTTTAAGATGATCAATTCGCATCTGTTTAATATTTTTACTTAGATCTCTTTTCTCCAATTACTGCATTTGTTGCAATCGGCTAGGTATTTGGTTAAGGTTAAGCATAATTTGCATGTAAACAAATGCTCTGGAATCAGATGCAGTTTCTTATCTGGACCACGCTACTACTCTTTTAAAGTTGCTAAACACCTTCATAATGGTGCATTTGAAATATTTTTGAGTAGCTGATGAATGCCACTTCAAAAACATTTACTCAGGTAGGATTTGGAAACTAAGTTATCACCTCTGATTGCCTATCAAGTGACTTGAGCCGCATTTGTTTACTAGGCACAAATTTCGTAATTTAAAATAACTTTATATCCTGAAAAGGTCTGGATTTTTAAAATATATAGTTTTATTTGTTTTTTCTTACAGGAATGGACAGAAGAATTGCAGAAAGAGACGTTAGGAGTTGTGGCACATGCCTTGCTCCAGCCAGACCTCACAATTCCAGTGGCGGACAGTTTTAATCAGCTGTTACTTCCTCTGCTATTGGAGTCCAGTTCCAGATCAAGTGAACGTTCAAAACATCATCAGTTGACTAGTATTGCACTGGCCAAACTCATAGACAGACCTGGAGTTTTCAAGTTAGTTTCAATGCAATTTTTCAAACATTTATCCTAGATAAAACCAGATTAGTTCTTCTCTGAACTGATCTACAACCTCTATAGGTTTGAAATAATAATATAGATTTTAAATCATTAAAATTTTTCATTAAAATTACTTATAGACAGACCTGGAGTTTTCAAGTTAGTTTCAATGCAATTTTTTAAACATTTATCCTAGATTAAACCAGATTAGTTCTTCTCTGAACTGATCTACAACCTCTATAGGTTTGAAATAATAATATAGATTTAAAATCATTAAAATTGTTCAAGGTTTCTTCAACATTCAACTTGAAAAATGAAGTTTACATCGATGAGTTTTGATATCTTGAGTTGAGATTGAAGCCGTAATTTGTTGTGATAACGATAATTTAATTTCAATCCAGGTGCCTGAAGCCTGAGACACACCAAGCTACTTTATTGACTGTTAGCGAAACAGCTGATACAAAGTGTGACCTAGGCGGTAGCTTTTAATAGCAGCTACTACTAGAAGCTATTGCCTATAATGTCACACTTGCTATTCCCTATTCACACTTGGTCAATTTTTTGTGCTGTACAGCTTGCTACCAATGCTTAAGCATATACAGCATTCTATGCAGCTCTCAAAAATCGACCAAGTGTGAGCATAGGAATTAAATGTCGTTGTTCTGCTAGCAGCTAATAAAATTGCTTGGTGTGTCTCAGGCTTTAGCAAAATGAGCCAGTAATTTTACGGTGTGTATAATGTTTCTTTTAATTTCATTGACATTTGCATCCTTTTTGAATAGGTACGCTCTATCCTACTACCAGCACAAACCAGCGCCGTGGATAATTGTTGAATCCGACACAAAAAAGCCGAAAGGCAAGAAACAAAAACTCGAAGATGAGTTCAGCGACTTGCATCTATTAGAAGCCTGCCACAAGTTCCTGCAACATGCTGGTAGCCATTTCCGCCAATGCTGGGATTGGTCTGCTCTACTCGAGACTTCATACAATCATAAAGACTTCTATGTGCGATGGTAAGTGTTTTTAATTGTCTTATCTTTTGAGAAAATTTCCGTTTTTCTTTTCCAAATTATTTTGGCTCTTCTACAGGATCGGTTGTATTATAATTTAGCAAGCAGTAACTTGTTTTGGAATTATTATTATATTATTTTCTTATCTTTCTTTTCTTTTCTTATTATTTATCTTTTAAATCAAAGTGCTTTATTTCGTTCTATCACTTAGAATTTCTCTTACTATTTAGCTTTATTACTTGTGATGAGAATCACAAGTAATAGAATATATTCTTGTGATTTACAATATTTGTGATAACCATAATGTAATTATACATATTAATTGCTAAAAATTTAATAATCTAATTCTGTAATAGGATTATAATTTGTGATGCTCTTTCCATGCAATTTGTAATGATATTTTTTCAAAATGAAGAATGACTTTATTTGGTTGTCATCTTTCCCATTCCCCACGCATAAGCCAAGAACCACAACAAGAACAAGAAATTATCTTGAATTTATAAAATAAAAAAAGATTATAAATTGAAGGCACAGATTAGCCATCTTTGTGAGATTGTAAGTTTTTTAAAATATTTATTTTTATTGCAGGTTATCATGCCAGTGCGCCGCAGCTATCACCGGAATGAGTGAAGAAGACAAATTCATGTTGGTGAAAAAATACTTGAAACATTCTGAAATTTTGGAAAGTAAGCTGCGCTATTGCGGTTATAATTCTACTACACCTAAATCTACAACTGAAGGTGAGTTCATTCTTACATAAATTTGTAGAGTATTTAGTTCGAACTTTCATGAATTCGTTATGAATCAATCTTATTTATTTATGAAGTTTTTTCAATTTAATACACTTTTTGGCTTCTGTCTTTAACAGAATTTATTTATTTAATCATTCGTTCACATATTTCACCTACTTGTAAAAATATATTTTTTTAAAATATCATTTTAATGTCTTTTGTAATGGTAATTTTTGCCAAGACAAAATGGTCATGTGTTGAAAGTTTCGTGTTCAAATTTTTTTTCAAAATTCAATGGTTTTTGAAAAAAGTGTCCTGGGCTGTGTTTTAGTGTTAGCCTATATTTTTCCGACTTCATAAAATCAAAAAATATATATTTTTAATGCTTTTGTCTGCTTTCTAAGTGAAAACAAACTTACACCATGTTCCCTATCAAGGGATAATTGGTTATGTTGGCGAAGTAGAACAATACTACTTGGGTCCCTACACTATTAAAAGCCATACACTGAATAACAAATGGTAATTCGTGGTAAGAACGGGAAGAAGAAAAAGGAGGAGAAGAAGAATAAGAAGGAGTAGAAGTAGAAAGAGAAGAAGAAGAAGAAGAGAAAAATGAGAAGAAGAGGATCAATGAAGAAGAAGAGAATTAATGAAAAATGACAAGAAGAAGAGGATTAATGAAGAAGAGTGATGTTTGATATGATAGCACGAACAACTAATATAATTTACCCTATGGGAATAGTCATTTTCTTGTTTGGTTTTGGTTAACGCCTAAATTTCTACCCCTAATTACCCAAGTTTCACATTTAATGGTTACTGTAGGAAAAATTTAATATGTAACAGTAACACGTGCGCAAAGTATCTTTGCTGCACTCAAGAAACTATTCCGTAAACGTTTCTTTCAGCAAAGTGCTACTTTACGCACTAGGTACATAAATAACTATTAGTTGTTACATCCTAGTAAAGTTGATGGAAATTCCTTGTAAGTTTAACTGAAATTCCATATAAGTTTAACTGAAATTCCATATAAGTTTAACGGGAATGAATAAAGAAAAATTGAATTATTTTTTTCTTAGGAGATGAAGATTATTCAGAGACAGAAACTGTAGCTGTGCGAAACTTAACTGAATCAGCTATTTCAGTTATGGGCGTAACGTTGCCGGTCTTTGACTCAACACTGCAGAAGGTTAGTGAAAGCTTTAGAAATATTTTTAAAAAATTAACCCCTAATAACTATTTTTTGTTTCTCTCAGTCTATTTCTTTTCCTTCTAGTTTCTCTTACCAATCTAGTATTCCTTCCTAGTGATTTTTCAATCCTTGAAAATTTCTAAAATGATGTCAGTCTATTTCTTTTCCTTCTAGTTTCTCTTACCAATCTATTATTCCTTCCCAGTGATTTTTCAATCCTTGTAATTTTTAAAATGATGTCATCTTCTCTACTTGATAAGTTTTTTGCTTGATATCTCTCTATATTATACCTCTTTAACGTTATTACCTCTCAATGTTGCCTGACTAATGATACCTCTGTAATGCTGATATTTTCGAGTATTGTTGGATTTAGAAACATCTCGACAAATTAATATTTTGATTTTCTCAAATTTTTCAAGTATTTCTTCTCTTTTATTTCCATAGTGGAATATATATATACTTACAATAATAAATCATCCACTTCCACTTGTATGATAAATTAATATAATACTAGTTTAATTGTTTACGCTGCAGGCAGTAGGCTACCTGCAATTATGAATTATTTATGTTAGCTGATAGATGATAGACTAGACTCAGACAATGTGTTTTATGATATTTTTGTACACTGTTTGAATTGAATGACTACCTTTATTTTTACCTGGAGAAGTTAGGGCGCAGTCATACTGATCATACTTACTAGAAAAAGTGATCGGTTCAATTTCCAAGTAATTAAACTTTTGTTTTTGTAATGGGAAAATAAAAAAATGTATTTATTCATTTTTTGTTCTTCACGTTGTTTAGTATCTTCTTCTCATTTCTTCATTATTTTTTGTATGTTTTCTAGTACTTTCTTCTTGGTTTTTAGTATTTTCTTTCTTTTACTCAGTATTTCTTCCCGTTTTCTATATTTCATTTCCTGTTCCCTTTTTAGAATGAAGGCGTGGGTTTGGTTCATGTACCGTCGACGCTTGCGAATTTGAAAAATGTGGCTCTAGCCGTGGCCAGTGGAAAGCCTATCTGTTTGTCAGGTCCGGTTGGATGTGGGAAGACAGCCCTCATTGATCATTTAGCTGCAATCACAGGTTAGATTGTCTATACTCATTAATTAATTGAGATATAACGTATAATATGTTTTTTATTATTCTATACTCATAGGGTATTAAAAATTGAGAATAAATAATATTGAAAAGAAAATTAAGTTAATCAATTCAAAAAATTGATATTCTAATAAAATTAATACAATAGTTGGGAAAGAAACGTAGCACTCATTTATAAATGTGTTTAAAAAATGAGATTCTTGTTCTTTTATGGCCAAGCGCACACGGTGCAACTGTTTTGTGATAACTGTTGCGACTGTTTTGTCACCTCGACAATGAATAGTAGTGGAGAAACGCACACAAGGTGACCGATTTGAAATCGGTGTCGCAACTGTTTACATAAAACGGTTGCAACACGTGTTGTAAATTATAAAATTTCTCATCAAATAATCTTATCCAATAAATCATGTCCTATCTTTGACAAGTCTTTTCCAAGATTTGAAACAAATTTTATAAACTTTGAATGGGTTAAAAGCACTTTTAAGCTCTTATTTTATTGTTTGTTATGACAAATTTTAATGTGTACTACCGCCTTAAGAGATTTAGGATGTTTCTATCTGTCTCGATTATTAATACTATCAAAATTCTTATGAATTCAATACCGTAGAGGCGTAGACTGTATTTTTCAAGTTACAATTGAACTGTTTAAGGAATTATTATTATATCTTTATCTTTGTTATAAATCTATTATTTAGCTATAAGCAAATAAGTAATTTATTGTTTCTTTACTATGGTTTTCTCTATTGATTTTACAGTGTACTATCGCCTTAATTTCTATCTGTCTTGATCATTGACACTATTATCAAAATTCATATGAATTTAATATAGTAGACTGTATTTTTCAAGTTACAATTTGAATAGTTTAATGAATTATTATATCTTTATCTCTGTTATAAATCTATTATTCAGTTACGAGCAACTGTGTTGTTGTTTCTTTACTATGGTTTTCTTTATTGATTGTTCACAAAACAAATTATCTTGAACATTCAGTTCAATGTTCATAATAAATTATCATATATCTATCTCCATCTCTGTTATGATCTCGATAAATTGGTGTGCACACTAAACTTGGTCGATTTTTCTATGCTGGACAGCATGCTACCAGTGCTTAAGCATGTGCAGCAACTGAGCAGCACACAAAAATCGACCAAGTGTGGTCATAGGAATTGATTGATAAGCAACTGTAGTTTGTTGTTTCTTTACTATGTTTTCGTTGAGTATTTGTTCACTATGTTCGAGTTGTTCACGTAGCAAATTATTCAGAATTTGTATTTTAACACATTTAAGTTATTAGAGCTTCTCTGGCAAGAATTATTGTGTAAGAGAAGAGCACGGTAATTGGTGGCTTAAATAATTGTTTTCTTGTTGATACAGGGCGTACAAAAGTACCACATATTTTGAAAGTGCAGCTTGGTGAGGAGACTGATGCCAAACTACTGTTGGGAGGTTACAAGTGCTCCGATTTGCCCGGCGAATTTATCTGGCAGTCGGGTGCTCTTACACAGGTAATTGGAATTACTACTTATTAATTTTATACTTTTATTCTTCCTATCACTTATTTTCCTACATCTTCTCCTCCACCTCCTCTACGTATAATTGATATTACTGCTTATTAATTTCTTTCTTTCTATTCTATGTTTTCTTGTCTTCCTCGTACTTCTCTCTCTCCTAATCTTTCCTTTTGTTCTACACATTCAAACACTACACTCCTTCCTTTACATACATCTAATTTTTCTTCTTATTCTTGTTCTTCAGCATATTCTTCTATGTCATCTACTGTCTTCTTCTTTCTCACCCACATTTCTTTTTCGCTTTTTTTCTTTTTCTCCTTCTTCTTCTCGTCTTTTCTTTCTCTTTATATTATTGACTCCTCAATAGAAGATGATATATGAATACATTTTGATTTTACCGTTTCTGATCAACATTATTCTTCTAATCTGAGGTTGCATTCGGGTATCAGAAGATTTTTGTAAACTACAAGAGAACAGGCGCACTAGGAGAAGAAGATCAATTCCACTATGAAGCAAAACATGCTTTCGATCTTTGTTATTTGAATATTCTTTATTCTATTTCAACCATTATTGAAACATACTTGTGGAAATTTGCTTCAAATAAGATTCAAGTTTGCTTCAAGCTTCTGCTGTAAATAATATGCCTTTCCTGATTCAATCCCAACTAGAACCAAGTTTTGTTTTGAATCAAATAATTTGAATGCTAAACAATTAGATTTTTGCTCATACTCTTATGACGCGGTATTACAATACCAGTAGACGTGTAGGTTACTGGCATGCAGGTTGGTAATATGATCTTCCACTCTATACAAACAAATTATTGTACAATTGTATTAATCTCTATACAAACAACCTATTTGTTAATCTCTATATCTTGTTAATCTCTATTTTTGTAAATCTCTACAATCTCATCTAATTGTATCAATCTCTATACAAACAACCTATTTGTTTGTGTTGAGTGGAAGATCATATGACCAACCTGCATGCCAGTAACCTACACGTCTACTGGTATCGTGAAACCGCGCCATCATTCACAAAGTTTTTTTTTCAAATCGATTAGTTTGAATTGTAAACAGTTTGAATTTTGCTCTCACTCTTATCGCAATATTCTTATCGCAGTTTTGGGCGTAAGTCTGTTGAACCTTCCATTAAGTATCAAATATTAATTGTACATCACTGAATAAATAAAGAAATATTCTTTGTCGAAATATTTGTTTCAAATAATGGAATTGTGTTTGATTGTCAGGCGGTGACGGAAGGCGATTGGCTAGTGCTGGAAGACATAGACACGGCGAGTAGTGACGTGGCGGCCGTACTGCTGTCTCTGCTAGAGACCGGATCGCTCAGTGTGCCCGGATTCAAGGATGGCCTGTCCATTTCGCCCGGATTTCACATTTTCTTCACCTACAGGTAACAACTAACTCACATAAAACTGTATTTCGAATGTGTAACCAGATATTCTTTACCTGCATGTGAAAATACTGCTAAAAAAATCGAGTTTCCAATTGGAAAAGACATAGACACGGCGAATCGTTTCAAATTGTCAACTTACACAAAAAATTGAACAAGATATTCTTTAATAATACTGCAGTCAACTTCATCATCATACCAAGCTTACAATATGATATAAGTACAAAGTAAAATGCACACTTCTTGGCTTGGGCTCGAGAGAGGTGCACTACCAAAGCTATTTCATTTTATTATTGAATTATTTATAATTATTTATTTTATATAGACACTAAAAATCACGTGATAAGTAAGAATATACTCACAAACTACTGTGTTTATGATCATTTCGCAGTGATGTGATGCATCATCACAGCACTGCGAAATCTGTGCATCATTAGAACACGTTTTTACATTAACTAAATTGAGGTTATGGGAAGGAACAAATTTTATTTATTCTAATAATTGTTCTAATATTTCGTTTTATTTCTCCAGAACGCTGAAAACGCAGAGCGGCGACCATAGGAAGCACACGCCCTCTATAGACCTGCTGAACAAACTGTGGGTGCCGGTGGCCGTTGAGGCTCTGACTGAAGACGAGTTGGTGCAAATTGTGCAGGTCAGGTTTCCCGCCCTGAGTACGGTTGCCACTCGCATGGTGGCCGTGTTTGGTATGTTCACCAATCAAGATGGCGGCGGCGTAGAAGTGTATGAACTGGTGAGAAGTAGTGGACGGCTGACGTCTGTAAGGTTAGTGCTGAGAAAATTTAATAGAAATTGAGAAATGAGTTGTTTGAAAAATAGTGAGTGCTGAGAAATGCTTAAGGCGCTTATTGACAGGGAAAGTAGAGAGAGAAAGTAACTTTCTGGAAGTACTTGCCATTACGTCACTTTCTACTTATTTGCTTATATACAGGGAAAGTACTTGCTGGAAGTAACTTGCCTTCTCTTCTTTACTTTTTAATGTTTTTCTCAACACATGTTATTATTTCCACAAATCATCTCATTAATAAAACGATGCGTTTCTTCTGCTCTACTTGCTGAAAGTGGGAGAAAGTGATCACATGACCACCCACGTGACCCTCTACTTTCCTTGGAGTGGCAAGTAAAAACAAACAAGTTTGATTTTACTTCCAGAAAGTGATTACTTTCTCTGAAGTGGAAAGTACCCCTATAGACAGGGAAAGTAAGGGGTAAGTTGAAGAGGCAAGTACTTGCTGGAAGTTACTTTCTCTCTCGACTTCCCCTGTCAATAAGCGCCTAAAGAAATAAAGAGTTTGAGAAAGAGGTAGTGCTGAGAACTATTACAGCTGATGATCTGTAGAGATATAACAGAAATGATAATGGAAATTGAGAAATGGAGAGTTTGAAAAAAGAGTGAACAGAGTTTGTAATGAAACTTCGAGAATTAAGAGTTTTTTCTGAAGAATGCTAAGGATCGAACGCACAAAAACAAAACAATTGAATTCAACCGTCGTAGGATAACGTTATTTTTCGGAGTCTAAAGGCTCAATTAACACATTCTACCCGATGCTAAGCTCCGTGTCCCTAACGGCTGAAGCGGAGAGACTAAGATAGCACTCTTATGCACTGCAAAAACCTGTTTTCGATGACGTATCGCATTCCTCCCAGGGACACGGAGGTTAGCATCAAGCAGTATAAGTTCAGTAAGTCACAGTTTCGTTTCAGTCAGTGCTCGAAGATCATTCATTTTTTGTATGTGTAAAAAATAGTGTCAATGGAGCTGGACCAATCACAGATCACTCACTGAATACATTATTGCATTCTCTCGTTAAATGGATCCATTTTACGGCGGTTTAATTGAATTCAATGACAATAGTTATGTTAAATTTATTAATGATATCATTTTTGTTATTATTCCTGATATATTTCGTTATCTATTTGACTAATTCATGTTTTTTACAATGCATTTTTTCTATTTGACAGGGATCTGTTGAAATGGTGTGTTCGTGCCGAAACAGGCTTTGATGTTACGTCTCAAGAATCAGCTCTGAAAGTACTCCAGGATGCAATTGATATATTTTGCTGCAGTATAGCTGATATAGGTAAGTTCCCAATGAATATACTTAGTTTGAAATGAAAAGGGTTGGTATGGTCAATATGATCAAATGGCAGATTTGTAAACTTGTATGTCATCCAACGGTCATAGTTCAAGCCTTGTTAAGAACTCTTAATTTCTTTCTACGTTTCATGTTTCAATTATTATCATTCAAGTATTTATCAGGTTTTAAAACATTAAAACCGTTACTATTTCATTTTGTTTCATATCCTGAAACAAACATAACAGATTGACAGTAGCTCCCAATGGCCTTAGCTCAATCTATACTTATAAACCATAACAATTAACAATAATAATTATATCTATTTACACTTTCTTCAGATATGTTGTGGAACCTCTTCATAAAATTTGTTTTATTTTAAACCATTAGTTTATTTTGAATTTGTGTGGAATTGACAATATTTATTCTTTTACCAATTCTCCTCATAATTATATCATCTACTTGAGTGTAGAGATTGTAGTGTATTAAAGTTTCCTTCAAATTCAATTCTTTGTTCATAATTTGTTTTGTTTGTGGGCTTTTCAGATAAGAGAATTCACGTAGCAGGCCTAATAGCAGCAAAGTTGGGAATAATTAAAACAAATGCTGAACATTTTCTGACCACTTATAAAGCGTCAATCGATTTCACAGCTACTACTTGCACAGCTGGACGGGGAGTCATTCAAGTCAAACAATCGACGGATGCTGTTCAATTACAGTAAGTAGAAAATATTTGTCTCGTTTCATTTATTATATCATATTTTGTTATTATTTAAACCTGAAATTCTATTGTTTTCGTTTTGTATGTATCATGCCCTTGAAGGTAGTTCGTAAGTCTGGGTTTGACGACTCCAGTTGGAAGGCAAGTATTTTGGTCCAAGTTCACCATAGGTTAGAAGTGTCATCTACTCCCCTGATTTGTATCATTGTGATTATTTCATTTTTTGCTGTGTATTTTCAAATATGTATTGCGTCTGTAATGTTTTAAGGAATAAATAAATAAATATGACAATATTATTGCAGTCTATTTTAAAAACATAACACTGAAATTACAGTGTATTTCTAGTAAGATAGTCTTTTTTCTTCAAAAGACCTATTTCTGTAGTTGTTTTTCTTAAGAAATCATTTATTGATTCTAATATACATAATTATATATATGTGCTTATGCTTCATTGGCCATACCTAGGATATCACAGAAAAAGGTTTAAAATAAATGACAAACCACGAATTACTTAAGTTTGAGTCAAGAAATAAACATGGAAGCAGCAGAATAAGTTCTTTGTCAAAGGATTAAAATTGATATGAATAAATATTTACATCAATTGTTTCTAATACAAATACGATCAGTTTCAGATAGTTTTATAGTTTTTCTCCTACAAATACGAACAATTCTACTTAGTTTTATATAGTTTCTTGTACTTTATATAGTTTCTTTAGTTTCTATAGTTTCTTTTATATAGTTTCTTTATATAGTTTCTCGATCAGTTTCAGATAGTTTTATAGTTTTTCTCCTACAAATACGAACAATTCTACTTAGTTTTATATAGTTTCTTGTACAAAGTTAATACGAACAGTTTTACATATTTTTTATGTTTTTTATTCGATTTTCAGTTCGTGGAAATCGCGTTTCGCCCTGACACGTCCCTCGTGTTGTCTCCTGGAGCGGTTGGCCGTGTGCTTGTCCCGTGCCGAGCCCGTGCTGTTGGTCGGTGAGACGGGAACGGGGAAGACGAGCACCCTGCAACTACTGGCCAGACAGGCTGGGCGCAAACTGGTCGTGCTGAATATGAATCAGCAGAGTGATAGTGCTGATTTGCTCGGAGGGTAAGGGAATTACTGTCTTCTTCTTCTTCTTCTTCTTCTTCTTCTTCTTCTTCTTCTTCTTCTTCTTTCCTTCTTCTTCTTCTTCTTCTTCTTCTTCTTCTTCTTCTTCTTCTTCTTCTTCTTCTTCTTCTTCTTCTTCTTCTTCTTCTTTCTTCTTCTTTCTTTAACTTTGTTTCTTCTTTCTTTCTTTGTTTTCTTGTTGTTTCTTCTTGTTTGTTTCTTCTTCTTGTTGTTTATTTTTGTTATTCTGTTATTGTTTATTTTTTGTTTCTTCTCTTCTTCATTTATTTGTATTCTTCTTGTTCTTCTCTTATTTCTTGTTTGTTCTTTGAATTCTTCTTCTTCTTCTTATCTTCTTCTTATTCTTCTTCTTCTTCTTCTTGTTTTATTTGTTCTTCTTGTTTATTGTTTCTTCTTCTTCTTCTTATTCATTTATTCTTTCTATTTCTTGTTCTTCTTTTTCTATTTCTTATTCTTCTTTCATTGTTCTTATTCTTCAATTTATTTATTTATTTCTTCTGTTTTCTTTGTTTTATTTCTTCTTCCTTCTTCTTCTTCTTCTTATTCTTCTTCTTTATTCTTCTTCTTCTTCTTCTTATTCTTTCTTCTTCTTCTTCTTCTTCTTCTTCTTCTTATTCTTCTTCTTCTTCTTCTTCTTCTTCTTCTTCTTCTTCTTCTTCTTCTTCTTCTTCTTCTTCTTCTTCTTCTTCTTCTTCTTCTTCTTCTTCTTCTTCTTCTTCTTCTTCTTTATTCTTCTTCTTCTTTCTTCTTCTTCTTCTTCTTCTTCTTCTTCTTCTTCTTCTTCTTCTTCTTCTTCTTCTTCTTCTTCTTCTTCTTCTTCTTCTTCTTCTTCTTCTTCCTTTCTTCTTCCTCTTCTTCTTCTTCTTCTTCTTCTTCCTCCTTCTTCTTCTTCCTCTTCTTCTTCTTCCTTCTTCTTCTTCTCCTCTCCTCTTCTTCTTCTTCTTCTTCTTCCTCTTCTTCTTCTTCCTCTTCTTCTTCTTCTTCTTCTTCTTCTTCTTCTTCTTCTTCTTCTTCTTCTTCTTCTTCTTCTTCTTCTTCTTCTTCTTCTTCTTCTTCTTCTTCTTCTTCTTCTTCTTCTTCTTCTTCTTCTTCTTCTTCTTCTTCTTCTTCTTCTTCTTCTTCATTTAATGCTGCATTATTGGAGTATTGTTGTTGAGCAGCCTTATTATTTTCTGATTTCATCGTAATCTACGGTGGGTTATGTGGAAGAGGGGGCTTGTATGCCTCAACTTCGCCCACAGCACTTTTGTAATGTGAAAGTGAAAAATAAAGTCATTTATCTATCTATCTAATCTAGATGAAGGAAATTATTTTTGTTTTCGAAGAGGGAGAGGAAATATTTTAATCGAAGGAGGAAGAGGAATTAGTACGTTGGTATGGCATAACCTGAATTTGGACTGTTTGTGTAAATTGAAAGAGAAACAGTTTTGGGAACAAGCCTGTTGTACTCTGTTTTGTAAACGATTGAATAAATTATTGATTGATTTAAAAGTTTAATAATTAAGCATAAGGGTGTCAGAAGGTAATCGTTTGAAACCTACAGCAGATTATTGAATAACACATTTGGAAACTGAATTAAATTATCTTCCACTTAACAAGATTTATGCCCGGTTTTTCAGTCGTTCAATAAACTTATCGAATCAATAACTTTTTTTTCATTTGAAAACACATGGTTATTGATTCGATAGTGCTATTGGATCCATGAACTGTCTATTGAGCGACTAAAAAACCGGGCATTAGAGCCGTATTTATGAACGTTCCTTTCCGAAAGGGCGCCTTGAAAAGCGTTTGATGAATGAAAAATCAGCTGATTTCATTTATGAAACGCTTTTCAAGGCGCCCTTTCGGAAAGGAACCCTCAAGGAACGTTCATAAATACGGCCCTTAATTCTATTGTCACACACAATATAGACAAAAACAATCTATAATACTCAGATGCATATTGAGTGAAATCGAAATACACACAAGGATACAAGAATGTCAAATAGCAGATAGCTGTGGTGCAGAAAAAAAGAAAGGAAATAAAAGTTCTTCCAACTATGGTTTCGCATTCGTACTAAGAAGAGTTTCATTAATTTACTCCCACTAATTTTGATAAAGTTCAATCTTGTAAAATCAAGAACGATATCAAACTATGCATTAATTTTTTTAATTTGATTGTTTTGAAATGAAACACTAAAAGATATTGTCAATTCCACTGTTTTATTATTTACAGCACTGGACCGCGGTTTCGTGTTCAGTAAACATCAATAAAATTTCTACAAATAAGTTGATTGTTTTGGATATTTATACGGTGTATTTTCTTCTAATTTTAGATATAAACCAGTAGACATGAAGCACATAATGAGTCCTATACGAGATCAATTTGAAACCAACTTTAGAGCGTTTTTCAATGTTGAACAGAACATCAAGTTCCTTGAACATATATCGGTAAGTAAGCCTACATTCAAATTATTCATTGAAATTTCTTCAAATCACTGATCTCTCGTTTTGAAACAATTATACTTCTGTAGTTAGCTTTTGCACGTTTTTCTTCATCCAATCTATTTTGTTATTACCATAATAAATATTCTATTCTCTCAAATAATTGCATGTCTTCAAATTACTGTCTAATAAATTCTATACTTCTAAATTTTCATTGATTGAAAAATCAAGTTTAACTTGTCTCAGCCGGTTTAATTAGATTGTTTTGACCCTCTCAGCTCATAATTTTCTTTGATTCTATTCATTCTTAGACTCAGACTAGACTTGAAGTCAGGAGTTGGTTTCTCAAACAGGTATCCAAATGTAAACGTACCACAAGAAATAGGAGACAGACATTACTGGAATAGAATAATTCTCTGATGTTTACTGCAACCAAGAGAAAGCA
The DNA here is from genome assembly GCA_017141395.1 of Laodelphax striatellus. NCBI lineage: Eukaryota > Metazoa > Arthropoda > Insecta > Hemiptera > Delphacidae > Laodelphax > Laodelphax striatellus. The sequence continues at coordinate 9,242,502 of CM029540.1, forward strand.
TAGAGAAAGCATTACACTAGTAGATAGTTCATGCCCATGTTAAAGAGTGAAGGCCGATTTTTTAATGTGAGCTTGTCTGTAAATGAATAAATCAATTGAATTTTATTGCCATCAAGTTCATTGAACAAAGACAACGTCAAATTTATCCAGATATCCAGTCATTAGTACAGGAACTACGTGGCCTAGAGTCTTGACCGTACAGTGAAAATGGCTACAACATTCCCTATCCCTTGAGATATCTACTTTATGTTTTCTCTATGCTGCAACATCCTATTGAAGTATTGTATAGCACGATCCATTTAACTTGTCAGAAATCAGCTGTTCGGTAATAATTAAACAGTGACTTCGACACAATAATCAAAAGGCTTAAAAGTCTTAAAGACCTTTAAAGTCTTTAAAAGACCCTTTTAAAGAAGACCTTTCAAAGAATAACTTTTTAAAAGACCTTTTCAATAATCTGCGAGATTCAGCATTTGTAGGTTAAGTATTGTACTGGTGGCCGAGTAAAACATATGTTTTCTGACAAGTTAGAAGGATCCTGCTATATTATTTTGTATTATTGTAAGTATTGTAAGTATTGTAGCAATAGTACAAAACTGGTTAATTAGCAAAGGAAGACAGAGAATAGAAACAGTAATTTCAAACCATTTATAGTATCACATAACATAGAAATCATACACACGCAAGACTTCAATCACTTAACACTTACTAATTACTATCACTTAACTCTTATTTGCACACAAAAATTCAAACCTACTCCAGGACATGGCTTGCCATAGCGGAGTGGGTCAATTTTCCAAACAACCACATGTATTATAACATTTTGCTTTTGATTTTTTACTAACAAATCTTTGTATAATTAACTGTTAATATTTTTGAATTTGTATTTGTAATAGAGGGGTTTTTTTTGGAAAATAAATAATTTATTTATTTATTGTTTTATCTTCCCTTTTTTTGTCGTTGTTTAGACATGTTTCAACGGAGGCCGTTGGCAAACGCTGCTGCGACTAATGAAGCACAGCCAGTCGGCGGCGGTTGGCCGGCTGCAATCGGCTGCTGCAGCGGAAGGGGGCGGAGCCAAGAGCCAGCTGCTCGCCGATTGGCTGAAGATGGGCGACACACTCTACCGGCTAGAACAGCAACTAAAGCAGGGCGCCGCTGCGCTCGCATTCTCCTTCATAGAGGGTGCGCTGGTCAAGGCACTCAAGTCGGGTGAGTTGACTGTGAAATAAACAATAAAACATGTTTATTAACTATAACAACTGTTAATAGACTATAAAAACTGTTAATAAACTATAAAGACTGTTAATAGACTATAAAAACTGGTGATAAACTATAAAAACTCTTAACAAACTGTAAAAACTGTTGATAAACTATAAAAACTGTAAAGGCTGTGAAATTTATGTGTTTTAGGCCAGTTGCCAGTATGCACAATTTTCGTTTGAACCAAGTTTTACAAATCTATGTTTAAACTGTGGGGTTTCAGTTTAAACCGTGGATTTAATGTTTGAACTAAGATGAAGCTGCATTTTTTTAGGCTCAGTTGTGTGCAAAAAACCGGAGTAATTTTTCAATTTAAAGGATATATTTCTATCAACTTCATTAATAACAAATGCCTTTTGATAATCCGCCGTAAAATGGTGTCATCTAATGAGCTCAATGCAACGAGAATCAATTAATGAATCGGACATCAATTCAATTTAAAGGGTATATTTCTTTCAACTTAATTAATAACAAAACTGTCTTTTAATAATCCACCGTAAAATGGTGTCATCTAATGCACTCAATGCAACGAGAATCAATGAATGAATCGGACATCAATGCAAAAACTTCATTGTACAGTGAATTCAATTGGATTCCGAGCAACTGGCCGTAGAAGTTGTTACAAGCACATATTCAATTGATGTATCGATGTATACCGGTTTCAGTTGTTGAACCATTAGTTTAGTTTAGTTTTCACTATAGCAGGATCCATTTAACTTGTCAGAGAACAGCTGATTTAACGTTAATAACGAGCGTACATCAATCAGCTGTTCTCTGACAAGTTAAATGGATCCTGCTATACATCCCAAACATCTACAAAAGTAGACAGAAGATGGGTCAATTATATTATCAATCTCTCAGTAAACTCTGTTGATGTTGAGTCGCATATTGAAAGAAAAATATAAAGATTTTGTCAAACCACTGTCAGTTACCTATTCAACAAAAAATATGTGGTTCGACAATATAAAACAAGAATCAGTGGTTTGACAATATATTTGTATTTTTCATTCGTTATGGAGAAATACTACAACATTACATCGCACAACAAATTTCATAAACAAATATTATTAATACTGTAAAAATATAGCAGGATCATTTTAACTTGTCAGAAATCAGCTGTTTCGGTAATAATAATTAAACAGTGATTTCGACACAATAATCAAAAGGCTTAAAAGTCTTGAAGACCTTTAAAGTCTTTAAAAGGCCTTTTTAAAGATGACCTTTCAAAGAATAACTTTTTAAAAGACCTTTTCAATAATCTGCGAGATTCAGCATTTGTAGGTTAAGTATTGTGATATTGCTCGTCGAAACATAATTTTCTGACGTAATTTAAGTTTTCTGACAAGTTAAGAGGATCCTGCTATAGATGGCTATGACAACTTCTTGTCTTTTTCTGAATAATAATAGCAGTTAATGATCTTGCTTATTACAAGTTTCTCGGTCCATGCCTTGTGTATTTGTGTACTCTAATGTGAATGTTGTGATGTTTAGGCTATTGGGTGCTGCTGGATGAAATCAACTTGGCAGCGGCTGAGACGCTGCAGTGCCTGTGCAGCTTGCTGGAGGGCGACAGTGGATCGGTCACCCTACTGGAACAGGGGGAGCTCACTGCCGTGCCCCGTCACCCCGATTTCAGGCTGATGGCCGCTATGAATCCGGCCACTGATGTTGGCAAAAAGGTGACTGCTAATTCAAACTCAATTTTATTTAAACCATGGAGGTAGGAACAGGAATTATTGAAATTTAATATTATGAAACATTACAAACTTTTGAACATGGTAAAAAGCTTTAAACAATGAGCTTGAACAACCTCTAAAAACATTATAAAACAATAAGTTGTAAAGACAGTAATTCATTTCCAGTCCAAACGCCATAGGTCAGTGAACGAGCTATCCTCTAATACATGGCCGCGGCGAGAGGTAAATGGCAACGTCGCAGCATCGTCTTACTGAGCCAACACTTCAGCATACAGTTTGCATTGTGCGTTCATGCAAATCGGTCGTTTTGTCAGTTTGGACAGCGGTTGTGACGTTATTGTTTTGTGGTGTGAAATGTTATAAATAAGGAAATGCCTGACAAGTGTGTTGTACTGTACCAACAATTACGAAAATGCCGTGAAAAAGGAGGGTTATGAGCAGATATTTAGATTTCCCAAAGATGAAAAAACTTCGTAGTGAGTGGATACGGCCATTTCTCACTCAAATTGGTTCTCAAAGAGCTTATGTTTGTATTAAACATTTTCAGAATTTAGTCTGGAGGAAATTTGAAAACAGTGATGGTGAATGGTGCGAATTTAAAAGAGATTATTTTGCGCCGTCCCAAAATTGTTTCCCAATTGCCAGCATATCTTAGTAATAACTGTCCAGCCTGAAAACGATCAGATCCTGAAGAAAGAAGACTTAATTATGAAAGAAAACTGATGAAGGAAGAAGAGGATAAGATCTGTGACTATACTTCTTTTCAGAAGTTCTATCAGCTAAAATTAAAAGTACTGGTATTAAGTTTTCCTCATTCAAACTGAAACCAGCTGCATTGTTTATTCATAAGATCCAAGTAATATTCCTATAGTTAGTTTCAGTATTAGAATATTAATAGTGATTTAAGTGTGGAGACCTATTAATGGAGGATTAATTCAAACAAAACTCTTGTGCATATAAGAAAATAATTCATCGATACTTTGTGATTTTTTAATTTAGCCACTGGAGTCAGTTATTTCATTTAATTAATTTCTGTAGAGATTATAGAAAATCAAGCAAAGACAAAGACAGTCTTTTTCCTGGCATCATTCTTGAAAACATTGAGTTGTTGATAAACAATTTGGAAGAAGGTAATAATGAACTTGTACCGGTAGCAACCACCAAAACAGTGAAACATTTACGAAAAAAAGCCAAAATCCTTCTCCTAAAAAAGCCAAATTAAAATAATGACAGCTTTTTTTTATATACATGCAATCAGTTAAATGCTATAAGACTAAATGGCATGTTACTTATACCTCACTCTAGATACTTGCAAAACTATGCTTCATTTCATATTTCACCAAATAACAATAATGAGAAAAGTAATTTTTAAAAGACATTGTGAAAGATCTCAAGGTGATAAAAAGCTCTTCAAATTGATCAGATTCATGTAAAGGAAACCTTGATTACAAAACTGGCTGTATTTTTTGCTAATAATGATATTTCTCAACCTGCTGTAACTATACTTACATTCTTAATCAGTTCATGTTTTGGAAACTTTAAAGAATGTATTATGTATTTTTCTTCCCGTCATAGTATTGTTTGCTCCGATCAGATTGATAGGCAATCTAATTAGAATAACAAAACCAAGAACTTTATGACAGAGTTATCTGGTTGAGTCTATCGGTCGGACGGTGAGCAGTGGGGATTGCGACGTTGTCACATTGAAGGCCGCGGCCATGTATTAGAGGAGGCTATGGCTATACTTTTATCGAATGTTTTCAAGTTGAACTCATCCATTCATTTAACCTGTGTGTATTTTAAAACGTTCACTAATTCATTGATGGATGATCTGTGTTGCTAGGAACTGGCACCGGGTATTCGCAACCGGTTCACCGAGCTGTTTGTGGACGAAGTGTGTGACCGCACCGACCTGTGTCTGTTGGTCGGTGTCTATCTGCCCGACTTGCCGCCGCCCAAGGTCGATGCCGTGGTCCGCTTCTATTTGAAGGCAAGAGAGGAGGCCAACAGAGTGCTAGCCGATACTAGCGGCCACAAGCCGCATTACAGGTGGGTCATGAAGGCGAAGTTCAATAGAAATATTGATATGGAGTCATTATTTGGACTGTTGATAGAAATAATGATATGTCTACATTATGTTGAACTGTTTATGTAAATCAATTAAATCAATTTATTCAGCCAGAAGGTACAGTCATAGAAATAATTGGCTATGTCACAAAACGAAATTCATAGATCAATAAAATCGTTAACACTTTATCCCACATATTAATTCGGGATACTTACTTCATTTGATAATTTTTAATAGCTAAAATGAATTAAAAATTCATTAAGCTATATTACAATGAGATTGAATAAAGTTCCTGAAATGATAAAATCATTAACAAATTTTCCCAGCATTTATTAATTAGAGTTACGTTATAGCATTAACTAATTTTTAACAGCTAAAATTAACAATTTATCCTACACACTTCTTCCTTGAATTCATCTATAGAATAAAAAGGATTTGCAATTAACCACTTAAAGCTCTAAATATAGGCTGGGGTAACGAAAGGAGGTTGGTAGGAGGTTGAAAAATTTTATCCCCACTACTGGAAAACTTGACAGGGATTTACTGAGCCTGCATCTTGGCACATGTAGATTTACACAGGCCCTAGTCGGATAATCATGCCTTCTCAGTAGAAGGTAATCCGTTCTACCACAGACTAGCAAAGCAACGTTCTAACACGTTCTATCAAAGGAACATTTACATGCAGTAGGATTCATTTAATTTTATGCTTGGCGATCAGTAAACAGCTGATGTTACGCAGCTTTGACACAATAATCCGAAGACTTCTTAGGGCCGGTTCATGAGCTCGGGATTTAGCCAAGTCCTAGACTAAAGCGGGTGGCTACCGTAGCATCGACAAACGTTTGTCTTGACAGGTTAGTGGGTTAGCAGCATAGAGAGCCCTTAGTACATAGTGTCGAGGCTAATGTTTGTCGATGCTATGGTGGCCACCCTTTTTAGTCTAGGACTTGGCTAAATCCCGAGCTCATGAACCGGCCCTCAAAGTCTTAAAGACCTTCAAAGACTTTGAAATACCTTTTTGAAGAATACCATTTTAAAAGATATTTTTAAAGTCTTTGCAATAATCTGCGAGATTCAGCATTTCTAACATGCTTGAGAACTTGTGAGAGAAGCTTAGGCTCTTTTTGATCAATTTGGTGTTATTCATTTTAGGAAAAAATCGATTTATATAATCAGAAATTGAAAAAAAATTAAGTTATAGAATAGATTTCTTTATTTTATAATTGTGTTGCAGTTTACGTACACTGTGCCGAGCGCTGTCGGTTGCCGCCAAAGACCAGTGTGGCTCCATGCAGAGATCGCTGTACGAAGCACTGTGCCTCAGCTTTCTCACCCAATTGGACTCAAGCTCACACAAGTACCTGCAGAGTATGATAGCCGAGTAAGTCAAATCACTATTTTGTTGTTAAATATGTCATACAAACACTTTATTCATGGTACAATTCATGAAAAAAAAATAGAAAGCGAATAAAAAGTTCATTCCTCATTACACTAAGCCTGTGTGGAGGAATGACCGTCTTATCATTAACGAAGCTTAATCTTACAAAAAATAACGAAATATAACAAGTAGGTATAAAGGAAATAGAACAAATAAAAATTAGCTGCCATCAAATATTAATCCATACCCTGTTCATCGAGAGTTGACAGAAAGGCTCCTCCTATCGTCACGGTCAGGCCAATTCACAAGCGGTCCTAGCGCTATTCTCTACTGCTATACTCTGTTATCGTCAGAGGCACACTTCAGGAATGTTTGTGTAAGGGATGACTGTGACCTAAAAACTGTCACTCTTCGGACGATGACCTTGCTCTGTATTGGCCCAGCGCTCTGTCCCTTCAGTTTTTAGGAGGAGCCTTTCTGTCAACTCTCGATGAACAGGGTATAGTTAATCATGTGAAAATGTAGAATAAGTGTTAGCAAATAGAAATGGAGTACTCATCAAATCATTTTTTTTGCACAAAAAATATACAATATTCCAAGTATAATAATATTTCGTATAATTTTATAGATTGTAGTACAAAAGATTATTTTTAATCTTTTTTCATAATCAATTTCCATGACATGTTGATTAATTATTTTCTCTGAACAAATTTTTGATCGACGTAGCAGTCTAAATTGATGACATAGCATTCAGTGTTGATGATGCACCTGGAGTCAGAATGCTCCATCTCGTGAGTAATAACTTATTTATTATTTTCACTATCCTTATATATTAAAAAGAGGCTAGCAAAACCAATGACAGATACTGTGACCGTTACATTGAGCCAATTCAGATGCGGTTCGCGCCAAAAGAAATTTTAGTGGCTCTAGATGTGCTGTTTTCATTTGTATTTTGGAGAGAAAATGCGTTTAAGGGGTGAAAAATCAATGTTTTCTTTAATTTTCTAGAGCTGTTGTTGGAAAAGAAGACATAAAAAGTTTGCTGGGTCAGAAGATTCCTGAACCATCGCCAGCTAACACTCACACCAACTTTGTCGGCTATTGGGTTGCAAAAGGTCCTTGCGAACCAAACATCTCATCTAAGGTAAGCCGTTATAATTAGTTCAACTTTAGGCTGCATCTTCTTTTAGTACCTTATCATATTCTAAGCGCAAAGCACCGTATACTGTGTGTGTTTTTTTAATATGTGGACACTTTATTCAATACTTAGTTATTTTAGTTTTGAAACATGTTAAAACTAATAATTACTATAATACAATAGAACATGCTACTACTTGAATATTTCAATTTTCAAAGGAAAAAACATAACTTGATTAAACTGGAAATAAAGTGCTAAAAGTTGAAAATTTATGAGATGATGGTAATAATATTTTCAAGATTTTTAAATCGTACTAATAAATTATATATTGACGATCCAATTGAGTTTTATTATTCATTTATCTTGAAAATCTGTTTTGGTCCCTTCTTCTTTGGGCAAGTAGGAATCTCTAAAACTTGAGGGATCACTCATAGCGCCTACATTGCCAACTCGGTCCTTATTCTGTATTTTCTTTTAGATTGAACCCTATACTTTTCTTACAACTAGTCTTTTTTTATATCCTATTCTTCTCGTATACATTAGACTTCCTTTCAAATTTATACTTATACTATCTTATACTTTAACAATACATCGTTACACAGTACAACCTTATTATATAACCTCTTTACAACCGTATTCTTTCTTTCCACATTACTTTTTCTTTTATTCACTTCCACCTTCCAGCTCTCTTGTCACATTCATTCTATTTATTAACGGACTTCACTTTATACTTATCAATTGATCTCACATATTATTCTTTTATTAGATATCAATTCCAAATTCAGTATATTATGCTTCTAATTTTAGCAATAATTTTTAAACAGATTTTTCATTATACTTTTTCTATTAATATTAGGCCTACATATTATTCTTTTATTGAATATTAATTTAACATTCAAAATATTATGTTTGTAATATTAGCAATAAATAAATTTCAAATGTTTGTTCTTTCGCTGTGTGCCGCAGTATATCCTGACAGCTAGCGTGAAGCGCAACTTACACGACGTGGTGCGAGTGGTGTCGTTGAGCTCTGATCCGGTTCTCATCCAGGGAGACACGTCGGTGGGCAAAACGTCGCTCATCAGCTACCTGGCTGACGCGTCAGGCAACACCTGCACGCGCATCAACAATCACGAGCACACCGATCTGCAGGAGTATGTAGGCGCCTATGCTCCAGATCCTGTCACTGGCAACCTTGTCTTCAAAGAAGGTTAGGCAACTTATTGATCTATGATTGTTATTTATTGAAGTTTTTCAGTTTATCAGATAAATGAATGATGGAAATTTCAGGAGTTACAAAGATTTATCTGTAGTCGTAATTATGAGTTTGTTTTGTTTGAACTTTAATATGAACTAGTTTCAAATTCAAAATCTGTCCAGCTTTTGTTTTCAAAGTAAAATTGATGTATAGCAGGATCCATTTAACTTGTCAGAAATCAGCTGTTCGGTAATAATTAAACAGTGACTTCGACACAATAATCAAAAGGCTTAAAAGTCTTAAAGACCTTTAAAGTCTTTAAAAGACATTTTTAAAGAAGACCTTTCAAAGAATAACTTTTTAAAAGACCTTTTCAATAATCTGCGAGATTCAGCATTTGTATATGATATACCGGGTGATCGTAAAGTCGCGCAACCCAATGTTTGAAGCCGTGTAGGAATGACAGGTAAATTTGTAAAGTATGATTTGCATATGGGAATTTTTCGTCCAGTAGTACAGCAGGTGGCTACACTGCCAGATCACGCCATCGGGCGACAATTAGCCAGAAATCAGTTTGTTTGTCCAGTTCAAGTCGCAATGTCTTTTACGCAAGAACAACGTTTATCTATCGTTTTGAGTTACTGTGAATCGAAATCCTACGCAAAGTGTCAAGAACATTTCTCCAATGCCTTTCCAGATAAATGCCTTTGTTTTGCTGAAGTACCAAACAAATCGACCATATAAAAAAATCAATAACACATTACAGCTTTCTAATGCCCAGTTTTTCAGTCGTTCAATAAAATTATTGAATCAATAACTTTTTTGCATTTGAAAAACATGGTTATTCATTCAATAGTACTATTGGATTCATAAAATGTCTATTGAGCGACTGAAAAAATAAGACTGTTATCATTGTTATTATCACCCTATATAGCTGGATTTAGATTGTAAATTGGAGAAGGAATAGTTTTTTGTTCAGAGACTGTATTATTATACAGTTTCTGTATTTTTGGGCTTGGCCCCAAAAATACTGTCTCCTTTGTGAATGGTTCAATGATTGAATTATTGATTCAATATCAATCTATAATATTTACTCCTATATTCATGCTCTTTTTTCTATTGGAATTAAATGAGACATATCGTGTACAAAAGCCTAAATAGATATTATTATTTTTATTTATTTTTAAAGGTCGGAAACAATTATATTTTTTGTTTACATTTTATTTTGATTTAGTGTGTGAGTAACTTGAAAGTCAGCTCTTCAGTTCAATCTAATTTTAATGGATTGTTTCTTCGATCTATATTCTTTTCTATTCTATCATGTTCAAACGACTTCATTGATATCTTATTTCTTTGTTGGCCTTGATCGGAAACAAAGCAAATGTTTTTGTTTACACGATTTTTAGTAAATAATGTAGTGTAAATCTAGTATGATTTTTAATATATCTATTCATAGGTGTTCTGGTGGAGGCGATGAGAAAAGGCAACTGGATTATTTTGGACGAGTTGAATCTGGCGCCAACCGATGTGCTGGAGGCTTTGAATCGGGTGCTCGATGACAACCGGGAGCTGTACATTCCCGAGACCCAGGAAACAGTCAAGGCCGATCCCAAGTTTAGACTGTTTGCTACTCAGAACCCGCCCGGGTTGTATGGAGGTCGTAAGGTTGGTTTGAGGTTTAAAATAATGATTTGTGAATGAATGGGAATTGATAAAGTGATTGAAAAATGTCCTGATAGTAAAATGGCCATCCAGCAAACATGAGTTATGATTGTATATTATATTGCATGCATGGTTTTTCCATGGGGATTTATGAATTGTAAAAACATGCTTTTGTATTAATGTTATTGAAAAATATCCAAATAGAATAATGCCCATTTTTCAAACAATAGTTTTTGGTATAATTATAATTTAATATAATTATTATATTGTATGCTGGTGTTTTTATGGGGTATTTAAGAATTGTAAAAACATGTCTTTGTATTATTGTTGTAGCTTGACGACGCTATGCATTTATAATGAATAATGAATGTTTGCTGCAATAAAGAAATAAAGTGAATCTTGTGGTCGAAAGAGGTAAATGAACAGTTGAATGAAAAGTACTTTAGGCACGTCAGCTAAGAATTCCGGAAAAATTTGTTTGGAATTTTGAATCAAACTTGAAAAGTCTCTCGGTTCGAACTTTGACTCTCAATAAAAATCGTGTAACGATTGGTTGACGAATCAAAAATACATGGATAATGCTCTTGAAATAGGAATTTGATTAGTAGTTTTTGAATTATTGAATATTTAATGACAGTAAAAGTATTTTCTAATTATGGAAACAAAAGATTAGACCCATGTTCACTGAACATTTGTTGTCAGAAATATAATGTAAATTTGTGAACTGCTGAATTAACGTTTGTGGTACACTCTGTATAATCGCTTAGCTTATATTCGGTTAACATAATGTTTTAAAGACCCTTTCGGTTTAGATAATAATATCTTGAGTAATTTTTTGCAGTATTCAAGTTTAGGCCTACATAGGCCTATACAAAAATAGTCTACAATAATAATCAAGGCTAAAGTAATGTTTTGAAGACCTTTCAAATAACATGGAGAACGAAAATGTCTGAGAAGTTTCAATTGAAATATCTCAAATTTGTTTTAGATGTTATCTCGCGCTTTTCGAAACCGATTTGTTGAGCTGCATTTCGATGAAATTCCGCCGTTGGAGCTGGAGGTGATTCTACAGAAGCGATGTGAGATGCCTAGCTCCTATTGCAAGAAGCTTGTCGCTGTTATGACAGATCTACAGGTAAACTCTCAACTATTCTCATATTATTTATTAATTAAACAAAAAAACTTGTTTATAACTTTAATTGGTTTGAAAATTACTGTTATATTTGGAAATAACCGTTTTAAGTTTCATTCACATCCACTGATAAGGTATTATCGTAGAGAAAACATTACGTTTATGTTACGTATTATCATAGTAAAAACTGCTTTTATATACGTTTACAGTTTACATTATGTTGTTTTTGAAAATTACCCTTTTAAGCCTCATTCACATCCACCAATAAGGTATTATCATAGAGAAACCATTGCGCAAGCTTAATACTTTCTCTATGGTATTATGCAATCTAATTTAAATGGGTATATTCACATTTCTCGGCAATCGATCGTACGTAAACGGACTGCACCGACTGAGGTAGATGTGAATATGCCCATTTACATTACATTGAAGAATACTTGGCGTTCTATGTCAGGCACGTTAAGTGTCGGTCGTTGTCTGTATATATGAATGGAGCTTTATAGCGTAACTCATCAACAAATATTCGATCCCTCGAATTCCTTAATAAAGAATTGTACTGTTGATTTAGCTTAATATTAACTCATACTTATACACCATTAATTTCAATGTGGCTAGGTGAGAGTGTTTACTGAGAGATCGTGAGGTCAAGTCACGAACAATCAAGAATCAATTAATAAAATGATTCTTAATTTTGTAAAAAAAAAACATTACAACACTACTTTGCGAGGTGGAACCTAACAACAAGGTTCTCCCCTCCGATAAAAAGCTATACAAACTTTCATTTTTTTACTGTTTTCTTAATTTCAACCAATAAAATCCTCTAATTGCAGATGCGTAGAAGAGGCAGCGCAGCGTTTGCTGGTAAACAGGGTTTCATCACACTGAGAGACCTTTTCCGATGGGGTGAACGCTACAGGCTGGCCACGCAAAATGAAACTGCCAAATTCTACGATTGGGACCAGCATTTGGCCGATGAAGGTAATACATCTACTGTATTTGAAATAAACCAGAATATTTTCAACATTCACTACATTTTCTAATTTTTATCAATCGGGATCTACTATCAAATTTTGAAATAACTGATCGTACCTACATTGTGCTGATCCTGGATTAATATTGATCTCGCTTCAATCACCTCGCTTGCAGTCAAGCATGAAGCCAGTAGTCATTAGTAGAATCATGCCTGGTTTCTCAGTTGTTCAATAAACTGTTGAATCAATATTTTTTTTGCATTTGAAAACACATGGTTATTGATTCAATACTGCTAATGGATCCATAAACAGTTTATTGAACGACTGAGAAACCGGGCATTAGTGATAGAGTTTACTGTGCAAGTATTAACTATCTTATCTCCCTCATTGGAAACGTACATGGTGGAGAAGAGTACATGGTAGCACCATGGTAAAGTTACTCTGCCACCTTTTTAGTGTGTCAGCTACTCTATTATTTATTCTACTTATTTATTTTAATATAGTCAAGACGAGATTAGTCACGTTTTAGTCAACTCATAGTTGCTGTTTACACAGATGCAATGACTAATCGGTGTGTGTTGCTTCATATGCAACTATGTGGAGTACTGTGACTAAACGTGACTAATCTCGTCTTGTCTTGACTAACCGGTGTACGCCTAGCCTTATTCTACTAATGTGACTTGTACTCATTACGACGCTATTCCACTAATGAATGGATTAACTGATTGAATTCTCTGTATAAATGATGCCAGTATTTTTCTTTTATGTAGTGAAAATACTGTAGAAGTGAAATCACTTTCTCCTATTTATGTATTATGTATTCATGTATTTCAAGTCGACAATAAACCTTTATCACTTCTTTTTCAGGCTTCTTGGTATTGGCAGGTCGTGTACGTAAAGAAGAAGAAAGGCAGACAATTATCGATGTCATCAATAAACACCTGAAAAGGAAAGTCGATATGCAGAAATTATTCACATGTGAGTAATCGTTAGCAGTCACTGTTACGTTTTCTCTGTTGAATTTCAAGTGAAAAAGTATTTGAAAAAACGTATCAACAATCACAACATTCTCCTCTCCATGCATGGAGTGTAGAAGGACATTATGATTCAATTCTATGTTTTCATTTTGTTGAATAAAATATTTGTATGGCTTTTTATTGATGGGGAGACTCATACGGGTAATTCCAGTTTCCACCTTGCCTTATTTTTGTTTCGGTTACCCACCCAAGAACAGTCTTGGGTGTTCCTGACTCAACATTAAGATCACTCATCAACCGCTCTCAACGAGTTAAAAACACACACACTCAATAAATTTGAATTTATATTTCCCAACTTATTCTTTTGTTTGAACAGTGAATGAGAACACATCGTTTGTGACAAAGCATATACTGGAATCATTCGTGAACGCTGAATTGCCCGATGGCTTCAAACATATCGTCTGGACTTACAACCTGAGACGGATAGCTGTTGTATTAGGTGAGTTATCTTTTTAAGTCTCATTTCTATACTAATTTAATTAATCAAATAATTTGGTCCATTTTTATCTTCATTTGGCTCATTTATATTTTTATATTTGTTAGTATGTTTATAATTAACAAGCTGTCCCGGCGAACTTCGTATCACCCTCTTCTAGCGAACCTTTGCGTGGTGCAAGCCTCTATTCCCCAGGGGTGAATTTATTCTGTCCGGGGTGGCAATCCTCCGGGTTCCTGATGCAAGTGGTAGATGTAGGCTGGTTGGCACCAACATCGTTCCCAGCTTAAGTAGGGTGTTCAATGGAACACCTGAAGCATCAACTGCAAGACAACATATGGTGGAACAGCATACGCCGACGGCTGCATTGTCAGGAGTGCCTGACATCGAGTATGCGAACTCTGGATACCAGGCCTCCAGTTTCAAGAAGCCTTCCCTGTGAACGCGGAGCTCTGCCCAGGGTGACTGAATGTTCCAGCTACTCGTGGAATCTCAAGGATACCAACTTAAGAGTAAAAAGAGGCTGAACAGCCTCAAACATCTAACGAGGATGGGGGATCTCCCAAACTCTACCGACATGGAACAGGAGTTCGATTGCTCAAACCTCCAGAGAAACGGTACATGTAGAGGAAGGCACTACAACTGAAGATTCCGCAATGGAATCTGAGGAGTGCAGACCCATCCCTGATAGAAGTTGAACAGCTTCGGAAGGGTGGGTCCATAGCTGATGGTCTGGACGAAGATGTCTCAAAGCAGCTTCCAGTTTGAGCTCCAGACTAGAAACAGAATCAGCAGAACATTTGCTGCTGGAATGTCCAGCACTTGCAAATGAGGAGGAGACTTTGAAAGGCAACCCTCCTACCAGAGGAGGCACGAAAACTGGGACTTCAAGGCCCTGAGTTAATTTTTGTTCTGGCCTTGATTATGGAACATGGCATAAGCCAAAGAGGGATGCCACAAAAGATCGAATAGCGGTCGCGGTGGCTATGTTAAAAGCCCAACCCAATTATAAAAAGCTCTCTATCCATCAGTCCAATTAGCTCATCTATTGAAAGACCTATATTCATGCTTGTTCAATTACACATCGATTTTATAGGAGCATTATTGTTTGGACTGGATCAGAATGGATGTCATGTTTGATAGGTTAGGTCATTAATTTACTAATTATTTATTAATTATAAAGGGATTTTCTCATATTTTAATACATATTATGTTAACCAGTGCTGTAACAATTCAAACTAATCCAAAATCATCTAAATCGGTTCAGCCGTTCTCGAGTTATAAGCGAGCGTACTGACACCAACTCTCTTTTATTAATACAGATAAGAATCAAGAATATGCTGGCTGCTTCAACAAAGAACAATAGAAGATTTGTATTTAAAACATACAAATACAAAAGGCAAAAAATGTATTTTCTTTCAAATGTTTGGTTTAATTATAATCAATCATTATTCAAATGCAATTGAAGATATCACATGAATTGAAATGCCATCATGCACTATGGTGTGTTGTTGTTCCATTAGCTTTTTAGTTGCTAGTATATTCAGATTCATTTAATTTGACGCTTGGCATTAGATAGATGGATAGATCGAGAGCTATTATTTCTCGACGTTGCTGATGACCGCAGAGTACGATGTCAAATGAATAATACCTCTCTACCTATTTAATGCCAAGCGTCAAATTAAATGAATCTGGTTATAGAATATAGTTATAGATAGTATGAATCTAATATGATAGTATAATAGGTATGATAGTATGAGTATAATAGAGATAGAATGAATCTGAATATAGGTTATAAGTCTATAGAGTAGACTTTTTTTTAGAATGGCGGCTGAATCAAATGAGTGTAGTGGCCAGTGGCCTTTAGTGTAACCGCTAACCTTTGAAAAATTTAATCCATCAACATTATACAGATATTCTGTATTACGTGTTTCACATGATTTATGTTGGAATTTTCAGGAAAAGCGTTCGAATTCAACGAGCCGGCACTTCTGGTGGGGGAAACTGGATGCGGAAAAACAACGGTAATTCAAGTACTGGCCGCCGTGCGCAATCAACAGTTGAAAATGATCAACTGCCACCAGAACTCGGAGAGTGCTGACTTCCTGGGTGGACTGAGGCCTGTTCGTGATCATTCAGCCAAGTTGCAAGTGAGTATTGTAGTCTTATCATCCATTATCACTTTTTCTCTCTCCTTTTTTGCATTCTTCTTATTATTCTCCTTCATATCTTTATTGGATCAAACAATGATTCGATCTTGTATTCGATCTTGGAACCTTTGGATTATCAGACAGGCGCTTATCGCCCTCGGCTACGGACCAGTCCTGGATTGGGAGAGTGCCCCAATGATAGAAATATGAAAGAAAAAGTGTCAGTCGCGCGAAACTTCTTCAATACCTAAAGCCTGGTTTTCATTAGTAGAGTTAGTGGTAGAGTAACTAGCATACTAACTCTACTCTACTTACTTGGTCGAGTAGCTGTTTTCACTACAATTGAGAATAGTAGTTAAAGTGTGTTGTCTAGTGAACAGATCTAACCTTAAAATGTCTCTACTCTACTCTACTCTACTAGCTCGAGACTGTTTTCATTAGGATAGTGGTGGTAGAGTAGAGTGAAGTGTGGGGAAGGCAAGTGGTAGAGTACTATCCCACTCTACTCTACCAAAAACAAGTACTCTACCATCACTCTACTATGAACGTTTTCATTGGGAGAGTTCACAAGATAGTTAGTACTCGCCCAGGGAACTCTACCACTAACTCTACTAATGAAAACCAGGCTTTAATGTAGTTTAGTAAAGGGTAAAAAATGAAAAAATAAACACAGCAATATCTCACGGCTGATGACAGAACTGCTTGGACTTGTGTGGTAGATAGAGTATTGAATAAGTTGGCGTCAAATTTGAACAAACCAAGCGGCGCTTTGAGCTGTGGGCTTACTCTAGTTATAGTATTATTCTTATTCAATTTTTCTTCCTTTTCTGTACTACTGTTTGTTCTTCTACATCTTCTACTGCTACTTCTTATTCTTTTTCTCTATCTATACAACTACTTGCTCTCCTTCATTATTTTGTTCATTATCTATTATTTCATGCAAAGTTTAAAGCTTTTTTTTTGTTCCATCAAAATAGTTATTAAAATTTAATTTTTCTTCAGATATGTTGTGGAACTTCTCCATAATGAGGTAAATCAGTAAAAGAATAAATTTGGTTAATTCCACAAATATAAGTTCATTTTAAACCATACTCGAGTTCAATGCCCCAGTGCCCCAATGCATCATCTTCAGTGGGAGTTGGAAACAGTTATTTGTTTTATTACTGTTAACTGTATTTTTGGAAAATAGTTATTTGTGCATCTTGGGACTTGAATGCAACTGGGAGGGAAACTGTTGTCCGCCTCATGGCGTAGCCTAGAAGTAAAATGCGAATTGAGATTGTAGATGGTGGAAATTTTTTTCAATGCATTTTTTTTAGGGTGATGCCCACATGAGCTCTAGGCTTGTGCGTGGGTAATGAGAGAGGTGATGATGAGAGAAGACGACTGTTTTTAGGCTCATTATTACTTCGATTACATCAGTTTAATTTTTGTTACTTGTGTTGAATTAGTTGATTGAATATTGTGTTGTTTGTTTTATCAGGAGGGCAAGCTGTTTGAGTGGGTGGATGGTCCGTTAGTGGAGGCAATGCGTTGCGGCCATGCATTCCTGGCTGATGAATTGTCTCTAGCCGATGACAGTGTGCTTGAGAGGATGAACTCGCTTCTAGGTAAGCCAGTTTTATCGGAATTAATCTACTCTTGAAGGTTTTATCTATTTATGTGATATGCACTCGAAAATATTGTGGATGATAAGAGATGAAGAATGAGATCCATAATGAGATGAATGTTGTCAATATTTACTAAAGGATGATAATTGTACTCTTTTTATTTAATTTTTTTTTAAATATTTTATGCCATCATTGGAGCAAATCTAGTCGAAATTGGTAAGATCATTTTCGAAAACGTTTCTTCTGTCAGAGCTTAGGAGCCTGTACAAAAATTCTATCATCCAAACTGCTATCAAGATGTACAAAGTTAAGATTATACAAGACCATCATACAGTTGTATGGCAGTGAGACATGGGTCCTTTCCAAAAGAAATGAAGGACGATTAGTAATTTTTGAGAGAAAGGTTCTGTGGAAAATCTTTACCCAGTATGTGAAGATGGAGTTTGATAAGAAAAACAGGGAATTACGTGTCTACCAAGAGCCAGATATAATAGCCTCATAAAAGCCAAAAGAATTAGCTGGTTGTTACTGTGGAGAGGAGGGAACAAGCTGAAGGAGGTGTGCAAGGCCGTACCTGCAGGAAGGCGACCATTAGAAGGCCTAAATTAAAGGCTTGACCAAGTTGGGAGAGATGTGGTGCGGAGGAACAATTGGAATGGCAGAGGACAGAGAAGAATGGAGGAGGCTCATCTACGAGGCAAAGAATCGACTGAGATTTGTGACGCCCCAGCAGTAAGTAAGTAAGTAAGTTCTTCTGTCTTCATTCTCTCGGATCTCTGAAGTCTCTGCTCATCTATGATGTTGTAATTTCTCTGTTTTGGAGTTTCGACTTTATATTATAATTTAAAATATATTATATATTTTATATTTATTTAGACTTATATTTATACTTCATATTTCATTTATCTTTTTATTTTATATTATTAATTATTCATACTTGTACAGTGCGATCTTTAAGTCTTGCTCATGAAAAAAATGGATTAATGTACTGTATTTTATTTGGTATTTATTTATTTATTTCACAATTATATACTGCACAATATGTGGGAAAAATAACAGGCATAGCTCAAAACTACTTAAATCCCAAATTTGGATTACACGTTCTAGAGGTTATGTACTTATGTTCATATTGTGAGTCTTTATTTATTATTTATTTGTTATTGCTATAACTTTTATGAACATAATTATCTACTTTTATACAAATATATATGTTTATCTCCAACATTTTATGTATTATATCATACGTTCAAAATGGCTACCTTGTTCATTAATACAAGCACGAATTCATTTTAACACGTTTGCTGACACTTTGTAGAGTACGCCTATATGAATATTGTAAATCTCTGTTGTAATTTTCATTTTCAGTTGATTCAGTGTTATGAGGCCTTTTTCACCCTCCCCCTTTAAAGTTCCCCCCTCTCAATCGGGTGACCCTGGGGTTCATAACCTGCTCTTGGGAAATCGCTTACCTTATCGTAAACGATACTGCAGACCCATTGTAACCTGTACTCACAATAATGGGTTTCACCTCTGTTTATTATTATCAATGATGCTATTTTTCGGTAGCCACTAGAATAATATAAAAACCATTCTATTTACAGACTCGTTTATTTGGATATGCGTGACTTTATGAACATTATTCAATGAATAAATTAACCTTTTATTGCATCCTTCACATTCAAAATTTTTACATTAATATGCTACTAAAGCATAATTATAATAATGTACTTGGTAATATTATAAGTGATGCACTTATATTACTAACACTTAAATACTGTTTTACTTGAATATTTATTTATTTTGCTTTTACGGCCTCATTGGACCACTTAAATCAATCATTTCCTGGTCTTTCTTAATTTTTTCTTTCGCATTGTCCAGTACTTCTTCATTCGTTCTGATCTTCTCTTTCGTTCTTCATCTGTAAATACCTGTAAACTTGAATATTATTATATTCTAATAATTATTTTTTTAAATAGCTCTTTTCAAGGATTTGTTTCAATCGAACCCGTTTTTATTTCAACTTGTTTCAGAACCAGAAAGAAAACTGCTGCTGACAGAAAAAGGCAGCGGCGAACAAGAAGTAGTAGCCGATGTGAAATTCCAGTTCGCGGGCACTATGAATCCGGGCGGAGATTTCGGCAAAAAAGAACTTTCGCCCGCGCTACGCAATCGTTTGACAGAAATCTGGTGTGATACTGTATCCAGCTCTGATGATACTGTATCAATAATCGAACACAACATCAGAAACGGACTGGCTTTATCCAATCAACAAGACGCCAGCTCGGGGATCGGACGATCGATTGTCGAGTTCATTGATTGGTTCAAATCGACCGAAATCGGGAAACGATTTAGTTTCAGTATAAGAGACATATTGACCTGGGTGAATTTTATTAACACTTCAGCAAACTGGGAGAAACATATCAAGAAACAAAGTAGTGATCCGATAAAGAAATTGGCTAGTGCGTATATATTTGGAGCCTGTGTTGTGTGTGTTGATGGCCTAGGTACGGGAACGATAGAAAGCAGGGAAGTTGTACAAGGGTTCCAAAAACATTGTCTGGAGTTTCTCGTAGGGCAAATGGAGAAAATTACGGGGCTCGATTTGAAAGAGTTTGCCGATGTTAATTACATGCCTAGTATGGTGATCAGTAACGATTTGTTTGCTATGGGACCGGTTTCGATTCCTCGTGGAGCAACCCGGTTGAAAGAGGATCCCAAGTATTTGATGTACGCTGATACCGTGAAGAGAAACCTGTGGAGAGTGATGAGGTCGCTGCAGCTACCTGAACGAGCCATCTTGCTTGAGGGCAGTCCCGGAGTTGGAAAGACGAGTTTGATCATGAATTTGGCGCGGCTTACTGGCAACAGTTTGACCAGGTAGATAGACAGATATTTATATCATAACAAGCTGTCCCGGTGCGCCCTGCCGCAAATGTCTTCTCCCCACAGTCCCCTTCATGCCACCCTCAAAAATGTCATCCCCAAATGCCCCCATTCATTCCCCAAAATGTCACCCCAACATATCCTCTTCATGTCAACCCCTCTTCCCAGCAATTATTTTTTTAATTTCTTCTATTTTGTATTTTTTTTTTTCATTTATTTTTAATTTTTTTGATTTTTTAATTTATTTTTTTCTGTTTATTCTTCAATCTTATTATTTGAAACGATAGAATGTATTATACGAACGATAATTCTTAATTGATGATTCTAGCTAATTAGAGCAGAAAACCTAGTGCAAAAAAATGGTTCAGGCATCGAACTCCCAAACTCTAGGTCGTATGTCTCTATCAACTGAGCCACCAAAGCTTGAGATATCATCGCTAATTTTTTGGTCTTGAATCACGATCATCTTTCCGTTCTTCGTAGTCAAGTTCAAAACATAGGTTTGTAAAATGTTTGATAGGTTAGGTCTTTAATGTACTAATTATTCATTAATTATAAAGGGATTTTCTTATATTTTAATACATATTATGTTAACCAGTGCTGTAACAATGCAAACTAATCCAAAATCATCTAAATCGGTTCAGCGTTCTCGAATTATAAGCGAGCGTACAGACACCAACTCTCTTTTATTAATATAGATTTATTGTTAGCAGTAGTGTGAATAAGTGAAACCTAGCTATGTAGTACAGTCATCACCTAGTGTACTTGAGTTTGATGGAATTTGAATGAAAGAGCCTAGTATTCTTGTAAAATCTGTTTTACACAGAAAAAAAGTTGCTCATTAGTCTCAAGACTGGATAGCAATCTATCGTTGAACAAAAAATAATAATAATAATTTATTGAACGAGGATCCCAATAGTGCTTTGAAGGATTCTGAATATCTTAGCAACTGCAAACATTGAATCATTACCAACTAGTAGACTACCCGTGCTTTGCAACGGAACTTTACAAATTAACTTGAGTGATTGTAAACTTTCGAATTCTATTTTGATGAAAAATATTAATAACTGCTCAAAGTTGTCAAAAATAGTAATTAAAATTACATACAATATTGGTTTGAAATGAAAATGTTCAAAGAATCATTCACAATGTGAATTAAATTAGTGAACAAATTGCTGATAGAAGATATAATATATATGAATAGTATATGAAAATAAATAATATATATGAAATAAATAAAAAAATAAAAAGTAAAATAATTGAAGTTGAAGTTTAATTCCCGTAATAATAGAGTTTAAAATTCTAAGCACAACTTTCGACCGGGGCTGAGTTAAACCCACGATCTATCGTCGGTATAGCACGATCCTTTTAACTTGTCAGAAATCAGCTGTTTCGGTAATAATTAAACAGTGATTTCGACACAATAATCAAAAGGCTTAAAAGTCTTAAAGACCTTTAAAGTCTTTAAAAGACCTTTTTAAAGAAGACCTTTCAAAGAATAACTTTTTAAAAGACCTTATCAATAATCTGCGAGATTCACAGATTCAGCATTTCGAGATTCAGCATTCGAGATTCAGCATTTGTAGGTTAAGTATTGTGATAATGCTCGTCGAAACATATGTTTTCTGACAAGTTGAAAGGATCCTGCTATACATTCTCGTATGATAATTGTTCACTCGACTTTCAGTCTCGTGAATGAACACTCCTCGTATGTAATCACTGATTTCCCAAACGTGTTACGTAATACACTAAAAAAAGTCTTTGGCTAAAAGAAAACACTGATGTTTTCTTTCATTATGGAGTTTCACTACATCAATGACGATAGGAACTATTATGTATTAAGAACTATTAAGTATTCCAATTGTCTCTGACTACATCAACAGAAATTTTACAAATAATTCAGTGGCTTTTCATTTCCAAATGAGCTTCTTTCTTACCTGAATTTGTTTCTTTGCAGGATCAACTTGTCGGAACAAACGGACGTGTCGGATCTGTTCGGAGCCGATTTGCCGGTGGAAGGTGCGGCCGGAGGGGTGTTCGAGTGGCGCGACGGTCCGTTCCTGAGGGCGCTGAAGAGTGGACACTGGATACTGTTGGACGAGTTGAATTTGGCGTCGCAGGCGATTCTGGAGAGCTTGAATGCGGTGCTCGATCATAGAGGAGAGCTGTTCGTGCCCGAACTGGGCCGCACGTTCCAGGTGAAGAGCCGGCAGACTAAGTTGTTCGCCTGTCAGAATCCGCAGCGGCAGGGTGGCGCTCGAAAAGGTACTTATAACTGTATACTCGAGATTAATTAGTTGTTATAAAACAATTATTATTTTAAAAAAATTAATATTTTAAATTTAATTTAGAATTGAATTTAAAGATTGATTTAATTTATTTGGCTTCTAATGAATTATCAATTCATTATTTGCTTTTCGAATTCTTTTTAAATGCTGCAGAAGCCTAATGCATTTAGTTTAAAATTTTTGTGACTTCTGACCTCACTACCGGCGCACAAGATTATCTTTTGCCGGCAGTGCCATATTGTTAACAATACTGTTGATGGTTTAAAATTTATTCTCAAGGAAATTATTTATTTTGTATTTTATGCTAATGTTGTACCAATTTCACTTTTGTATTGTTAACCAATATTATTGTTGTATTTTTAACCAATTTACTTTTTGGCAATAAATATTGATTGATTGATTGTTTGTTGAAACAATAGTGTTATTTTTTGTGACAATAAATAATCATATAAATAATCTGCTTTATTTTTTAGTTATTCGTTGCTAAGATTTATTCAATTCATTTCTTATGATTAAAGAAATTTTATTTTTCTTACATCTATTATCATTTTGAAGATGGAAGGAAATGAGATATTGCAACTATTCAATTGCTTTTAAATCAATTTAAAATTTTTAAAATTAGGATTTTCGTTCAATTAATACTATCATTTTATTTTTCCTCTTCTTCATCCACTTCCTTCACTTTTCTAGTTATATCCTCCTTTTTTCTTCTGTTTTCATCCCACTATTATCATTCTTGTTTTTCTTTTGTTGTTTTCTTCCTTCTTCTTTCTTCCGTTTTTTCCTACCACTATCATACTATTGTTTCATTCTTCCTATTTATTTTTTTCCACGATCTCCTATTCCCCCGATTTCTATCGTTTTATTTTCACTTTTTTTCTTCTTAGTTTTCTCTTCTTAATCCTATCATTCATCTACCATATATTAATCCTATATTAATTCCATATATTATATTATTATTATTCTTTGAATTCTTTCATCTCCGATCTCCTACCCTCTCATTCTTTTTCATCTTCATCTTCTTTTCTTACATCATTATTTTTCCCCTTTCTCTCTGCTTATTTTCCTATACTTCTATTTTCCTTAACTTAATTCTCCTTATTCTTACCTTCGATCATATTTTTCATCCTATTTCTTCTCGTTTTCTTCCCACTCTTCTTCTTGGTCTCCTGTTCTTCTCTATGTTCTCTTTCTACCTCCTTAACATTCTTCCCTCTTCCTCTTCTACTTCTTTTATATTCTCCCATTATTCTATTTTGCTTCTTCGGTTTCTTAAATTTTATCCCACTTCTATTATTCTGTTTCTTCTTCTTCCTCTCGTTTCCCCCCACTCTTGCTCTTCTTTTTCTTTTTCTTCGTCTTCGACTCCTACTTCTTTTTTCTCTTCTACTTCTTTTTCCTTTTCTACTTCTTTTCCCTCCTCCCATCATTCTATTTTGCTTCTTCGACTTCTTCTTTTTCAATTTTATCAACCATTCAATTACAGTATTCTGTTTCTTCTTCTCGTTCTTCTTCTTCTTTTCTTCTTCTTCTTCTTCTTCTTCTTCTTCTTCTTCTTCTTCTTCTTCTTCTTTTTCTCACTCTTCTTCTCCTTCCTCTCGTTTCCTCCCCACTCTTCTTCGTCTTCATCTTCTTCTTCTTTTTTCTCATCTTCTGATTGTTTCCTGCTACTCCACAGGCCTTCCCAAGTCGTTCCTGAACCGGTTCACCAAAGTGTTCGTGGAGCCGTTCACCGACAAAGACCTGTCGTTCATAGTGCGGTGCGTGCACCGGCTGCCCCCCTCGCTAGTCGATCGGATGGTGCGCTTCAGCGGCGAGATGGAGGGTCGGTGCATCGCTGGCACCCTCAGAGGCGGCCAAGGCTGGGAGATGAACCTGAGAGACCTGGCGCGGTGGGCGGAAGCCGCTCGAGAGGATCACACGCTGATCGGCAGCTATGCGAGGCTCATTTATGTGGACAGGTTGCGCTCGGAGGAGGATCGCACTCAGGTGAGGAGATTGAGCATTTGTTGTTCAAAAAGTGTTTGAGAATATCGAGATCTGCACAGGAGATACCAGGAAACACAGTTTGTATCGAGAACACAAGATCAATTATTTTCGATGACAGTGGGTGATATGTATTTAACAATTATTTATATTGTCAATTATCAGACATAAACAGACACCAGCACAATTATTCAATGAAGTTTTATTGCTATAATTGTAACACTGATGATAGGTACCTGCTTTGAAACATGCAGTTATTATTATTGGAAACCTGATAATTGACAATATCTGTTGTTTTTTTCATTATGAGTAAGTGTACTACATCCTCACCAGACACCTGTGTCAGAAGTACCAGGCGTTAAGGAGAAAGGTGTGTTATGAACTATTTTTGACACCGGAACTGGGGCAAAAGTTCCTGACAAACGCTATTTTTCGCCACACCACAAAAGAAACAAGCAAACAAAACAAAAATAATTCAAAACCAACAAATAAAAATACAAACTCAGTGTCTGACAAAACTTTAAGATTGGGAATGTTAGGATACTATAAAATATACTATACTATATTTGTTTTCTGGGTTGCGAAGACTAGCTTATGGTTGAGATGTCAATGTGCTAACCACACGTTACATCTTTTCTGGTAAATGAGCATTCACCTCTGCTGATTCAGTCAAGTGGATGTGAAACTGGCAACCAGCTAGTAGGCCTAGGCCCACATAGGGCTGTTGAGCCATTGACAAACAAAATATTTGTTTTCATAGCAAAAACACATGAAACGTTGTTGATCGGATAGAAACAGCTGTCATTCAAGGTCATTTTCTTTTCCGCCCTAGGACCGTAAACGTTTACCGGCCTCCAGCTGACCTCGTCGGAATCCGAACATTTTCGGCCTCCACTTGTACGAAAAACAGTTCATTACGTCCTAGTGGGGCGAAAACTCTTTGGACACTTTTATCGTTTGCCCTGAGTACGCGCCCTTAAGTACTGTAGTAGCCTATAGATAACAGCTTGTGCAACTAATACCACTCTAACATGGGCCTATTTTCAATTGAAAAGATTGTAAGATTTTAATTTCAATTCTAACAAAGTCAACCTCTGCTCTTTCAGGTGATAGAACTCTACAACAGTATACTGGGCGACGAGTATCCGTTCCCCGTACACGAGGGAGGTTTCTACACAACTCGAACCGCCGTCCTATTCAAAGGCATCGCACTGGAGAAGGCGAAGAAAGAGGATGACGTCAACTGCTGTCTCACTGACTATGTCGACCAGAGCAACCATCTTTTGGTCCTCAACTCGCAACTGCCTATTCTGCAGTCCATGGCGGCTTGTGTCAAAAATAACTGGATGACAATTTTGGTTAGTTGGTTTGAAAAATTTATGAAGAGTACAGAGTGGCTTTGAGAAGGAAGATAAGATAAGATTACTGCAGCGGCTGCTGGCCATGCAGATTTTGAAGGTCCCCGAATGTTCAATGCTTTGCCTTTTCTTATTTTTAGACAGTCCTCTGCACATGTATTTGTTAGAAGATTACGACTTTATCTATACTGAAGGTTACTATACAGTATAGTAATGGTTACTGTATAGTAACCTTGATCTATACTCTGTTCACGGAGTCGAGAGACGGCCAAAACAAGCAGTTTGCATTTGTGTGCGTATAGAAGCGATGACTCACGGCTGTTTTCAATAAATTTTCTGTCCAATTCTAGTTCACAATACGTTCATTCAAGGTCGTCAGACTGGAATCACGTACTGCAGATAATAATAATATTATTTCAGTAGTTCTACTGTGAATCGGTCTAGCTTCTCCTAGCTAGACTCTCGCACGCACAGGTTTATTTACATCGTCTCTCCTTTCCCTGAACAGACTATAGTGTTAGAATAATCTAGATGTGAATATAATTTAGTTTGGTTTTCTTTCGTTCCATTTTATTTTATTATTTTAAAAAATTATTTAGTTGATACTTGATTCTCTTGATAGTCTTGGATTATTTCAATATGAATCAAAGTTTATTCAACAAAAATAATCAAAATATGAGATTGGTATATATACAAATAATAGAACAAAGCTTTTTCATACATTGAATCATTTCTGATCATTTTATGAATAAATATACAACCCGCTATAAAGATATGTGTTTGTGTGTATTAATTGCTTATGATAATTTAGTGTTAATTGCTAGTGACTGAGTTACAAAGTTTCTTGAGTGAATTCGTTTATAGGATTAGGGTTGTTTTTTTAAATTTAAGTTCTTCAAGGATTAGTGGAACGTTAATTGAAAATAATCGAACAAGTTGATATAAACTAGTAATAATAAGTGGCTAGCCTTTCCTGATTATATTGATAGAATTCAAAGGTCAATTTCAATTTTCCCCGCTTGATAACTATTATAAATCAGCTCATCTTGGAGATCCCTCTTCATTAAATTTTGAGGAAAATTTGTAAACAAGGAGAAATTTCATAAAACTTTTATTTGCTTCGCTAATGAACAACTGAGCAACCGGGCAAAAGACTTGTGTTGGAATCAAGGTAATAAGCTTCCCAGATATTTAGTGCTTCATCGTTATTTAGTTCATGATTTTATTTGAAATGACAGGTTGGCGGTAAGGGAAGCGGAAAGACGAGCGTGGTGCACGTATTTTCGCAGCTGTGCGGACGCCGGCTGTGGGTGCTTGGAGTCAACTCAGCCACCGACACTTCGGACATACTCGGCGGATTTGAACAGGTAAGTCGCTATTTCTGCTCAAAATTCTCAGTCAACCTGTTTTGATGTCGCTCTTTTGCAGCCTTTTATCCCAAAAACCAGGGAGCTGACAAACATAACCTCTCTTCTAAGGGAGTAAGAGAAATAAGGGGAGTAGGATGTCGGCCATTATTATTGGACGTAATTTTGGCGCTGTATTTGAAAACATCTACATAATTTCTACCCAAACCAGACTAAAAAACACAAAACCCGACAAAATGTTGTATTTTACCATAAATATTAACTATATTCTCTTAACGGGTTTGCTTTATACCGCAAAAGATACCATAAACTTTCAAAACTCCATGAAAATTAAATTTAACATGATGGCTCTGAATTCAAATACACCGCCAAAATTACGTCCATAATAATGGCCGACATCGGTCCAGAGTGTATTCGGCCAATGAGATCGAGACACAGCATGGCCATCTTTAGACAAAACTCAAGAAGGCCATGACTTAGGCTTCACCCTTTTTTAAGATAGGGAAGATACGATACTTCCACTCCATCAATGACAGCCCCCTGCCAAAAACGATCTTGTTATTGGATAAGTGGGATATTTGAATTGTTTTTCCAGGAAACAGTTACGTATAGAGTGCTCTTTAGTGCTATAATAGCCACTTTTCTAGGTAGCTGTAGGCTAATAGCATTGTTTATTAGTAGTTTATGCAATGGTTCTATTATGAGAGCCTTTAAACGACGAGTGAGATACCGAGGTTAAAATACGAGCGGAGCTATTTTAAGGTATCTCAAGAGTCGTTTAAAGGCTAAAATACAACCATTGCATACACCATTTTATCTACAACCAACAAAAAACAATAATATCTAAGCAACTGCTATCAGTCAGCAACCCAGCGTTGCCAGATGTTTTTGGCTGATAGGTTAGATTACCCGTTTACCCGAAAAACAGCCAAATGTCATCTGGCAACATTGGGTTGCTGACTGAAATCAGAAAGCAGTTGCGAAGTGGGCGCAGGGGCTACATTATCAATCTATACAAACCTTGATTCAGACGACCATTGGTCTATTTCAATGTTCACCTTCTAGGTTAGGAAGCTGCTAAAAGCACACATGCATGAGCAACTACAGTGCTTCTATCAGCTGCGATTGTGTTTGGTTCCGTTCCAGTGTTGTAAAACTGGAACAGATTGAACTAGAACCGTGTTATAATAATAGCATCCGTTTCATAAAGTTGTCATTACAATGCAAGTCTCAAATTCCACTTCGAAAAAACAAGTGTTTCGTTTTCAATTATGAAACTGTAATGATTGTGTTATAACATGGTCGTAGATAAAAATAGGTCTTGCATATTTGACTTGGAATGAAATATCTTACATTATAGAAAATCCTATAGAACATCCTCTTTGACTTGGAATAAAAAATATTATAATATCTTAACTAGAGAAGTGATACAGCGCTTTTTAGTGCATGAATAGCCACTTTTCTATGTATGTGTAGGCTAATAGAATTGGTTATAAATAGTTAAAAAATGGTCTTGAATATTTGAATTGGAATGAAATAATAGAATTATAGTGATAAGATAATATAATGATAATAAGATGATAGTAATGATGATAAGAATAGGTCTTACATATATTATAGAAAATCCTATAGAACATCCTATTTGACTTGGAATAAAAAATATAATATCTTACCTAGAGAAGTGATAGAGCGCTCTTTAGTGCATGAATAGCCACTTTTCTAGGTATCTGTAGGCTAATAGCATTGGTTATAAATAGTTATAAAATGGATCTTGCATATTTGACTTGGAATGGAATAATAGAATGGAATATCTCACATATATTATAGAAAATCCTATAGAATATCCTGTTTGACTTGAAGTAAAAAAATGTAATATCTTAACTAGAGAAGTGATAGAGCGCTCTTTAGTGCATGAATAGCCACTTTTCTAGGTAGATGGAAGAAAATGAGATATTGCACCTATTCAGTTGCTGTTAAATCATAATAATTAATTGAACGCAATTCCTAATTAATGCCATATAATATACTTTTCTAGGTATCTGTAGGCTAATAGCATTGGTTATGAATAGTTATTCAAATTCAAATTTATTGATTTCAAGTACACACAACAATTTTTACAAACAACACTTTACAAAGAAAAACAGTAGCCTACTGTACATGAAAATTTCTCTGTATGAAAACTTCTACTGTACAAGTAGATTTCTCTTTTTAATTTATTGACTGGAAAGTTTAAAAGAGAAATCTTCATTTGGATTAAAACATCTACTGATTTGTTTGGTGATAGAAGGCAATAACTTACTTTGTTTTACTGATTTTTCTTCGCTGCTTCTTCAGTTTTTACTCTTTATTCTCTTTCTATTTTTGCTCTTTTTATTTTCTCTCTTATAAAATGGATCTTACATATTTGACTTCGAATGAAATAATAGCATGGAATACTGTATAAAAAATCCTATTTGACTTGGAATAAAAAATATAATATCTTACCTAGAGAAGTGATAGAGCGCTCTTTAGTGCATGAATAGCCACTTTTCTAGGTATCTGTAGGATAATAGCATTGGTTATAAATAGTTATGAAAAGGATCTTACATATTTGACTTGGAATGAAATAATAGAATGGAATATCTTACATATATTAGACTTTATAATATCCTGTTCGACTTGGAATAAAAAAATGTAATATCTTACCTAGAGAAGTGATAGAGCGCTCTTTAGTGCATGAATAGCCACTTTTCTAGGTATCTGTAGGCTAATAGCATTGGTTATAAATAATTATGAAATGGATCTTGCATATTTGACTTGAAATAATAGAATAGAATATCTTACATTTATTATAGAATATCCTATTTGACTTGGAATGAAAAATATAATATCTTACCTAGAGAAGTGAGATGGCGCTCTTTAGTGCAGGAATAGCCACTTATCTAGGTATCTGTAGGTTATAAGTGATATATAATCATTAATTCATTTATTTATTCATTCATTGATGGAACCACAAAAATTATGATATAATTTGAGAGAAAAATATAGGCTCAGCCCTTATTACTTATTTCTCTCCTGAATTTTGATTAATGATGTAGTCATGTATTAATTAATAAGTTTGTTTCTATGATCATACTATATTTTAACATTTAAGTTTCAACTTATAATGTTACTATGTCACAGAATAATGTTACGGAATGTCCTTTGACTCTCTGGGACTCTCTGTATCAACTGACATGACTTTCTGGCTCTTTTGACTCTCTCAGGTCCCTGGACTTGACTATCTGTAGTAATACTCTTTATAGTTTTCTATGTTTCGATGAGTGTACATGACTTAATTCTCACCTCTCAGGTCACTGTATATGAATGATTTGTTATTGGGATGGTGACTTTCAGATAGTCAATTTCCAATTTCGGCTCCCTTAGGTCTACAATGATAATCATGAATGATTATCATAAATAATCATAAATCCAAATGACAATCATTACACTCCAATCTAAACTCTTGACTACTCCATGCATAAATATTCTTTGTATGGTTATTAGTTCAGTAATGTTATATATTATTATATTTCTTGATGACCAATTTCTATATAGATGTTAGTGGGTGGATTTAGATTCATTGAGTATTTTATTTATTGTTACAAGTCATAATTGGAAGCAACATACAATATTTTATCCATTTTTGTTTTCATATTTTTATTAGAAACATCTAGCCAGCTAACAAAGCTTGCTTATTCGTTTTTGGAAAAAATCTGCGAATTATTAGCTAGAATCAACATCAAAGTCCTTCTAGGCGTCATCAATAATTTATTTAGAGAGCCGTTGAAAAAGTTGAAAACTTGATTAGAGGAACACGAGCGACAGATAGAACACTGCTAGCTCTTCTCTCATTAGCGCTAATTGCTGACGACAGGAACCTCCAGTCACATCTGTTTGTTATTTCACTTGAAAGCATTCTTTAGTCTCATCAAGTGACGTTGTCTGTCTGGAGCTCTAGTTAGACTGGTCTAGGTCTCCCGGTTTGGACTCGAATTAGAAATATTAAAGGCGTTCGTAGACGATCGAAATTTTTATTCAACTCCATCTAATAAAAATATTTCAATTTTGATATGGGATTGCAGGCAAACATGAACCAATTCACTCATTTGTCAAACTTATTTTAAGAGAAACAACACCAAAAATAACTTTTCCAACATTAATAATAGTCTCTTTACTCTTGGCATTACATTAAAAGCTTAAAAAATGATTGAAACTAATACTGGAAGAGGAAAAATGTAGGTTAGAAGTGAATCACTTATCATATGATTTGTTTTTCATTCCAATGTAAATCTTATGGGAATTGGCAAAAGTATGGTGGATTTGTCGGAGTTAACCACCAATGAACTTCACATCGACAAATTTGTCTCGAGGTTAGTCCAAGAATGGATTTTTATCATTCAAAAAGTGTGACATGCAATGTCCACACTGTTACTATATACTCTCTGTAAATAAGTCCATTTATCCTACAAATAACATAAGACTTCTCAAGACTTTTGTACACAATTCAATTGTCCATTGTCCATGTAATTCTATTCGATAAAATAATCTTGAATTGAACAGCCGACTTGTAAGGTACCCACACACTAGATATGCATATCATGGTTTGCCTCGTTTTAATAGTACATTTCTAGTGTGTGAGTACCTTAGAAATCAGCTGTTCAAATAGAGGTTATTCGATTGAATGGAGTTTCATGAGAAATTTGATTGCTTATAATCAGATTCATTTAATTTGACTCTTGGCATTAGATAGATAGATAAATAGATAGAGAAATATTATTTCTTGACGTTGCTGATGACCGTAGAGTAGGATGGCAAAGGAATAATATCTCTCTATCTATCTAATGCCAAGCGACGTCTCAAGAATTGGGATTATCCAGAAGTAGAAGAAACATTTGTTTTTTACACACCTTCATTTTCATTGACCCGTCATGTTCCACAATTCCATGTCTATTGGATAGGAAATAAAGCAGGATTCTTTTAACTTGTCACTAAACAGCTGATTTAACGTTAGTAAACGAGCGTACATCAATCAGCTGTTTTCTGACAATTTAAAAAAATCCTGCTATAGCATAAAGAAATCTGAAATGCTGTTTATGCCTTCCTTCGCCCGCAAAATGAGAGTCTGATTCGGACACCCCAATTTAATCAATGACTTTATGCTCAATGCTAGTTTTGTTGAGCTTCAAGGTTATATTGTTCGATGTTGTTTTACATGACGAAATACTTGTAGAAAATTCTATTTTAGTTACGACTTGTATTCCTACTGTAAATAATTAACATTTCTATTCACAACATTTGGCAAAAGTGACATGCATTTCACTTCTCCTGAAGAGGAGCTTATCAACTGAGGCTAATATAAGCAAAAATCTGAATTATTCACAGTGAAATACAAATCGTAACTTTAGTTAAGTTACATTGTCAAAATTTGAAATTTTTGCTTATTTTTCAAATTCACAAGTGGAAATTTGGCAATGAATTGTGATTAAGAAAGTTACCACAGTCTAATAAATACATTTTTAGACTGTATTAATCAGACTGTGACGTTACCTATATTTGAGTAATTTGGACGACTTATGAAAAAGAAGTCTGTGTTTTCATTCATTGTTTAGCTTCGGTGAATGAATCTACATAATTATTTTTGAAAATTAGGGATACCATAAAAAAGGAAACTTTCAATCAAAACATTGATAATTTAAATAAAACATCGATGTTTCAGAGTGAAATATCTATGTATCTATTTATTTTATTTATTTATTCAATTCCATCGGTCTTAAAATCTTGAAATCCTAGATAATATCCGCTTCTAAAACCAATAATCTTGTGAATCTGCATGTGAGTTCATTGATTGACTTATCCAACTAATTATGACAATCTGGGAAATCGTCTTCAAAGCTTTCAATAGTGCATCAGCTGCAACACTTGAGTGTTTCTTCATCTGTAACTTCGCCATAAACTTCATTCATTATTGCACGTGAAGTTATTAGCGATGAGCAATATTTGAAAGGATAGCGTTGCTCCATTATGCACACCGACTGTAATATATTTCAAACTTTGCTCAAAGTTCAACGCATGCCGTCTTGATAATTATTCGCTTCAGTGTTGTGTGAACGGAACTTGTCAAGAACTTGAGGTATTTGTCACTTGAGTACTTTACTTGGAGTTCGATTTTGAGGAGAGGGTAAATTTCACAGATGTTTGAGTTCATTAAGGGAAGCAATAGTTACAAAATGTCTTATAACATTGAGCAGCAAACATCGATGGTGAAAGAATATCGACCCCAAAATATCGATGATTTTAATAAAACATTGATGTTTAAGAGAGAAACATCAAAGTATCAGCAAAGATAATTATAATACCTAATAGTTTCCTATCGTCTTTGGTATCAGTATTAGAATTTTGAAATCCTTGAAAACGCCTTGGAAATCCAATAAAAACCTGCATCTTTTTGTCTAAACTGGCAACCAGCTGGTAGGCCTAAGCCCACATAGGGCTGTTGAGCCATTGACAAACAAAAAAAAATCTTTTTGTCTATAACTTCGGTGTTGAAAAATCATGGCTCACAAAACATATATGTTTCGAAAATGATGATGATTTTAGGCGATAGTTAAGTGACTAGTAAATAGTAAACTGGCTAGTTATAGTAAACTAGCTATAGCTATACTACTGTAAACTGTAAATCTAAGAAATTAACCAACTCAAGTATGCGATAGGCTATTCCAAGTTTTTTTTTTATCTAAAAAGCCTTTTTATTACAAACTATTTTAGTACAGTCCTGCATCAGTATGTACCTAATACTGATAGTGAACGAAGTATGATTCGAGTCAACTTTTTCAGTAAAGAAAACATAAATTTCCTCATAAGTTTAGTATCTCTTTGAATTCCAAATCTGAAACACAAATGTCTCAAACATCTACTAAGTTTCAAACATCAACGCATATAAAATAGGCTATTACCATTTCAAATTGACGCCACTACGTAGATTATCCTTGAAGGAAAATGTGAAGCAGTGCGATAAATATTATTCAGTATTTTGAACATAATTTAAAATGTATCATTCCTCATTTATATTTTTCTTGTAGTAGAACTTGGAGCAGCGAAATCTAGGTAGCTATTTAGCGAAACATTATTCAAAGTTTTTGAATAATAACTTCCGACTTCATAATGGTTCTAGAAATTCGCAACTTCGATAATAATTCCTTAGTACAGTCGTTACTGTAGAAAATGAACGACAAAATTAAAATTCATGAGGATTAGAGGCGGAGATATGACAGGAAAGACGTTCTTTTGAATGTATAAATAATAACTGACAGCAAAAATGTATGCTAAGATTTGTGAGATTGGAATACTTTTGAATACTTCTTGGCAACTCATTGCATGAATAAGTTCAGTTAGGTAGTCATTTTTGTAATTTAATGCAGTATTTTGATGAATGTATTCATAGCCGATGACAAGAATGTCTCAGCTCTCTAAAGCAATTTGTGCAAGTTGAAGCTTCACATCTAACTCCTTACAAAAAGATACCCTTCAACTGATCTTCTGTCTTGGAAGCTATCCGTACTAGACATGCACTATTGTAATGCTGCAACCAGCAACCACATAATACAAATTATATTCCATACCATTTGTATTATGTGGTCGCTGGCTGCAACCCATAATATATATATACAAGCTGTCCCGGCGAACTTCGTATCGCACTCTTTACCCCCCCCCCCAATGTCCCCCCTCTTCTCCCCACAAATGTTCCCACTTCATGTCACCCCCCAAAAAATGTCATCCCCACAAATGCCCCTCCATTCCCCCCTAATGTCACCCCACATATCCCTCTTCATGTCAACCCCTCTTTCCCATCAAATGTCACCCTCCTCCCACCAATTATTTTTTTTTCTATATTTATTTATAGATTTATTTATTTATTTATAATTTTTTTATTTTAATGTATTTTATTTTTTTTAATTTATATTTTTAATTTTATTTCCTTCTTCAATTTTTATCAGTCCTATTCTAATTAAAAGAATTTTTTTCATATTTATTTATTTATTTATTTTTCATTTTAATTTATTTTATTTTTTCATATTTATTTCTTTCTTTTAATTTTTTTTATTTTCATCTATTTTATTTTTATTTTTTATTTTATTCGTTCTTCAATTTTATTATTAGAACAATAAAACATGTATGATACGAACGATAACTCATTCTTAAAATTGATGATTCTAGCGTAAAAAATAATTAGAGTAGAAAACCTGAGTACAAAAAGAAATGGTTCGGAGCGGGAATTGAACCGGGACCTCATGTTTATAACGCAGATGTTTCTAAGCACTACGCTACCGAAGCTTAGGGTCTGCGAGACGATTTTCCCATCTCAAATACACGATCATCTTTCCGTAGCTGCTTATTGCTGACAAGTTTGAACTGAAGTCTGTGGAATGTTTGATAGGTTAGGTCATTGATGTACTAATTATTTATTAATTATAAAGGGATTTTTCTATATTTTAATACATATTATGTTAACCAGTGCTGTAAAATTCAAATGAATCCAAAATCATCTAAATCGGTTCAGCTGTTCTCGAGTTATAAGCGAGCGTACAGACATCAACTCTCTTATATTAATATATATATATATAAATATATATGCAAGTCTATGGTTACCTTGTAGTCAATGTACCTACATTCAGGTTAAGGTAATATTAAAAAGGTTAAGCTATTCAACAAGTTTAAGGTAACCTTCTTGAATTTAAGGTTATTTTGTTATATGGAGTTTTATGGAAAATTTTATCATGGTTTTAAGCTACTAACATGCGTATCAAGCAATATCCGGATTCTCTGTTAGAGATTATGTCGGTTGGACAATTTGAGAGTTGAGAAGATGGGGTTTCCGATAAAAAAGGAAAAATTCATGAAGCTTTTAGAAATACAACAGATATACGTTTTCAGAAACAACGATAGAAACAGAAATTTAACAGGAAATAACAGTTTCGTTTTATTTTTTCTGTTCTTCTGTGTCCTCTTCCTCCTCCTCCTCCTCCCTCCCTCCTCTACCACTCTCTCCACCTCCTCTTACTCTCCTCCTCCTCCTCCTCCTCCACCACTGATGACTTTTCGATGCCCAGGGGATTTAACGTTTCTGTCCTGATAATGTTTCTGTTTCAGTTTTGTTTTGTTTTACTTTTTCTTTGTATTCAACTCCCAAGTGTTTGAATCCGATTGCACAGTACCTACATCCGGGCTTTTGCTTTTGTTCGTTTTTTCCTCTCTTTTTTGCTTTATCCTTACTCTGGGGATTTTGAAATTGTAGTTGAAGTTTTTCCTTTATCTTCGTTTTACTAAATGTTGTAGGGAGAGTTGAGATAATGATTTTTTCAACTATAGTAGTTTATGCAATGGTTGTATTATGAGAGCCTTTAAATGATGAGTGAGATACCGAGTTTAAAATACGAGCGGCAACGCCAAGAGTTATTTTAAGGTATCTCAAGAGTCTTTTGAAGGCTAAAATACAACCACACAGATCACAAAGCTTAATCTCCAATTTAAAATGTTAATATCTATTAGCATAGCCCCCTTTAAACTACAAAGGGGTAGTTGTTTAAAGGGGGCTATGCTATTAGTAATCGGAGATTAACTTAATCCACTTAACCGGCCAGCAGTAATGTGTAGTCTTTCAGTCATAATGTCTGTGAATAAGTTCAGTCAAAGATAATGAGAACTTTGATATGCCAATATAATGAAATATGATTAAGCCTATAATAATACATACAATGTATAATATACTTGATAATACAATGATATATGCCTACACGAGTAAATTCCATACAAGCTTTAAGCAAAGATAAAATGGATTGAAGCATAGTGTAGCACACTATTATGTTATAATTAGTATTAGCAAGCACTTTGATCATAGGGCAGCACAAAGAGAATTGCACCAAGTGAAATGTCCAATACAGCCACCAGAGAAATTAGCGCTCTGCTGTCGATTTCAAACTAGCAATCATGATCTGTTGCAAAAGCTGGCTGATTCAGCACATTTGGTCAGCGTGGCTTGAGAATCAGCGGCTCGAATTTCGAAATTCAGCGTCACTCGGATATTCCGTTTGAGAAAGTTTGATTGTTCTGTCACACTGCAATAATCAACTACACACAGACGAGTTACAAACGGAGTGTATTGCAGTATGGAGCTGTGTAGTGGTCGAACAGATTTTGGAGGCTGTGATGTTATGATGATATAGTGTGATTCATGTAATTTGGCGCTTGGCGATCAGTAAGCAGCTGATGTTACGCAGCTTTGACACAATAATCCTAAAACACTTTGAACTCTTAAAGAGCTTTTAAGTCTTCAAAAGACCTTTTTAAAGAATACCTTTTCAAAGTCTTTTCAAAAAAGACCTTTTTAAAGAATACCTTTTCAAAGTCTTTTCAATAAATAATCTGCGAGATTCAGCATTTGTAGGTTAAGTATTGTGTCAAAGCTGCGTAACATCAGCTGTTTACTGATCGCCAAGCGCCAAATTAAACGAATCACACTATACCTGTGATGGCAGAGCAACCTGGTCGTGAGGAACTGCGTAACCCATGGCCGTTGAGTTGTGTAACAACTTACCGATCTGAGTTTTATCCTATTATAGATTTTACTATTATCTATTGTTGAGACCAACAATAGATAATATTGGTACAGAATACAACCACAAAAAGAAAATGTTTTTTTTTATGAGCTCTACGCTTGTGCGTGGGTAATAAGAGGGGTGATGATGAGAGATGACGACTGTTAAAAATGTGTATTTAATGAAAGGATCATAATAGAACCTTCTGTTATAAAAGTCATTATAAAGTCATATTAAAGTCAAAAGTCATTACAAAGGGTATTTAAAGAAGTTTTTTCACTCTCGAACAAGTTCAGAGATGTTCAATATAACCCCCCTGCAGACACTCGAGCAATATCAACCCAAAACCTCCCTCAAACTCGTTCCGCACTCTCTGAAGCATAGCAGGCGTAACAGTTTGGTAAGCTGCTGTTATTTCTTGTTTCAAATCATCAATATCCATCCACCATTGATTAGTACAACCTGATTAGGACATCTATACAAGAACAGCTGGTTAGGTAAGGTACACACACAGTGGATATTCATCCATGCTTTGCTTTGGTTCAACAGTCCGTGTCTAGTGTGTCTAATTTTCATCATTGGATGAAAATTGATGAGAAATTTGATTGACGTACGGTTTTAAGGAATCATTCTGTAATTCGTAGAAAGTTAAAAACTGCTGTAATTTCTAATTCGTAGAAAGTTAACCTGCTGTATAACCTCATAGATAACTATAACCTACATAGTTTTTAACCTAAATAGTTGAAACATTTTGAAGCACTATAAAGCATAGTAATGCTTTCTATAAATGGTATAACTAGTAGCGAAGCGTGGTATACTTATTTGGTCATAAGATCCATGTTTTGTCTTTTGTTTAGCCTTTGAAGTGATATCATATAATATCTATCTAATGGTATCTTAAATAGGAGCACATTTTATATGCACCATTTTTATTGAACATCCTATAATTAAAGCACAAAACAATCAGTATGAAGTCATTTCACGGTGCTTGAATTCACTTGGATTTTTGTGCAAGTCTTCGTGGTATTTTGAAGCATACCACGCTTCGCCACGGGGTATAACTTACTCGAAATATGTTTGAATTAGATTCAAACATCCCTCAACGTTCTAGGAAATCTAGCTCACCTAGAAACAAGTTGACCAGTTGAAAGTAAACTAGTATTCGCTCTTCTAAAGGCGTTTGTGGGATTGTCAGAGAGAGATTCAGCCGACCATTCGTCACGCCAGGAGGAGAGCATTAGCCAAGTGTCACCGGCAGACATACACTCTCCTGTGGCTTCGGAAAGGGTGAACCGATTGTTTGCATACCGGAAAAAATACGTCCACTACTATTTAATGGACCGACCAGAGGCAGTCACAAAGGCAATATTTTCAATGACACGAGTACGAATAATTTTTTTTATTCGAGTTCTCTGAGAGAATAAACGTAAAAGAGAGAATTAAGGCTTTTAAAACGTAAACAGATGTCCCAATTTTGATAGAAACTTGGTTCTAGTATTCAAAATACATTAATCAAATTCTTAGAAAATACAGAATGATGATTAAAGGGATTTTTGGACGTTGAAATTATGACATTCTTTCCGTAATAATCAGTTTTGCATCAAGAGCAATACCGGTCTAGTATTCAAAATACATTAATCAAATTCTTAGAAAATACAGAATGATGATTAAAGGGATTTTTGGACGTTGAAATTATGACATTCTTTCCGTAATAATCAGTTTTGCATCAAGAGCAATACCGGTGAAGTATTGATCTGAAAATATATTGAATATTGTAGAAAGTATTATAGAATATTGGAAGTAAAGATTTACAGCACTCTGTGTAAAGGACATTTTGGTTGAGGATAATTCATTGCTAATAGCATAATAGCTAATACTTTATAGCAAATCGTTTGAATAATAAATGGAACCTTTAAAACAAATCAACTAATGTCAAGTGTTTTAACCGTAAACACAACAACAATAAACATACCAAAAATAGGCTACTTCTATCATAAAAATTTTAATGAAAATTTAAAACAACAAAAGAAATCAATTACAAAACAAAATCAAATTATTATTTCCCTATAGGATATCCGAGTGGGAACATTTCAATAATATTAGTATATAGTATTATTACTCGTATAAAGCTCATTGATACCTTCATTGATCAAACCGAATCACAAACCTCAATTTTTTGATGGATTTTTGTTTTCAACATTTCGCAAAACAGAATTTTCGATAACCACTATATTTAGGAACTGAATATTTCTAGAAACATGCCAAAAATACAGTCCCTCAATCAGAAACAAACCAAAGCACAAACCATCACTTTCCAATTGAAATTTGTTCTGTGAAACAGAATTTTTGACAACACTTTCACACCAATAGATGGTTGTGTGACATATTTTTTATTCTCACATGGAAGCCGGTGTACAGTGTGACAATATTGGCCAGCTATAAATTCCGTGTGTCAAAGCTGGCTGTTGTGACCATGTATGCTCTAAAACAATGACAGGCACTGTTCAATAGTGATGGCGGGAGGGAGGGGGTAGTTATTGAGGGGGGGAGGGGGATTTCAGGAGCTCAAAGAGGCTCTGGGGCATCGTGAGCTGAGCCCACTACTATTGTCACAACTCTAGGGCCGCACCGGCCAGGTCAAAGCGGATAGGTCACACCGAATAATTGCAGATTGGGGAGAAATGTACATGCAGAGAGAGAGAGAGAGTGAGAGCGAAAAGTAAAATGAGAAAGAGAGAGAGTGTGAGAGAAGTGTGATGATCAGAGTAAGGGAAAGTAAGTGAGAAAATAGGTGTGGGTAAGGTTGATTGGTTGATTGTATTGAACAATAATTCGGATAAAATTCTTGAAGTGACCTTTTAGAGAAATTTGGTTTTGTAGCCTACTAAATTCGATTATGAACTGAGATTATGAAACTAGGTTTTTTAGCCTATTAGCCTATTGGGATTTGTAGCCTATTAGATTCGATTATGAACTTCATTCATGGAGGTAAAAAAAATCGGCTTGAATTCTAGATTATTATACCGTAATCTATCTATCTATCTTTCTATCTATACTATTATAAAAATGAGATGGTGTCTGTCGGTCTGTAGGTCCATCACGCCTAGAATACTTGACTGATAGCTGAAATTTTGCTCAAAGATTGTCTTTGGCCTATTTACATATTTCAAGGATAGTTTTAAAGGATTTGAAATTCAGCTCTAAGCATTGATAAGGTTATGTTGAGAACAAAAACATTTGATTTTTTTCAAACTTATCAGAGGCTTTGTGATAGCAATATCGTATGTTGAAAGTATGATCTAGGATGATAAAAACATAGAGACGCCCTAATTCATCAAAAATAAATCCCAAATCTTCTATCAGTAACCTCATTTAACTTGGACGATAATTTTATCTATCAAATAGGCCTAATCATGTACATTTTTCGGGATCTATGTTAAATGTAATGTCCGTTTCATTAATATGTAACCGAGAAAGAGAGAGATAGAATGAATGAATGATGATTTGGAGTAAGAGGGAATAAGAAAAAAAGGTTTGGATTCGATTGACCATATCGTACAATTCGAATTGATTGGCTATAAACAGTGGCATCGCTCTCTATGCTTTCTGATTCTTGATTATCATTATTACAATAATCCTAGTGGTGCAAAACTATTTCAAATAATCGACTGACGTACTTGGTAAATTTCCACGAATCTAGAGCTGAATATCATCGAACTTGTAACCAAACATGCAATGAGCTGCAGCTTACGAACAATATCAACCCTCACAAGTGAACAAACATGGGGTAATAATTATGATTGCGCGAGTCTCATGGGATCCGAAATTCAACTCAATGGGACAAAGCTTATTGGAAGCTATATACGAGTAGTGAGAGGGAGGTTCGATAGATATATAGGTGGAATCGGTTGGTTAGATTCACATATCTATCTATGTATGTGTAGATACTGTAGAATAATAGTATCTACTGTGTATAGGCTATTCATTCTATACACTGGTTGGAGTAACTATGTATTAATGGGTAAGACAGAGGAATAGTAGGATGAATACTGTATAGAATAATTTATATAGGTGGAGAGGTAGTAGGGTTTAAAATAAATGCAGCTAAAAGAGCTAGTTACTTATATATACGGAAAGGAGATTATCAGTTTGTATTACTGTATTTTTAATGGTGAAGAAATAATAATGACCTCACGAATGAACAGCCACTCCACTATTTACTATTACTAAGTCATGCTAGCTATTCGACTTGAAATTTGTAAATAATTTATGTATGATTGAATGTCATTTATGATACCTTGATACTTGAATTCCACCTGTAATAAAAGTTATGAGAGTTTTTACCAATAAAACTTTTAAAATGTAGCACTAACAAACATAATAGAGCCTTCAGTAATACATTATTACAAAGATTATTTGAATAAGCAACCTGAACAGTTTGGATAGCTGCTGTCATTTCTTATTTCAAATCATCAATATCCATTCACCATTGATGATTTGAATTGAGCTATCCAAACTGTTGCGCGTGATGTCCTACAAAGAGTGTGGAATGAGTTTGAGTACCTATTGGGATGATATTGCTGGTAGTGTCTGGAGAGGGTCATATTGAACATCTCTGAACTTGTTTGTGAGTGAAAAAAACTTCTTTAAATACTCTTTGTAATGATGTATAACAGAAGGTTCTATGATGTTTGTTTCGTTGGATACAAATTTTTAAAGTTGTAGTATTCTTTTTGAATCACTCTGTATATGTAAACCCGGCGTTAGAGGGGAAGTGACACGGAGGAGTAGCTACAGTAGGTGGAGAGAGAGCAAGAGAAAGCGTGTGAGAAAGAGATTGATTAATTGCTTTATTAGAGAGAAAAGTGTGAGAGAGAGAAAAGTGAGAATAAGAATGAAAAATAGACAGGGAGGAACTGAGTGTGTGATGAAAAGAAACGTAATTGAATTGAGGTGAAACCTCGGCAGTGTTTGAAACACAAGTGAGGTGAATTGAATAGATGAATAGTGAGGGAAAGATATATGGAGAAACACGAAGCTGGAATGAGAAAGAGAGAGTAACCAAATGAATAGAAAGAAGATGCAAAGAGAGGAGACCCAAATCCCACAAATAGAGCCAGAGCAGTAGCAGTGACATTTCAATCTGCTTATTTTGTTTATCGTTGCCGCTTTGTATGTTGATATAGTGAGTTAATTACCATTCTATTTAATGACATCTTTGTGTGTGAGAGTATTGAACAATGACACTGCTATGCAAATGTCACATTGCATTGTACTTATGGCCTTCTGGGATTTTAATGGACGTTCGAATTGATTTGTGTTGTTTGCAATTGACCGTGGGTGCTGTGGGGAATTGTACCTTGGGTAGTTAGTTGTATGATTATGAGGTTTTTGTATTTGTATAATTATATTATATTCTGTATTGTATGATTATATTAATATATAATTAAATTCTCTATAAGATAATGAGGATTTCAATGTTCAAACGAATTATTTTCATCGAATTTCCTTACTAGCTATTGTTCTGTTGTCAATATTTGCAGTAGCAGAAGTCTTCAGAATATTATATGGCATTAATTAGGAATTTCGTCCAATTAATTATTATATTTTGATTGAATCTATTCGGGAAACTGTAATATGTGTAGTGGTATGACGGCTGATTCAAAGTTCAAGGTTTTTGGATTAGATTGAGTAAATTTGATTGGATCAATACGACAATGTTGTATGATAGCCGATTCAAGGTCTTCAATGTTCAAGGTTATTGATATTAATGTTAATTGTTAAGCTCAAGATTAATAAGGTTATTGTTCAAGGTTTGAGTAAATATGATTGAATCAATTTGACTGCCAGTTTGTATTCGTAAAAAAATTATTTAATTATTGCAAAAGAAGATAATGTGTTGAAATCATAGGTTTTCGACCTAATTTTCAGATTATTCAATGAGAGTCTTTTAGAACAGAAAATCATGATATCTTCATGGCTATAAAATATTGAAATATGAGGCAAAAAGAGACTTTTGTTGGGGTTGGATTGTGGATTTAATTAACCCCAATAAAAAATACTTTAGAATAAACCTTAGAAAACATATTTTATCTTTCAAAAAGCTGGAAATTGATACGAAAAACAAAAGGTAGTAAGACCTTTCACATTCTCTTTCGTTACTTTTAAACCGTATCCCCCTCATCTAGTTCCTCCTCCTCATTTTCCTATTGTTTTCCCTATCTTCTATCAACTTGATGAATCAAATTGAAAGAGAATATTCATTAATTCATTGAGAGAGTTGTAGTTCGCTTATCTTCTTTTCTCATCATCATCATCTTCTTCTTCTTCTTCTTCTTCTTCTTCTTCTTCTTCTTCTTCTTCTTCTTCTTCTTCTTATTCTTCTTCTTCTTTTCCTCTCTCTTCTTCTAATTCTACTTTCCTTCCTCCTCCTCCTCCTCCTCCTCCTTTTCTTCCTCCGTCACTTCATCTTCCTCCTCCACCTCCTCATCCTCCTTCTTTTCTTCCTCTGCCTCCTCCATTTCCTTCTCGTCCACCTTCTCTTCCTCCTTTCCACCTTCTCTTCCTTCTTTCCACCTTCTCGTCCTCCTTCTTTTCTTCCTCCGCCACCTCCTCTTCCTCCTC
Organism: Laodelphax striatellus; assembly: GCA_017141395.1. Taxonomy (NCBI): domain Eukaryota; kingdom Metazoa; phylum Arthropoda; class Insecta; order Hemiptera; family Delphacidae; genus Laodelphax; species Laodelphax striatellus. Next base: position 9,287,361 of record CM029540.1, read on the forward strand.
CACCTCCTCCTTTTCCATTTTCTCCTTCTCCTCCTCCCAATTTCTTTGTTTTTATTCTTCTTCGCTTTCCATATCCTCTAGTCTTTTCGTTTTCACTTTATTTTTGTTCCTGTTCTTCCCTTCCATTCTTTGACAAATGAAAATCAAAGAAGACTGTGTGCACACTGTGATAGTTGGTTTCTACTTGAGAACAGGAGAGCGCGCGACAGTCACTGACATTGAATTAGTGAATTGTTCATTATTTAGGAGGTTGAAACTTCTCTGGAGGAGTGGCGGCCTATTCAACTGCATTGTCTAACAAAAGCCAGCTTTTCCGAAAAAGAGAAGTACCGGACGAACTCTCTTTGTTTCAGTAAAAACTTGACAATTAATTTCGTTGCCCTTAACTCTTTTCATTTATTCTCTTCTCCTTTCTCTTCTTCTTCCCATTCATCTTCTTCTTAGTTTTTTCTTCTTCTTCTGCCTCTTCTTCTGCTTCTTCAACATGATCATCATCTTCTTCCTCATCTCCTTCTTTTTCTTCTTTTTCATCATCATCTTATTCCTGCTTCGTAGTCTTTCTCTTGCTTTTCATTCTAACACCACTACATATCGTTTTCCCATGCTTTTCATTATTTCTCTTATTTCCCTGTTCCTTGCTTTCCATCATACTTCTGAACTATCGAATATTCTTACATTTTTTCTTTTTTTCCTATGGCATTTTCTTCCTTTTTTTCCTTCGTAGTTTTCTGTCCTTGTCTTTCCAACAACATCTCTCTCCTACTTCTTCTTCCTTGTCTTCTTCTCCTTTTTCTCCCTCCTCTTCTTTTTCCTTCTCCAAATTTTCTCGCTTTCTAACGTTATTCTCCTTCATATGCGTCTTCTCTTTCTTTTTCTCCACGTTTTCATTTTCTATCATCTAACTCCCTATCCTAGTGCCTTTCTACTAGTTTCTAGCTTCATACTTCCTCGTCCTCTTCTATAGTGTTTCTTTCTATCTTTATAAAGCTTTTTATATTACTATAATTTTCCTCTTATTTTTTGTATTTCTTCTTATTTTTCTTTTCGTACTTCTTTTTCTTTTTGTCGTTCTTTTTTGTCCTTCTTTTCTTCTTGTTCTTCTATTTTTCTTCTACGTTTTCTTCTCCTTTCTCTTCTTCTTCTCCCACTTCTTCTTCTTTTCCTTTTTATTATTATTATTATTCCTCTTTCTCTTCTTCTCCTCCTTCTTCTCCCTCTTCCCCATCTTATTCTTCTTATTCTCATTCTTCTTCTTAATCTTCTTCTTCTTTTCTTGTAATTTTCGTCTTTCTCTTACATCACTCTATTACATCATTTTCTCTTCATTCTTGAAATCTTGAATCAGTTATGCTTCTGTATGTACTAGTACCACTTCCTCCCTATTGTATAAATTCATCATTCATTCCCTTTCTCATATTTTTATTATTCTCCTTCCTATTCTTCTTTCTCTTCATGATCTGCTTCCTCTCAAGCGTATTCTTTATGTTCCTATTTTTCTTGTTCTTCCCTCTCTCCTTTCTGCTACCCCTTGTGCGTTTCCTCTCCTTTTTCTTCTGCTTATTCTTCTTCTCTTCCTTCTCTTTACTTTGCTTCCTCTCCAACCTCTCCCATTTCCTCTGCACATCCAATTCATTCTCAATTGTAACCTCTTCTGTACAGGACTACTAGACAAATAGTTCACAATTCTCTACATACCATAGTTTGCAACTAATTGTTATGAATTTAACATGAATCCATTAGCGCTGCTTTTCTAAAATTCCTTCAGGCAATTTCCATTTGAATATTTTATTCTGTACAAACAAAGCTATTGTTGAAGCACCTAGAACAGTCGAGACCTTTTCATTTGAAGGGTCATTGTTTCGTTTTATTTTAAACATTATTTCATAAATTTGAGGAATAGTACAGCTGTTTTTTCTGTGAATAATTATTGTTTCAGTCCATTTTCAAAATTATTCCAAGTATTTGATGAATGGTCAACCATTTCTCTATTCAAAAAATCATTGCTTCATCCATTTTTAATATCATCTTACAATTCTGTTGAATAACAATTTTGAGATTTTTCTAACTTACTTTAATAACGGCTTTCGTGGGGTTTTATTTGAAATTAAGGTGCATGTTTTCCTTTTCTTTGTATTAAGCGGTGTGTCCTCGTTCAAATCAACATCCAATAAATTAAATTTCAAGTCCATCAAATCTGTTTCAAGACTATTTAATACGACACAAGATGTTTCAATACGAAGCAAGACTAAAACTAAGATAACATGAGCTCAACTCCTGGGATGGTGCAAACTCATATTACACATATTTGGGACCAAATGAAGGTATTTAAACGATTTCCAGTTTGCTGGGAATTAATTCCTCAAAATGTGTTCTTTTTAGCTAATTTTACTGGCCTAAAAATGAAGAATTGAAAGAGATATCATGGAATTTGATAAGAATTTGACGCCTATTGAATGAGTCGACGATGATGAGGTGAATCGTCTTCAAACAGATTTGATGGTGTTGAAAGCTTTTTTATTTGATGGTAATTTGATTGTGAACTCACCGCTTTACAGGACTTCCATATTTTTATGGAACATGCCCCAGATACCCAAGGTTAGTGGATTTATATGTCTCTCTACATACCTTGCCAGATACCTATGTTTGCCAAACCAAATCTGAATCAATACTCGTAACCTACCATTCACTAAACTATGCAATAGCTCAGCACACTTCGAAAACAGAGTGTTGTAGGCTGTGCATCGACATGCAAAAACATTTTTCCCCGTATTTTTCTGAGGTACAAAAGGGAGTCTGGGGAAAATTGTATTGCTTTTCTATTGGAGGAGGAGTGGGTTCGACTGCACTACTACTGGCAGTTTTTCCATTTCCACACGGGCGTATAATGCGTTGTGGCGCTTCTGGAAAACCCCCTTGAAACCTCCCCCCATTCATTCCCTAAGGCTTTCTCTCCCCTCTCCACTGATAACCCTGACTATTGTGGGGGGAGGGGGTGGTCAAGTAGAGATGATTCAAGAGCTGAGACTAGAGTAAGGAGTGCAGTCAGCTCCATCCAACAACTCCTCTGTGTTCTATAAACGTTTTTGAACGGCTTTATCCCGCCGAACAGGAAATAGCCTCTCGCTATTCCTGTTCTGTGTTGTGTATTTTTCTTTTTCTTTGATGTCTTCTTCTTGTTCTCCTTCCTGTTCTTCTCTCACTTCTTCTTCTTCTTACACCTCTTTCTTCTTCTTTCTCCTCCTTATTCTTCTTCTTCTTCTTCTTCTTCTTCTCCTCCTTCTTCTTCTTCCCCTTCGTTTTCTTCTTCTTCTTCTTCTTCTTCTTTTTCTTCATATTCATTTTATTTGAATTTCATTTCCAATTTATTTTATGTTTTCAAGCATGAAATTACGTACAAATTTAAAACATGAATCAAATAAATTTTGATTGATTGTTACTTTTCCAACTGGTATTCTGCGTTTTATCAATTTCAATCAAGTATCCAATTTTGATCCGTTAACGTTGGTCGATCACTTATCAACTTTGTAGGTTGAAAACCGTTACTTTCGTAAATTTAAGTAACATCATAAAGTAGAAAGGATTTGGTTTCTCCTCTATGGTAACATTTAGGTAAGCATTAATCTAACTTTACATACGGGGCAAGGCTCCGAATTTATAGTTTAAAGGTTAATTATGAGTGTTTCAGGGGAGACATTGATAGAAGATTCTAATACAGTTCGGATGTAATGGCTCAGGTAATTCAGAAGTACCACCTAGGCCTATGAATAAAATTACTCGTATGATGCAGGTAGATCGCTCTCGTCAACTGTACGTTTAAGGAACGTTTTTGAAACGGTATTTTCTTCACCTGTGTACATTACTTACATTGTGTACATTACTTACATTGTGTACATTACTATGTACATTACTTATTATTAACACGGAAACGACGATCGTGATTGGCCTATTGAATAAGTAGCACATCTGCTAGGGCCAATGACAGCGCGTCTTACTTATAATGTTGAGGTAGTCTGAAAGTGGCCTGTTTTATCTATTTCGCTTTTCTACACGACTGGAGCGATTTGCATGTAAATGGATTTGCAGAAGCACCTCTAACGTCAATTTTATCCTTTACTTGTATCCTTCATCCTTCACATCCTTTATCCTTGTCTTCAAGTAAACGTTTTTGTCCCGCTTCACGGATCCTTGAAACCTCTACTTATATCTTTCTCCTTGTCAACAACTGTACACACTCAACAAGTGAAGCTTATTGTTCCTATTTGTCCAATTACCGTCTCTAAAACCGACTCTCTATTCGCTGTGTGAATGAACATTAAGGCTAGGCGTACACCGGTTAGTCAAGACAAGACAAGTCACGTTTAGTCACAATAATTAACATAGTTGCTTATGAAGCAGCACACACTGATGCAATGACTAATCGGTGTGTGTTGCTTCATAAGCAACTATGTGAAGTACTGTGACTAAACGTGACTAATCTCGTCTTGTCTTGTCTTGACTAACCGGTGTACGCCTAGCCTAATATGTAACTTGATTATTAAATCTTGTAAACCAAAAGTACCTGGTTCGAACCTAGTTGACGGAAAATATTTCGACAATCCTCGGGCCATCCCCGTCTTTCGGAGAAGACGTGAAGCCGTCGGTCCCGTCTGCCTAAAAGTCAGTCGTCATCGCTCATCATTACCTCTTCCATTTTCCACGCACAAGCCTAGAGCTCATTTGGGGATCACCCTCGGTAAAAATAATTTCAAGGTGCATTCTATTGACAGCCTAGAAATCAATGTTGAGACAAATACTAGTAGCTTATCAATGTTAATAGATAGGTGTTCATCTCAAAATTGAAACGAAATTCTCCCCAGAATCATATTGAAGCCTACACCTCGCTGAGAATAGAGCGATTTGATTGGTCAATGATCTTCGGCTTGTTCTAGAATGTTCTATCTATAAATTCCATTCTTAAACAATTACCTTGATTCCTTACCTTATCTTTGGTTTAAATTTGGTTAGATTTGTTTTTCAAATGACTTTCTCCCCTTCTTACACTAGTATACATAGAATTACTGCCTGTTTAATTAATACATTGATGAAACCTTCCAGGTATTGGAAAGTTATTCATGTTCTCCAATATGAATATTAAGATATACAACTAGATTAAAAACTATTAAAAATAAAAATGTAGAAAACTGATGGTATATAAAATAATTGAACAACTCTTTTTACTAAAGATCGAATTTTATTTACATTTTCATCCTCTGTTTTATTGTACAAATATTTTACTATACATTCATTTTATATATTTTCATTTATCAACAATTTCTTACAATATAAACATATCATTTTAATGTTTCGTTAATCGTTTAATAGTCGTATTCATTTTTTTGTTTTTAGGAACTTTTTTTAATTTATACACCGTTTCTATCTAATAGCTTAATGGGTTCTAATAAACGTTTGAAATCTAATGAATAATAATGAACGTTTTATAAGTCTGAATCTAATCTATAAATTTTGATCAAATAATAACTTAGGTTCTATTGATTGCTGTACTATCTTACTGACAACTTTTAAACGTTCTAGCGTAAATTTATGGTAACTTTAATGTAGTTTAATTGGTCGGATCTGTGGTAACGAATAGTACATATTTACATACGTTTTTTGACATTAATCCAAAAATTTCTTGTTCTATCGTTTTCGGATTATTAAGTAGATTAACGTCAACTAACTTGAATTTGATGTTAGATTAAGATTAAACTACGAGAAGAATTGGTGTTTCCTAAAGCTATGAACCGTGGGCCGCACTGCTGGTTATAGTATAGTTGGCATGGTTTATCAAGAAGGCCGTGATTTTTTTTTACATGCTCCTTTGGCCGCCTTTATAAGGGGTGTATGATCTGATCATAATCTATGTGGATGTTTTATGTGCTTATGTATAAATAAACCATTAAAAGCCATTTGAAACCATTACATCTACTATATCCAGATAACCATCCATCAATGCGGCCTCAGCTTTAGAGCTTGATTTTGCCGCTCCCAATAGGGTGCAATTTCTCATTAAATCACATCCAATAGAATAGTCTTGAATTTATTTAAGTACCCACACACTATACATGAACTATTATAACATAGAATACTAGTATATGGCTGTTTAGTGTGTAGTGTGCGACTACCTCTCCAAGTTGGCTGTCAATACTAGGTAATTTGATTGAATGGAAATGATGAAAACTTTTATAGGGTACATACTGCTGTAGGACAATTTTAATTGGTTTTTGCATACAGGATACCGAGATAAGCAAGTACGCTTTCCTGGTACAGTTATTAATTAAAATATAATTTTCCTTAACATTTCATTTCACATTAATAATAATAGCTTGTTATTACTTTTGAAACCTCTAATAAGTTGATTTACAATAAAAAAGCCCCTGTGTTATTTTTAATATTAATAATTACGTGCATTGATGTGACCAATGGAACCTTATATTACAGTTAAATCATAATTATTTGATAGAAGCAAATTAGTAAAAAATTCGTTGTAGTAAAGGCTTTTTAAGAAATTCTTTTGAAATTTGTGATTATTTCGCTGAGTTTTTCGGTGTTGTTATTTTTAGAATAGTCCAATAATTTCATTTATATGTACAATATTTTGGGTAATTCATTATTTACATTTTTATTAATATCGCTTAAATAACTAATATTGGTTTCAAATTTGTATCAGAACAATGCAACATGATATGATTGATTGTTGCGAAGCGTTTCTAATACCAGGAATTTCTGATGAGCCTACATGTTGCAAGATTCACCAAGTGTTCTCAGTCTGATAATTTGTTGATAATATGGAATTGGGGGGTGTTACGAGTTGCGATACAAATTGGTTGCATTGGATTTGACGAACCTGAAAACTCATTTTGCAATAACGGTAACAGTCGATAAAGAGTTCATCCTATATCTTAAAAGCAATTGATAAAACTGTAAATGCTTCTTGATACTATTTACAGAGATTATAAAATTTATTTTTGAAACAGTAACCTCATCGTTCAAAGTTGGCTTCCCTGCTTCCTCTTTGTGGCTGGTTCAATTTCTAAATCTATCAGATTGATTAAGTTTATAAATCGTTTAATTATATTGACGTACAAACTATGTTACAATTTGATTTTTCAAGTTGAAGAAGATTGAAGGAGTTATGAATTTGTTCCAAGTTGAAAAAAGTAGTGAATTCAATTTAATTAATTTGTCGAGTTCCCTCGCAAATGGTTAATTCATTCATTGTTTATTGAAACCTTCTCACTACTATATTTCTTGAGGTGTTTCAATTTTGTCATAGAATTTCTTCTAATCAAATAAACCTGAATTGAACAGTTTACTTGAAACGTACTCGCACACTAGACTTCTAAATCACGGTTTGCTACATTATTACAGTGCATGTCTTGAGTGAAGGTACGAAAGTCAGCTGTTCAGTTCAAGGTTATTTTATCGTATGAATTTGGCGAGAGATTTGATCGTACACAAAAGCTTTTATGGAGTTGGTATTTGTTAACATTCATACTCGTGAAAGAATTATTAAATTTCTATCCATTATCTATTATATTAAAAAAATTTGGCGCATTCCTTCCTACTGTGCTTCCGCCACTGCGTGATTTGATGTGATATCTAAAGGAAACACACACTGATACAAGTCTGTTGCAATGATACTCTATTCCCAAACGATACAGTACTGAGCAAGCAAGCGGCGCTTTGCGCAGCACGGGGTAAACTCGTTTAATAGAAAACAGTTCTATTCATAAATCAATAATTCTTGTTTGTTTAAATTCTCACCTCCTTTGCAAACGCGACACTACACAAATTGTTTATCACATTACTCGACATTGCTTGAAAATTCGTAGTCATCCTACAGCTGGTCTGTGATTGGTCAAAGTGTTCGAAACAAAATGGCTGATCTGTTCGCCATTACAAATCGTATCGACCAATCACAGTGCGCTAATATTAAAATGGCGAGTACCAGGCTCATGATTGGCTGAAATCGTGGATATGTATTGTGATTTCAAACAAGCTTTAACTATTAATGTATTCAGTTGTAACAGTTCAATTTGTTGTTCACGGTATTAGGTTATTACTAGTCTGTAAATTTTATGGTATTCAGCTCTTTAACTTAATTCAGTTACAGCCATATTTTAGTTCTATATCATAACCTTATAGCTGAAATGCTACCTTCTCAATCACTAGTAGGCATTTCTTAATCACTAAAGGCCTTTTTTCTAGCCCAAATTTCAGCTCATATTTTAACTTTTCAGCACAAATCCCACATTCTCAATCACTAGGCTGTTTTCTCTATCCTATTATAACAGTTGTGTTATCATTCACTCACAAGCACTGGGCTGAGTGATTGAAGAAGGAAGAGGAGGATATGACGAAGAAGGAGAGGAAGAATATGATAAAGAAATAGAATAGGAAGAGTCAGCTGAATCCTAACCTAATCTTTAGCTTTTGTCACCACTGGTGATGCTCTCAAAAGACATTTAAGCTCTCTTCATTCTTGTCTTCTTCTTGTTCTTCTCACTCCTCTTCTTCTTCCTCTCTTTTCTCTTACACTCCTCATCCTCCTTCCTTTCCAAATCCTCGGCTTCATCAATCTTCTTCTAAAGACGAAAAATGAATTGCACTGATCCTGTGTCACGACGAGCCGAGAGAAAGAGAGATAAAGTGAGAGAGTGAGTGAGAGTGTGTGTAGGTTGAACCAAGTGCCTGTTAGATAATACTGGCGAATAGTTTTGGGTGGGAGGGGTGTCCCAACTGATTTATTTCTTGCCTTTGAGAAAAGATCTTTCGCTCTTTAAACGGAATCTCCTGATTCCGAAGCCTGCTTGGAAAAGATAATCTGTTAACTTCTTCTATTCTTCTATGCCTCATCCTCCTCCTACTCCTCCTTCTTCTCTTCCTTTCCCCCTCCCCATCACCCACCTACCACATCTCACTTATGATCCACTGAATTTTCTGTAATTTTCTGCGCTTTTCTTCCCTGAGATTATGTTAAGTGAACTTGTTAGAATTTTACGATTTTTCTCCTCCCTTACCTACCGAAATTGCCTATGTAAATTACATTGGAGTCTTTGATTTTTTCGTAGTAAAGTGTATGTAAATTAGGGCGGATCATCTAGAATCTCGTGATATTGTTTTAAGGTATGCAAATAAGTTTTTGATTGGCTTCTAGCGCATAATTTAACAAATTTGAGTTGGTTTTTGTGGGATATGGCTAGTCAACGTTTTTTGGGAGTCAAATATGATTTTTTCGCATCTTGATAAAATATTCAAATTTTTGGATATTTTTCAGAGATTTGTTACGTGACTCGATTTTATTCTTGACACAACTTCTGAAATCTACATCATATTTGTTTCTTTCACATTTAATAGTATTTATCATCTCCGCTTTCTTTTCCCCAAGCTTTTTCTCTTTTCTCTATGCTTCTATTTCTTCTCCTTCAATTACATATACTCTTCTTTCACCTCCTTTTAAACTTTAATCGTCTCTCCTCTCCCTTTCCGCTTCTCTTGTCCTTTAATTCCACGTCTTCCCTCTTTCTTAACGTTATTTACTAAACCATTATCGTCTCTCCTCTACATCTATTTTCGTTTAAACGTGAAACCCTTATTCTAATCTCATCCTGTCTTTCTTCTACACATTTTTCTTCCTCTTCAACCTTTCCTTTCATCAAATTCTTGCTGTCTCGTCTTTCATCTCCGCCACTTTCTCTACGTTCTCCTCGCCATTCATCATCTTTCTCCTTATTAATAGTTTTCTTCTTCTTTTTCCTCTTTTCTTCTCCTTCTATTTCACCGCCCTCTCCCTTCCATTCTTCTACTCTCTTACTCCTCTTTTTCTTCTTTTTGCCTTCTTCTGCAACACCTCCATCGTCATACGCCTCTTTCGCTTGTTTCTTCTTTTTCTTCTTCTTGCAGTCTTTCTTTTCCCCCACTTCTACTAAACCTCCAACTTCACCCCCTTCCTTCTTCTTATTCTTTCTTGTCTTTCGCTTCCCGTCTACTTGTTTTTCATAGTCGTCTAGTGTCCTACTCTCCTTAGATTTCTTCCTTCTGAGACGTTTTTCTCCTTCCATCTCTTCTCCTTCTGCTCCTTCCTCTCTTTCTCTTCTTCCTCCATGTCCTCCTCCGACACATCCTTCTCCCCATTCCCCTCCTCCTCCTTCTCCTCCTCCTCGGCCTCCTCCAGCTCCATATATTTCCTCCTCTTCTCCTTCTCCCCATTCATCCATTTTCTTCTTCCTCTTCTTTTTACTGTGTCTCCCCCCTCCCCGCCTCCTCCGCCCCTATTCTTCCGTGCTCGTCGAACTCCTTCCCGTCTCCTCTTCCTCCTCCTCCTCCTCTTCCTCCTCATCGTCTTCCTCTTCCTCGACTTCGTCGTCCTGTTGTAGTATTTCCTTCGTTGGCGTTCTTCTTTGTGCGGCCGTTCGCTGGACTGACGCCGTGTACCGTTGTACTCCTCCGTTGAGGGCGGTTGCTTTTGGACTGATTCTTTCTCCTCCTCTTCCTCCTCCTCCTCCGTCTCCTCCTTTCAACCACGTCTCCTCGCCAAACATCAGATCCTCGTCTCCCTGAAACAGTTACAAGAAACGCTTTGTCTTTCAGTAAAATGTTTGATTGAACATGATACATTTATTGTTGATGATTAACATGGAGGTTACATAGATACATGTATGGTTGATGATACTTTTCTGTTGGGATGCACCAACCCGGATCAAATATTTTGAATCAGGTTATCATATTCAATCAACATTTTAGGCTACTGATCGTGGATCGAAATTGTTTTAGCTTGGTGCAAACCACCATTATTGTATAGTAATGTATTATTTTAATTGTAATGTCCAATTCTCATCTCAATACAAGAAGATTTGAATTATAGAATAATTTTTATTCAATAACAATCAATCATCATTTAAATGAAATAATCCGATTGAATATCACATATCACATGAAACGAGTACTGCTGGGTTACACCGAGCAAGATCAATTTTAATCCAGGATCAGCCCAATGTTAAGTAGGTATGTTCCACTGATTCACTACAGTTGATCCCGGTTGATGCAACCATTAGTATTATTGTTTGTCCATGTAGCTAATAAAGTTAGTCGTATTACTACTAAATAATGGCCAAAAAATGATTCTTCTACTCAACAGTATTTAGTTCAAGCTAGACCTCACGAACCATAATTTATTTGAACCATCCTTCTTATCATGAGACACAAGTCTCATGAGAATCTTGTGGGCATCATGAGCAGTCAACTGATAAGTTCCCCCTCCCTTTTTCAACTCACCAGTTGAAACTCCTCACCACCTTTTATATCTTTCAACTTCTCCTTAACGAATTTAGGACCAAGATGGACCCTGTCCGTTGAATATACGGCTCAATGAATACACAAAAAATTAAATTCTTGTGAAAAGTTCTAGTTCTCCACAATATAGATTTGAAAACTAGTTTTAAAACAAAACAAGCAATGTGGCCCAATCGTATTGAATCTATTACATTTAAATCAATTGAAAACTTATGACTATCCTGAGTTGGATGTAAATTAAACCTCTAGTACATTGAATGTACTATTTCTCTCTATATAATGTCAAACATCAAATTGAATAAATTTCACTGTAAAATTTTCAATTTGGCGGTTTATAGATTTGAATAGAATTATTTATATTGTTGGAAATGTTTTGTAGATCTGTAATCATTTATGTTTGAATCACGATATAGATAATTAATCATATCGACTCACATGATTGGGAATATTGAGGGTCCAAAGTACTTACTCCTCACTTTTATTGAAAATCAGACAATAATACTATTTAAAACTAAATACTGTAAAACGATTTGTATCCTCAAATTGAATAACATGTTTTTACAATACATTTCTTAATATTTTTTACATATACATCATAATACATTACATCCATCTATCTATCCATTCAACTGTTCAATGATACATCTATCAATTCAAATGTACTATCAATGTAGTATCAATTCAAATATGCAATGTATGCAATGCCATGCAACATCAAGAATCATGCAACAGAAATCACCATCATGCTTGTCACTAGGAATATGCACACTAATGTATATAACTTTTAATACTCGTATAACTCGTTTAAAGCACTTTAAGTTTTAGGCTAGGCGTACACCGGTTAGTCAAGACAAGACAAGACGAGATTAGTCACGTTTAGTCACAATAGTTCACATAGTTGCTTATGAAGCAACACACACCGATTAATCATTGCATCGGTGTGTGCTGCTCATAAGCAACTATGTGAATACTGTGACAACGTGACTAATCTCGTCTTGTCTTGACAATGACCATAGCCTAACATGTGATGTGTAGTTCAAGTTTAAAACTGTTCTAATTAATGCTAATAAATGAACTTGTGTGCCGTTCAAAAATTTAGTCTTTCTCTGTTGTTTTTTCCCAAGCTTTGTAGTACAGAATTTATCAATTTGTATGTGCTTTTTTTCAGGTAAGTCCAATTCAGTTTTGCAGTCTCTTACTGATGTAAGATTTGAGTGAGTTGAAATTGATTTGATTACGATCTGTAGTAGTTCACTAAAATTCAAGGATCTTATTAAAGATCCCATTGAATTCGTATGACTGTAGTGTTTTGAGATTGATTGGACTCTCAACCGGATTGGTCTCTCATGTATTCTAGATTAATGACTCAACTATTCATCGAAGAAAGGTTTTTATCAAACCTCCTATCTATTCAATATAACTTGAAGAGATAGAATGTCCAAACCTCATTCCCTATGTCCACACTTGGTCAATTTTGTGTGCGATTCAAGCATGCTGCATATGCTTAAGCATTGGCCGCATGCTGTGCAGCTCACAAAAATAGACCAAGTGTGGACATAAGGATTAGTTTGAAGTACCCAACCTTTGACATCTGTTTTAAAAGAAGTAAGAAAACTCTGAATTTCCAAATTTGATACGTATATCTGTTTTATCATCAGCTATTAGAAGCTGCAAAAAATATTTTTTTGTATCAAACCTGAGGTACACAATATAATTCTCAGAATGTCTTCAGGATATTTACGGTATCTCTCCAAGTGAGTTAGCAAACAACAGTTAGATAGCTACAGTTGAAACGGTTTCGAATTCAAGTGAAAATAATTAGTTACGGGCGAGTAAAAACTCTAACAACGTAGCTGGAAAGTCAGGGAGTGAGTAAGGGAGTAAAAAAGTGAAGGGAGTAAAAGGAGTAAGGGGGAGAGCACCCTCCCTGGACTGACATGAATCAAGGTGCGTCTTCAATTTGCCTAATTGCTTCATTCCTTCCTTCACTAGGGCTAAGCTCTTTAACCTTTAACTTCAACAAATATAATGGTTTCAACGTCTTCTTCAAGCCTACTACGTCGTCTTGTTCTGATTCTAGTTCTTTCTGTTTTTCCTTTTCTATTCGCTTTGTTGTGGTACATCATATTCCTGTTTCTTCTTCTCCATTTTGCTTCATCTTCTTCTTCCTCCTCCTCTTCTTCTTCTTCTTCTTCTTCTTCTTCTTCTTCTTCTTCTTCTTCTTCTTCTTCTTCTCCTTCTTCTTCTTCTTCTTCTTCTTCTTCTTCTTCTTCTTCTTCTTCTTCTTCTTCCTCTTCTTCTTTTTCTTCTTCTTCTTCTTCTTCTTCTCTTCTTCCTCTTCCTCTTCTTCTTCTTCTTTTCCTCTTCTTCTTCTTCCTTCTTCTTCTCCTCTTCTTCTTCCTTCTTCTTCCTTCTCCTTTTTCCTCCTCCTTCTTGTTTCCTGCTTCCTTTCTATAGTTCTCTTATTTTGTCGACCTCTCTCTCTTCGCTTTCATCTTCATCATCTTTTAAAACTTTTTCGTCTTCCTTTTCTCAGTCTTCTATTTTTCGACTTCTTTCACTTCTTCTTACTTTTCTGACGATTTCTATGTTTCCTTCTCTTTTTCTTGTTCTTTAATTTTGTTGAAGATTTCTGAACATGTACCAAGTTGAATAATAGATGCAATGACAATCATAGGCGAACCTACACCTACATACAAACTAACCTTGGTGTTATTTCTAAGCTATTACTTGGTAATCTCGATCCTTTCATTGCTTATGGTAAACATAGAGTTGAATAATCAGTGCTGAAACTTGGAAAACATAACAGGGTTTTATTAACATTTTCGTTGAAAAAATTATTCCTATACATTTCAACACGTTCAACGGTGCAACCTTGTTAACTTTTTTCGCCAACTCGTTAAAAGTAATTCAACGGCTCTTATCCGTTTCAGGAGTTTGCTTTCCTTCAATTTAATTTCCAGCTCAAGAATATTTCCTCAGGGCTTAGCCTCATTTGGCCTGATAAAGCTCTGCACATTTTTTACATCGCCATCTAATCAGGCGTGGAGCACGTACAACTTGAAAATTACTTTTGTCTTTGAATTTTTGTCCAATTAATTTTTTTGTTCGTCCTTTTGGAGTGGAGATTCTCTCTTAGAGTTTTTTCGTACGGTATTTGCTCTGGGAATACCTTCAAGTGTTGACATGGAGAATAAAATCGTTAAGAAGATTCAATGGAAGTACTGAATTCACAATTCAAATTATATATAGTGAATTTTATCTAATTACAGATGCTTTTTTACTTGAAGCTACATAGAGTTCTTTGAATTTGAGATTGTATTCTCAATTTACATTATTGAAATCTAGTGTTTAAGTAAAGTTTTGATTATCGTATCTTTTCCTTATTATGGCTTTTGTATTCTTATTTTGTATCCTTATTACATCTACTCTATTTTTTATTCTTCTACATATTTGTCTTATTTGTTTTTGTTCGTCTTTTCTTTTTTTCATCTCTATAATCTTCTTCTTCTCTCTTTATCTCCTTATCTATCATCCATCTTCTTCCTCTTCTTTTTCTTCTTTCTTCATACTCGATTTCTTCTTCTATCTTCTTCTTTTTCTTCTTCTCCTCCTCCTCCTCCTCCTCCTCCTCCTCCTCCTCCTCCTCCTCCTCCTCCTCCTCCTCCTCATCATCTAAGGTGTGTGGTTTATTAGAAGCCGTATTGTAACACAAGCGGTACACGATCGTAAACTAGGGTATCTCAATACCTTAGAAGGCGAGACTTTAGCTGTCTATTTATGGCCTACTTGGCACGTCCTTCTTAACTGATTCCTCACTTGAATGAAAAACTGATGCACAGGCATAAATTCGATACGACGATCTTGTTGGTTAGGTAGCTGGAATTATCGCTGCATTTGCGTTGAAGTCTAGAAATTTGATGTTCTGTCGATTACATGATGTGTTTTATGGGTTACTCTACTATGAAAAGGATATTAGGATTGATAAAATCATCAATTTATCCTCTTATTAGGGGTCGTTTAGTAGTTTTTCCTTGTTATTCTCCTTTTTCTCTTCTTCATCTTCATCTCCTTATTTTTGTTTCCCTTCATCTTTTCTTCTTCTTTTTCTTATTCTTCATCTTCTTCTCTTCTACTTCTTATTTATTTCCCCCCTACTCCCCTCCTTTTTTGTCCTCCTCCTTTACGTTCTCCTTTTCCTCTTTCTTCGTCTCCTCCTCCTCCTCCTCCCTCTTATCTTTTTTCTTTCTCTTATCCTTCTTTTTTCCTCTTTATCTTACTTCTTTCTTTCCCTAGCTTGAACTTGCATGAACTGCCCTCTTTCGCATCAAATGTACTTTCGAGCCCCAACCAAATAAGTATAAAATAAATATATTGTATAAATATTTATAAGTATAAATTGTAATGTAATATAATAATATATAATTAATATTACAATAATTGTATATTTATAAGTATAAATTATTCATATATTGTTTTCAGAGTCTTTTAATGATTCATTTATATCTACGAATGGGTTCATTGAAACAATGATACGTAATATGATTATTCAAATCTGTCTAACAATTCTATATGAATATAAATAATAATTCTATACAAATATAACAATGAAACAACAATCTAAATCACCAATTATTATCCGCTAACAAGGTATGACGTCATACAGAGGTCACGAACCGCGGGAAATTCAAACAGCGGTTGACAAATTTGCACAAGCAATAGTCAACATCATAGCCTCAAGCCCCCGTCTGCTCCTGCTATTGCTATTCTGCTTGCTCTCGAGTTTGCTTAGCAGACAGCATAGAAATGCCCCTGGGACGCCAATCACAATTCGAAATACAAGCGGCGGAAACCCCGTGCCTGGAGTCAGCCAATAGACGTGTAGCAGATATGCTGAGCGCGGATTTTGAAAATGTGGGAGTAATAACTGTGTCTTAGAAACACAGTACATAGTTTACACCTTTAATATTCACGATAAAAAGGTTCATTTGATTTATTGGGTTGTTTTGTAGTAGACACATACTGTGTCCACTCCAAACTTGTCATCAGAAACTTTTGAGGTATGGCTCGATTTTCTACCTGTCATTCGGTCATATTAACCATTTCCAATCCATGATTATTATTTGTTTGGTGTTTTCAACGGTTTGTCATAAAACATTCTTCTTATGTCTGATTGTCTTCTTATTAATTCTGTACATTAACATTGTCTTCATTAAGTGCCAACAATTCATAGAAAATAATGATTTACTATCAATAGAATCAAGGATAATCAATTGAAGGTTACACCTGAATAAAAATTATCATGCTCAAGGTATTGTGTAATTAGTTGATTATAATTTATAAGTGGTTTGTACAAATAACCAAATACGGGTCGACACATTGTTAAATCATTGGGATTATAAGTTTTGCAGTGAAAAGAAAAATATGAGATAAGATTGTTCAGTTACAAGAATTATTATGAATTGAAAAAAAATATGAAAAATACTAGAATGCACATCAAAATTTTGCAGTAGAAAAACATGAAACTTGCGTATACGAGAATACTAAAAAAGGGTAATATATTACTAATCTTGAGTGTTAACAGATGATGAATAAAAGAATCATCAACCGAATTATTGAAATAACAATGTCTGAAACCCAGAAACACCTTCAGACAGTAATAACAATGATAGGATATTATGTTTGGAATCAAACCGTCACTACCTCCTACACATCTATTGTTTTAGTGAGACTGCTTAAGCTATCGTATTGGAAGATCTCTTCCGCTGGTAGTGAGTTCAGAGCAATAGGAAAGCTTCTCTGATCTCCCAATTCAGATGCGAATGTGAGAATATAACATCTGGCGTATGTGGAACACTGAGAAAGGAGAAGGTGGTGGGAGGAGAGAGAATGGGATAATGCTGTGTAGGAGGAGGAGGAGAAGAAGAAGAAGGGAGTTGGAGAGAATAGAAAGTGAAGCGGATTTAAGAAAACTGCGAAATACAAGTTAAAATAAGGAGTAGATGGAAAAGCAGAAGAAGATCAAGAATGTGAAGGGGATAGAGAGGAGAGAGATACGGAGAAGAAGGAATGAAATGGAAGAGAGGGAAGAAGATAAAGAAGAAAGAAAATGAAGAGAAGAGAGAGGGAGAATGAGAGTAAGTTGGGAAGTGAAGTGGAATTATTGAGAAAATTGATATCAGGTTGGAGGAAGAGGTGAAATAAAGCAGAAGAAGAGAATGTGACGCAAGCAGAGAAATACAGGACAGTAAAAAGGGAGAGAGAGGAAGTTTGAGAATTTGAGGGGGAAATGTATTGGAAAGGAAGGATGTTAAGTGAATTTGAGAAAGAAAATAAGAATTTGTTCGAGATAGAATTTGAAAAGTCAGTAAATGAGTCAGTAATGAAAGATGAGGAACAAATAAATGAGAAAAAGACTAAAGAAGAACGTTTGAAGAAAACACTTTGAGAACAAAAAAAAACCAAGACAAAGTTAGAAAGTATATCGGGGTATTTTTAAAGAGGGGTTGATAAACAAAATATTTCAAGGTAAAGAATTGTTATCATTATAATTTGAGAAATGAGTAGAAAGTAATGAGAAAGGAAAAAAGGAAAGGTATGAAGGTGGGAAGAAAAGGGTGGCGGAGAAAGTGATTAGAAAGGAAAAAGAGGAAATCGATAAAGATGGGAAGAAAAAGGAGACTGAGACATAGATAAGAAAGGAAGAAGAGGAAAGGTATGAAGATGGGAAAGGAGACGGAGAAAGTGATAAGAAAGGAAAAAGAGGAAAAGGATGAAGATGGGAAGAAAAAGGAGACGGAGAAATCGATAAGAAAGGAAAAACACGAAAGGGATGAAGATGAAAAAAGGGAGTGACAAGAATGAGGAAAGGAGAAAAAACAAAGAGAGAAGTAGGGTGTGTATCAAACTAAGCCTCTTGGATTTTGCCACACGATTCCATGGTGTTCCATATCTTGTTATTGTCTTTGAGCAGTGAGCAGTCTCACAACTGCGTGCTATTGCATAAATAATAACAGTCTGCTCCAGGTTTGACAAAGGGAATAAGCTCAAGCTGTTTTGAATTCGTTTGCGGCTCACACACAAACCGTAACTAAGTAATCCTCCAATAAGTAAGCTCAAATAGGTAAACCCGCTGTGTAGAAGAAGTCAATTCGTTCCAAGCTCCTGACGTGAAGAGTGAAGGTTTTATCTAGAGATGATACAGAATATTATATGGGATTCAGTTTTCGGTTATGTTAGGCTAGGCGTTCACCGGTTAGTCAAGACAAGACAAGACGAGATTAGTCACGTTTAGTCACAGTAATTCACATAGTTGCTTATGAAGCAGCACACACTGATGCAATGACTAATCGGTGTGTGTTGCTTCATAAGCAACTATGTGAAGTACTGTGACTAAACGTGACTAATCTCGTCTCGTCTTGTCTTGACTAACCGGTGTACGCCTAGCCTTAGGGTACAAGATGCTGTTCTCTACAATCAATGATCTCTTCAATCTTTCCTTTAGAATTCAATGTTGATCACTCACATCAGTTTAGCTTGGTAAACATAAGATCTTAATCCTCTACTTATTATTTTTATCCCTCTACAAACTCTACATCATTTACCATTTTTCTTCTCCTTCCTCTTATGTATTTTCTCTTCTTCCTCTTTATTTAATAATCACTGTTCTTCTAACTACTTCATCTTTATAAATTCCTATTCTTTCATTCTTATTCTTTTCCTAATCGCTATTTTCTCTTTTCCTTGTCCTTCTTTGTGCTCTCTCTGTCGAGCGAGGTATAGCACAAAGAAGGTCAAGAACAAGAGAAAATAGCGATTAGGAATAGAATAAGAATGAAAGAAGAGGAAATAGAAGAGTAATATTATGAAATAATTATCTTATTTCTCATCTTTTCTTGCTTTTTTCTTTCTTCTTTGTCTCCTCCTTCTCATTCTTCTTCTAGGTACTCGATACTGCTTCAGCTTCCTCTTCTTTTTCACCTTCTTCTCTTTCTTGTTATTTTTGTACTTACTTATCTTCTCCTTTCTCCCTCTCTTTCTTATTCTTTTCTTTTCTCCCATACCGTTTTCCTCTGTCGTAGCCGTCTTTTTCCTTTTCATCTTTTTATCCACCTCAATCTCCTCTCTCCCTCTTCTTTTCTACTTCTTATTCTCGTTCGTGTTCTTCTTGTCTTCTCTTCTCGTTTTCCTCTACTCTCTCTTCCTCTCTTTCCTTTTTCTTCTCTTGTTAGCCACTCTCTTCTCTCGCTCGCCTTTTTCTTCTTCTGGTTCTTGTTCTTCTCCTTCCTCTTCCCCTTCCTATTCTTCTTCTTTTTTTTCTTCTTCTTCTTCTTCTTCTTCTTCTCCTTCTTCTTCCCTTCTTCTTCTCCTTCTTATTGTCCTTCTTTTTCTTCTTCTCCTTGTTCTTCTTCTTGTTCTTCTAATTATTCTTCTTCTTCTTCTTCTTCTTCTTCTTCTTCTTCTTCTTCTTCTTCTTCTCTCGCTCGCTTCTCAGCCACCCACCGTCAATAATTAACTTTGGCAAGTGTAATTTACCAACAGCAAACAACAAGTAGCCTAGTAGCGAGTGTTAGTAACAGTTAGTGGTAGTTGGTAGTAAGTAGCAGATAGGATTCCTCTGAACTTTCTCCTATCTCCTTTCCTCGTCTCTTCTATAAGCCAGCCAAGCAGAACTGACAACAAATTGCTTCTAAAATGTAGCGCTGCTGTGAAAGGCAGCCCGTACTTGCCTTATTTATTTATTACGATCGATAGATAACACTGTTACTCAGAAAGGTGATTAAACTTACAATCATTCAACAGCTACATGGCTGCAGGGGGTGCCCAACTTATATTCATGAGGATTTAATTTCTTATTCACTGTTTATAGGAATCTTCATTCCAGTTTCATATGATTCCATGTAATTTTACAGTTATCTAATCAAATACTTTATTCATCTCATTTTACAATTATTCTCTTGAGAAATATCAAATAGAAAATATCATTTCTTATTACGCTAGGCCTGCGTGGATGAATGACTGGTCTTATCACTAACAAAGCTTAATCAATAATCATACAAAAGAAAATACGGCGAGTGTGAAAGGAAATAGAACTTAAAATTTGGCTGCTATCAAATATTAATAAGAAGCTATCACTGTTGATAGAACTCTACACAAAACAAAAATTGTAAACTAAACATCGAAAATTCATCAAATCATAAAATGCAAAAATTCTCATCGAGATATTACTGTGAAAAGTATTCGTTGACTTATGTCTTGATTTATGACTTATGAGGTACTTGGAAATTCTGGTTACATAATTCATGTTTAGAATATTCTAGGGTGTTATTTTAAACTTAATTTTTGTTTATGTTGAATTAGGGTCGGTATTTTAATGTTGAAAACATTGAGGTATGAACAAATCATAAATTCGGTATTTAATAATGAACTACAGTTCTTGATAATTTAGTAAGTTACTCTCTTATTTTACACCTCTCTTTACTGTAAGTTTTCGCTCAATAATGAGAACATCATTCTTGTACTTTCCTCTCCTTGAACTTTGTTTTTTTCCTCCTTCTTCTTCTTTTCCTTCTTGTACGACTTTCTTTTCTTGTTTCTTTCTCGTTTTTTTTCCTCTCAATCATAATAAATCAACACTTTTTCTCTTTTCTGTTATTCTTCTATTTCTTTTTCTTCTTTTCTAATACTTTCTCAACTTCTGTCTCCCTTCTTCTCTCCGATATGTGTTCGTAACGCAGTTTTCGTTTTATCACCTGCGTAAAACTTCTTGGCCAATGGAAGTGGCAGTTAATACAAAAGTTTCGCCATAAAACGTCATTAGGCGTTTAATTCTTCTTGCGACTTACTTATGGCCTGGTGACTGCTAATGGACAATTCAAGTTTATGGCTTTCGAAAACAGTTGAAAGTTTTGAAATTCAACGCGCTCATATTCCGTCGTTGAGTTCAACAGTGTTAATCAACTTTTAGGAAATTATTATGATGGTATTTGCGTTTTATCGAGGTATCAAAAGTTTTTACTGTCAAGATGAGCTTCGGGCCGTGGTCGAAAAGAGGTTTTTAATAGGTTTATCTTGAAATATTAACATGTTGAAAATATCTTGATACCTTGTATTGACGAAGTGCGAAGGTTCTGCTAATACATACTATAATTGAGAAATCGATAATTTAAAATGTGTTTAAGCTTCCTTGATTACGAAGTTTGATCATCCTTCTCGTATTTTATTAGTATGCGTGCTTACTCAAATAGCTATGTGTTTCTGAGGGCTATATTTATGAACGTTTCTAACGAAAGAATCTAACTTGAGTGACTCACGAAAAACGTAGCCGTTTATTCTACTTCAAAAATGAATTAACTACAATTCGGAGGAGATATCAATAATCTTTTCAATGATTGTTACTTTTATAAACGTTATAATTTAAAATGCAATATTTAAAGTTTGATAGATACTTGACTCAAATACTTCAGTTTGATAGTTAAAGATTAAACTCTGAATAATTTTGCTTACTGAAATGAAGTATCCAATATACCTGTACTATTCTCTACTCATAACCATAGACTGACCAAACAAAATTTAATGAATTAATTCTGTTTTACTGAGCCATCGGATCTACTTATGACTGAATTTTGGATACTCAAAAGTTTCCGTTAGAAATAACTTGATCTGTTCAGATAGCGTTTAATTCAGCGACAACAAAGCGACATCAATTAAAATTTATGTTAACTAAGATTATTCCTCCATTTGTGCACAAGTTCAGATAAAATATTTGATGATTGGTTGTAAGCGATTACAGCCGAATAGGTCTTCTTCATTCACGGGAAATCGTACGCTTGATTCAATCAGTTTATAAAAATAGCCAACAAATAGCACTGTCACTTGATTGATGAATAATTCATTGATTAGTAAGAGTAGTTAGTGGTAGGTTGGGTGTAGGTAAGATAAGGGATTACAACCGCACAAGTCTTCTTCAATTATGTGGAATCGTACGCTAGATTGCTTCTTCATCATCATCACAATCATCATCATCGATCATAACCTGGTAGACTCTTGTTTATACAAAGATGGTAAATACAGTAGTAGTGATTGGATTCTGTATTCGTATTGGATGGAAGCTTCGGTTGATTCCAGCTATATACTTCCGGCCCTCTTATTGTATACCTACTCTATGCCATCTCTATGTATCTTATATACCTACTAACTCTGTTCTACCTCTATATATTATCTTGTAAACCTACTCTATGTATATAGTATATCTTTACTATGCTCCAATGCTATCCACGATATACGCTATGCTATACGAGTCACTCATATACTTGAAGCTTAGTGTGTTACATATTTGTTAGGTTGGTTGGGGGTGGGGGGGTTTCGATTGATGGACCATTTCGGATGATCATTCTCTTACTACAATCGCATGGCTGGACCTGGCGCTCTATTATTGTGGGGAGGGGCTTTGGTCATTCGAGCTGTTCTAATTCAAATTGGACCGCCATTCCCCCCTTCCCTCTCAACTATAATCCTTGTAAAGGGAGGGGGTGGGTAGTTGCCGGCTTCCTGAATACTGGTTTCAATGATACATGTTGTATTGTGGCCGTAACTGCTTTTCGTAAGGTTATATCGCACGCCACCTTGATTTGCATGTTGATATTCGACTCGAATTTGCCGAAATTGGCAAGAAATCCACCTAGAAATAATTTTAAAGAGTGGGCGGTAGTTATCGGCCATATTGGATTGTTGTCCCATGAGATCAATGTAATTTCAAGCTAAAACATGCATTTTTCTGTCACGTCTACAGTTTACGTCGGATCTTCTTTAAAAAACATTTATTTGATAAATTATTAAATGTTACAGGGGCATGGCTTTTTCAAATTTTAAATATTTCTTTCAAAAACTCCCCCCCAAAATGTTCAAACTTGAAAAAGTTTTTTTTCTTATTTGAAGCGTTTTTCTCGGTCAGTGGTTTCAACTATTAAAGTTTAAATTCTTTGTTATATTGGCAATAGGAAAATTAAGTTGATATAAAGAAAGGAATATGAAATTAGACCGATTATGATAGAAGAGAAAATTCAGAAGGAGGAAGGGAGAGAGAATGTGGAATGACTATGATGGAAGAGACAGAAAAAAGGGACGAAAGAAACGATTTGATAAGAGAGAAATGATGATGATGAGATAGAAGAGTTGGAATTAATTTCGTTTGCCGATGACACAGGAGCGAAACTTTGGCAATAAGTTGGCTGCAGATGAAGTTCAGCAGCCAACTTGGCCAAAAAGTTTCGAAAAGACCAAAAGGTTAGGTTGGGTCCCTAACCTTTTTCTTCCTTCTACTCTTTTTCATTCATTTTTCTACTTTGTATCTCACATATTCTCTATTTTGTTAACGTTTCTATCCCAGCCATGTTCATGTTCCACCTAAAACTAATAATGAAAACTAATCCAAGTATAATAAGTACAGAATGGTCATGGAGTTTCTTTGCAATAGCTGATAAGATGGCTATAAATCCGGACAAGTCATTTAGCCCCTGCGCCCACTAAGCAACTGCTATCTGATTTCAGTCAGCAACCCAGCGTTGCCAGATGACTTTGGCTGATAGGTTAGATTACCTGATTACCCGAAAAACAGCCAAATGTCATCTGGCAACATTGGGTTGCTGACTGAAATCAGATAGCAGTTGCGAAGTGGGCGCAGGGGCTAAGAAGTTGAGTGCATGAAAGTGAAGTACGTCACTCGGACATTGATCTCTAATCAATTATCAGGGGTATCACGATTTAAATTCACTAGATTATTTATATTAATAATTTAGAGTGTTACGAGTTATGGGTGATTAATGTCTGAAGAATCTCTGTGCAACTAGGTTTGAAAGAAGTAAATAGTAACATTGGATTTTATATAAAAAATTGTATGTATATTCTAGAATCTTTCCAATAAAAATTAAATAATCTCTTTTTTCTTTCTGCAAACTGTTGTAGCAAGAAGTCTACACACAGGTTTCTGAGTTATTCAGGAACTTTTCATTGATGACATGAATAAATCTCTATTGTAAAGCTGAAAACTCTCCATTTTGGGTAAAATTCAACCCATTGACAACCCCATACAGGGTAAAATGTAAATTGGGATCTAGCTGTGGGTGCTTTGAAATGACTCCCATTCCACCCGTGGTCCAATTCAAAGCCAATTGTTGCCTGTCCAATACATGTCAACCGCTAAATTCCCTGACCTACTAACCAAATTGACACCACAAAATCAAACTCGTCTATCTCTCTCTCTCACTCTCCATCTCCATCTCTCTCTCTCAATCTCTTTCTTTCTCTTCCTCATTGTTTCTCTCTTTTCCTCTCTCTCTCTGTCTCTTTCTCTTCCTTTCTTTGTCTCTCACTCTCCTCCCTGTCTCACTCGCTTTACCTTTCACTCTGTGTATCAAAACTCTGAACTTCGATATCTTAATATCTTCACTTAATTTTGTCCTTTCTCACCAATACTTCGCTCTCCTCTTCATTCTGATCTTTTATCCTCTCTTTTCTTATACTCTTAATTTCATTATTACATTATTTACGTTCTTCTCAACCTCTTACTCTTGTTTTCTCTCTTCTTATCTTATATTCTCAATTGTAATTTTCTATTCTGGTAATATATTCTAATATAGTGATATTCTTTCCTCTCTCTTATTTTCTCTCAATTTTTTTACTTTCAGTCTGTCGTGGTTCTCCTTATCTTCCCCCCTTCTTTTTCCTCACATCTTTCTATTTTCCTCTTATCCTCTTTCCGTCTTATCCTCTCTCTTCTCTTCTCTTCTTCCCTTCTCATCCATCTCTTCTCTTTCCCCCTTTATTTCCTCACATCTTTCTATTTTCCGTCTTATCCTCTCCCTTCTCTTCTTTCCGGTCTCTCCTCTTCTCTTCTCCTCTTTTCTCTTCTTCCCTCTTATCTACGATTCTGTCGCTCACAATAATATTACCTATTCTCTCTCTCGCGCATTTGTAACTTAGGCTTTCGTAGTTCAATATTATGTTGAACATAGGTCTCGAAGCAGGAGTGGTAGTGTGGACCAAGGTATGTAGAGAGACCTTGGTGTGGACAACATATGTTTGTTGATATGTTGATTGCTGTATTTGTTGTCATGTTTGTTGTTCGGTTACGGTGATAGTACTGTGGCCACGAAATTAATGATGGCTGAGACCAGCCGCATGTTGACAGAACAATACCGCAACTACGAGTCAACTCCTCTGATTAAATGGTTTTGTACCGAGGTTTAAGTTTCCTGTTCAGTTTTTGTTTTTTATTAGGCATGTGAAAGGTTTTTGCTACATCTGGAAAAAGCACCAAGAAAGAATCATTGAGAGACAAACCGTGGCGAAGCGTGGTATACTTAACCGGTCATCGCCAGGTATATTTCCTATAGGTCATATACCTGGCGATGACCGGTTAAGTATAACACGCTTCGCCATGGGAGACAAACTAGTGTCCGGTTAAGAAACTAGATTTTTTGCTCAAAACGGTCGCATAAAATAACTCGGTAGGACAAAATAGAATGAACGGCAGTATTAATTTGTAGAACGTAATAAACCATTCTTGTCGCTGGAAAGTCTGAACCGAGACAAATCTACATGCTCCATTAAGAAAATTGGCTCATGCAGTAAGCAATTGAAATATTTCAGGAAGCGAAGAAAAATGGTTCTAGTTCTTAAATTATACTATTTTTCTCCGTACTTGCATTTTCTATTCGTATATATTTCATGAATAGGAACTAGGAACTATTTATTGCATTATTCATTCCATTACTAATGTATGAGCAGTGTATTCCTTCAGTATATGCTCTACATCTCTACATAAAACTATAGAAAAGTCAGTATTTATTCGAGTGTGTCAATGGAAGTTCAGGAGTGTCTGTGATATTTTTGGATAAGAAATTAATGTTGAAGTCGAAATTATGTAACACTTATCTCGAGTGTTTTGAAACCTTTATTGGAATTGCTTTGAGTCACATTTTAACGGTAAGAGGGCAAAGAGATGTTGAAACTTTCCTAGTTTATGATTTCGGATGCTTTCTCAATCTAATACGAACAAAGATAATACCACATTCTTGAGAGAAATTTGAAAACACTTGTAAAAATTAATGTTAGCTGTAGAATTTGATACACTTGTAGCAAACTTCACAAACTTTGACATTTAGTACAGACAAAATGTACAGTAGAGTACGGGAAGTACAAAGTTTCAAGGTACGGGAAGTAGTCTATTTATTTTTATTCCTACTTTAGAACACTATCTATACATTTATGCCTTGTGAACTAATGTGCACACCAGGAAACTAAGAAGCGCTTGTTTTCGAGATTCTTCCGAAGGTATCGAGGATCTTCTTTAATACAGTATTACTTTGACTAAAAGCCGTGGAGTGGAATTGGCTTGAAAAAGGTCAATAAAGGTCTCATGTGTTTTGATATGATTACATCAAGTTGTTGGTAATGCACTTTTCACCTTGCATTAATGTAATTACTGAAGCAAAAAGAATATCTATGATGGAATGTTTAGACAAGGAGTGATGAGTTTCTTATGAAAATTCTGTTCAAATGGAGTAAAATTAGTTGAAAAATTCTGAAACAACAGTTTATTATATTGGAAAGACATTCCAATTAATAAACTGCTATGAGTTACACTCATTATTGTAGGTTCTCATGAATTTTTATGTGATAATACTTAGTTGTTGACAATGCTATTCGACCTTGTATCAAAGGTCGCTTGAAGCTTGAGCAACAATCCATGATAATAGAGTTGAGATTTGAAAAGGAATGCTGGATTTCCCATAGAAAGTCAGGAATTTGGAGATTAATTCATGGATTCGGAAATGAGTTCAGGGAATTCAGGAATGAGGAAATTCAGTTGAATTGGAGTGGAATCGACTTGAAGCTGCTCAAAAAAAGTTTCTTATGATAATAAGGGTTTATAATAATAAAATAACATCTACTTTTTTATATTGCATATTTTTGACCTTGTATCAAAGTCATTCCTGTAGCATTAAGATAATGCTGAAAGAAGCAATAATGCTGCAAGAAATGATGATAAACGTATGCCTAAAAAGAGAATATGAAATCTCCTTTTTGAATTCAGTTCAATTGGAGTGAAATTGACTGAAGAATGCTCAAACAATAGCCTTATCTGTGCTCTTATCCAGTGGAGGTCATTGTCCTAGCGAATAGTGTGTCAACCTATCTGTGTGTGAGTGAGGGTGAATCTGTCGATTTTGCTGATGGCTAGGGTGGTTTGTGCAGTGGGAGGGAGGGGACGGGTTAACTAACAGCTGGTCATAAGTTATCTATCGTGTAAAGAGGAGGAGGTGATGATGAGAAGGAGCAGTAGGAGGAGTGGTTTGAGGAGGAGGAGGAGGAGGAGAAGGATTGGGCTGATGCTTGTGACACCTCGAAGTCAAAGCCGTTATTCATTCCCACACCTCTCTCTATACATCCTAATCGTTCTTTCACCACACACTTCTAACCACAATAGTCTCTCACTCTTCTCTTTATCGTCTTTCTTTTGTTTTTTCTCTCTTTTGTTTCTATACCATAAATACTCTCATCATTTTTTTCCTACTGGCGATAATTCCACTTGTTTTATATTTTTCCTTTCTTTCTCCCTCTTTTGTAATGAATTTTTCTTTCTTTTTCACTCTGTAATGAATTTTTCTTCTGTTTTTCTTAATTTCCTTCCTTGTCCCTTAACTATATACTCTCTTCGTCATAGTCCTTAGTATTGGAACCGTTTGCATCCGAAAACGTCCGATCATCCGAAATGCTAATATTCTTTGTCTATACTATACGTTGACTATATTCTTTGTCTCAGTTGCATAAATGACTCCAATATTAATAATAATGATGATTCTTATCAGGAACGCAATGTTTATTTTTATCATTATTTGTGCAAGTGCAAAGGAATACACTTTGTTCTTTGAAGAAGAGTGACGTCCAGTTGCGTTGCACGAATATTCATTTGAATTTAACCATAGTCAAATGATGACGTCAGATCCTTAGGCTATTAAAAATGTGTTTTTAACATTCAATCTAGCTGCTTAAAGTTCAAGCTGCCTATACTAGACGCGCACAGCTCGGCTTTCCAACAAATATGGGGTGCATGTTGGATGTATGGACAGCTTGAAATTAGCCGACCATTCTTTTAGTGAAGACATTGATTTTCGTATCATTCCTCACCACATTACCCATTTGCAGCCGAAAAAAACTTGTATCATCAATTAAGGCTTATACAGGGCTTTCCTGTGATCCTACCACTGAACTAATTACAGTACATCACTATTTTAAGGCTGATTCAGTAGATTTTGGAAGCCAGCTGAAATCAGCTACTATTTTAGATACAGGACATATTATTTATTACCTGTTGTGTATAATTGAGGAGAGGGGAGGTTGTGTTTGTGAGTTTGTGTGTGTGGGAGAGAGAGAGAAAGCGAGAGAGATAGAGAGTGAGTGAGAGAGAAAGCGAGGAGTATGATGTTGATATGAAACGAATTCAACGAACCGATTCCTGTTTGAATTACTGCCCCTATCTTGTCGTAAGTTATGACACCATGACTCCTAAACCTCTCTTCCTCTTCTTTTACATCATTTGTCCATCATATTTCTTTGTTCCCCACCAATACTGTCATCCTTCCCTTCATTCTGCCTTCGCTTCCTCTCTCCTATGTCACCATCTCTTCTCAATTAGTGTCTTCTTTTTCCTATTTATTTTTTATCTTTAACCACTTTATTATTATTTTAATCTTTAACTTTATTATTTTAAGTACTTTTGTCTCTCTCTTTGTATACTTTGTATCATGTATACTGAAACATATCTTTTTATCCTACTATCTCTCCTGATATCGCTCTATCTCTTTCTCACTATCATGTATTAAGTTTTCCTGAGCTGTTCAGTGCAGGTATGCTGCTGTGGTGGTGCTGCGAACAATCAAAATTGCCCATCATGCCATAGTGAGGAGCTGCTCTCATCAAATCACATAACAAGCCATTTACCTGTGGGATACCTACATTTTCTCACACCCGCATGCTTTCTCTCTCACTCTCTGTCCCTCTCCATCCAGTGCATCTTGTCACACCTCTGCCAACAGCTAGTGTAATGTATTCAGATTAGGCTCACTATCATCAACGCTTCACATGCATGTCATTAACCGCGTTGACTACCGCAATTTCACTCGGTTTTGTGTTAGTTTTATATCGCTTTTTGTTGGTTTCCAACACTCTCCCATTTTGTTTTTGTAGATTCTGTAGTTTTGAAGTTGTATGACATTGGATGAGATTGTAAAAGTTGAAAGAATATGTTATTAAAAAAATGTGAAAATGTGTCATTGACAAAATTTGTAAAGTTATATCATTGCAAAAATTTATCATTGTAAAAATGTTTCATTTTAAATTGTATGAAAGTTATGTTTTGTCATTGAAAACATTTGTGGTAATTTGTCTTGGAAGGAGTGTATAAAAGTTGTAGAAATGTGTAATTGTTTCAAAATTGTGTTTCGATGGTTTTGGAAATTCGGAAACTCTGATTTGAAATTGTGTGTAGTAGAGACAACACTCTGAACTTGAGGTTGTTGTACACGATCAAATTACATTCATTGGAAAAACGTTGAATTTTATTGGAAAGGATTTGTTGGAAAATATGCAATTCAATATCTGTGCTGGTAGATGTTTATAAGCTAACGGAAATTACATTAGAAGGAAAAGAGCCCAAAGTTGGTCTTTTCTAAATTCATACACATTTCATGGAGTTGAATAAAAAAATAAATTTATAAATGATTTCATTTATGGTTTGTCATTGAGTAGTTATTCAGAAATATTTCAATCTTCTCAGCCGAATCATCTGCTAAATGTTTATTAGAAAGATAGATTCTCTGCCAAAAATTAAAGAAGTATCACTGTAGTAGAGAATAGCGTATTCTTTTTCTTATAGCTTCCTCAACTCAAACAGTACAAAATATTCAACTCATCCACTTCAACCAGTTATATTTCTCTCCATCATTATCCATGGTTTAAGTAGATATTATAGTAATAATAGCGTCCCTACCATAACCATTGATAGAATAGCAAATAGCTCATTACTAAGACATAGGCTACTACACTGGTGATTGTCATTTCATGATAACTAGCGTTGTGTGAATTTCCGCAGTGCGTTATAATGATAATAGCACTGGCCAAGTAACTGCATTGCGTACTGACGCACATGTACGCTAGCGCGCGCGCACAATCAACCCCCTCTTCACCCTTCGCCTTAGGTCACTTGACCTCCCATCCTACCCTCCAATCGATTATAATACGCGTTATTTTTGCGGTGGGCCACTCCGTGTAATGAATTATTCAGTTTTTCCAATGGAGATTATTCATTTGTGCGAGTGAATTACACATGTGATCGGTTATTATTCACCTT
The DNA here is from genome assembly GCA_017141395.1 of Laodelphax striatellus. Lineage (NCBI taxonomy): Eukaryota > Metazoa > Arthropoda > Insecta > Hemiptera > Delphacidae > Laodelphax > Laodelphax striatellus. The sequence goes on from CM029540.1 coordinate 9,318,103, forward strand.
GTTTAATTATTGGAACACTTATTTTGATTGGTTATTGACCTATTTCAGGTGATGGACCGATTTTGGTCCCTGGGGCAAGTTATTGACCTATAATAATATTCATATTGTTGATATAATAATAGATAACGTGTCTTCACGATGCCAGTTGGGAGGAAAGTAGCTTGGTTCAAGTTACTTGGTCTGGCTAAGCGATAAATATGTACTTGTAGATATGCAGTATTCAGAGTTGAATATTGTTAGAAGAGTGTCCAGATAGAATAAGTATTTCTTTTGCAAGACAGAACTGAGTTATTATTGTACAAGTGAGTACAAGTATGTACTAGTATAGTGTATCAACTGAATTGTGTGAACCATGCTAGCTATGTTAAGGACTTCTAGTATCTTGACTGTCCCTATAACATGGCAACTTTAGGCTATAGGTAATCATGAGAAGAAATGAGTCGAGGAGCGATTGTAATGTAATGTTAAATGAAAGGAGCAGTTCAGTTAACTTCAGTTTCATTAACATGATACTTGAAATAAAAGCTGGAAAATTAGCTATTTGCAGTTTCGTGATGCGAACGCTATTATTGATGTTAAAGTGTATTGGGTAGAACAATACACTTATCTTGTAGTAATGTCTCGTAATGGTATTATAATATAATTATGTATTATAATTAAGCTATGACTTGTAATTATAGTGTCTTGTAATGCTACCTTGTAATAGTTGGAGTGAATTTAAATTCAAAAATAGCTCATAATAGCCCCTTATATATATGAGTCGTACGATGTTTCTTGAGTGTGATTATTAAAGAGTTGAAAAATCAAAATTCAGAGATTTTTCTGAACAACTTTGTACCATTTCCATGTCAATAGTTCGGAAAATAGTGTCCGAAGTACAAAAAAGGTTATAAAAAATCCTCATTTTACCCCTCTCTTTGCAAGAGCAATGCATAACTCTGTCAGGTCTGGATTTTAGGAATTTAGCCAAAAAGCCAACCTTTAAAATAACGTTTAGAATCAAAATTAAAGCTTAGCCATTGAAATAAAAATATGTTTGTCCTCAAGGTTATGGTTGGGAACTCTACAAGAGAAAATGAAATGAATTAAATGAGGATGGGAATGGAATTCTCAATGCTAGGAACTTGACCTACTTAACGTCGCATTGGCTTAGTTTCGGTGAACAGCTGATCGCGCTGTGGAGGTGGCACCACTATCTCTAGGTCAATGACCTTTCGTTCAGCGCCTTTGATCTTGACTTTGTTTGGCTGGTTGCAATACTGCTCCGTGTTTCATTCATTGCGTTCTCCATTTTCCCGCCTTCTATCGTATTCATTCTTTTCTTACCAACGCTAGACCTGACTAGAAAGCTCTTTGCTGTCTTAGCTTTGCTTTGCTGTGCTACCCAGGAGTTTAGATTTGAGTTTAGACTTGTAATATTCAGGTAATTCAGATAAATTTAATTATCTGCTATACAATCAGAATAATACATTTCTTTATAGAAGATGATAAATTCAACTATCCTCAACTGTATAGTATTAGAGAATCTTATTATTATTGAGAGTCAAATGTTGTATTCCTTTATCATTTATACCTTTTATCCTTTTAAAAGTAAGAAACTGAATCAACTATCATCTGTATCTATAGTACTGTATAAAAGAGAACTGTAGAGGATAGTTGATTTAAGTAATCAGTAGTTTACTTCAAGTAAGAATGAAAGTTTTCATGTTTGACTAATACAGATGCCCCCGTGATTAAATCTCAATTGATTCATTCAATCTATTTTATTTTATTCATAAATTTATCCATTTACTATCTATTCACTCTCTAATTGATTATGTTATTCACTATAAAACACTAATTTAAACACTACCCCAATGCAAAGTTTCAAAGTGCTGTAATAAATAAATACATTTTATGCCGTGTATTTGTGAAAAGGGATCCTAGTTCATCTAAAATAGTGCTTTTTGAATCTTAAACTCTGTAATTTACCGACTACGTGAGGATCGTGTGAAAAATATACGAGATGTCATCTAGAGTGTTTCGTAAATGGTGTTTCTCATTCTTATCTATATGAAACTATATTGAAAGGAAGCTGCAGTCATGCATACAACATATTACAATTCGCTAGGGTGTGTTTTAAAAGGTTCATTTTATATTTCATAGATTGTGGCAAAATTCGATTTGTTTTTATGGTGTTTAGTTCAATGGATTTTTAAATTTGTCAAAATTCAATTATTGGTGTTTGGTGTTTATGGATTTCTATTAAGGTGTTTCATAGACGGGATTTAGGGATGATCTTGGAAAATGTCATGCAGATCATTGCCAAAATCTTACGTGTTCGTTGAAACTTATTAGATTTTTCTCTTCAGTGCGCCTCGACATACTTTTTTGAATCTTAGAACTGAAAATAAAATGGACTTTTTACTTTCATATATTGTAGAAATTTAATCGAGCGTTGTTGGATTTGCTATGACGTTTCTTGTAATTATTTGAATACTAAATACTCGAGACCAAATCATGATAGATTGATAAACTTGTTCATGTTTTTTAGCTTATTTATAGAATGCAAAATGAAAATTCTGCAATTATAAGTTTTGAAAATATTTGCCTCTACTGTATTCGAAGCTCTTATTCATGCTAGAAGTCGTGCAAGATTGCCTTTTTATCTAGATTCTAGAATGTAGCTGATCAAGCATACGCATACTTGTTTTGAATAGAGTTAATCTTTTTCGTGTATCACTTCTATTTTAAACTATATTTCTTAACTATTTCATGGGTATTCTCATCTTTTCACTGGATGAAGACACTCCACATATCAACAGTATTATTTAAGGTTATTTTAACACTTAACATTAAAAAAAGTAATTTCATTACCTTTTCGCCAACTGCTGCAGGTCAGCCACATGGTCTTGACCACATTAATATTCATAATTTGAACTGTATGAACTCAGGCTTGATTGATTGCCAATGCTCAAAGTTGAATAGAGAAAAGTATGTTAAATATCTTGGTGTAACGGTGGATCAACATTTACGATGGGATGTCCACATTAACAATACATGTAATAAACTCAAACATTGGATAGGTAAATTTCGTAATATAAGCCAATTGAGTCACAAAGAGGTTTCAAGACTTATATATTTTGCCTACATCCAATCTTTTCTGGGATATGGAATCAGAATTTGGGGTGGAACTTATTCTAATCACATGGAAAGGATTTTGTAATTCAAAAGCAACTTATTCGAGCTATACTAGGAAAGCCGAGACTGTATCGAAGTGAAAACCTTTTCTTTGAACTTGATGTCTTTACTGTCAGACAGCTATATTTAAAAATTTAATAATATATATAAACAAACATAAAGATCAATTCAACTTACGTGAATCATCATATAACCTCCGCCCATCATCCATCACTTATCAGGTAGCTGATACTAATCTATCTATTTGTAGACGACAATTTTTATACATAGGTAACTAAACTTATAAACATTATCCCACATCATTTTATTACAAATAAATTCAATAAAAAGCTAGTCTCAGATATCAATGTATGGATAGTTGCAAACAATTCAATTTGAATATTTTTTAGGCATATAAATTAATAGCTCCTCTAGGCAAAAATTTAAGTTTACTTTCTAAGTGGTCTCCTTTTCCTTTTCCCCATTCCCGTTGTCCTTCCCTAAACAATACCTAAGCATATATTATACCTCATGAAAATGTTTTTGTATCCTTAATAAATGAAATTTTATTTAATTTTCAAATATATTAAACACTCAACCACTGCACTGGTTTCTTACCTTGCAGGGACCTTCCTTTTGTACTATTTTATTCTTATATGTATTATATTATATTATTATTTTTCAGTTGTAATTTTTATACTTTTTAAGTTTCATATGTTATTATTTTGTTTCAAGGATAAATAAATGATTTGATTTGATTTGATTTATTGTAGCTCTTATTGTAGCGGTTATTGTTTTAAATTATTTCTTTGTGGTTAGTTGCATGGTTACCAATAGAATAGTGAGCTTAAGGGCGGTTGCAGACGAACCACAATCGCATGTGGGATGTGGGACCGACATATGACCATATGATCGTCAACTCTATACAAACAAATAGTCCAGTGCACACCAGTCAGTGTGCATTCGACCATTGTTCTTAGAATGACGATCATGTATCGATCCCATCCACACATTGATTAATTCATCTGCAACCGACTAAACAGGCGTACATCGGTTGGTCAAGACAGACGAAATTGGTCACGTTTGGTCACGAAATTCCATTGCTGTGAGCAGCACACCGATAGTCATTGCATCGGTGTGTGCTGCATGCTATTATGTGACGTGACAATATCGTCTTGTCTTGTATTGACTAACCGGTGTACGCCTAACCTTATACTGTTATCTTGGATTGCATCAACCGGAATTAATTATTTTCAATCAGCTGATCCTGTCCAACATTTTATACTGTAGATCGTTACCTCCCTCACTCTTCTGTCCTCTGAGAGTCTTTTGGCAAGAGGATCAAATTAAAAATAGCCTTGATTCTAGAACTGATATTTTGGATGATTTTTGGATCTACTTGTGATGTTTTGGATGAATATGTCATTCAATATTATATTTTGATATAATTTTTAAATCACTCCCTTTTTAAATACGATTTGTTTGAAAACAGGCATTTTCATATTTGATTCAATACCTAGCTCCACCTAGGTTCAATCAAAAAATCAATCTCTATGTTCAATCTAAAATCACCTAGCTTCAATCCCTGCCGATCGTAGGTCTACACTCTGTCTCTCACATGAGCGCGCCACTATCCACTTTCTCATCGTCAATAGTATCATAGAGAAGATTCTAATCTGTATCCTATCCTATAGAGGAGTAGCTATTAGACCTGATCAGCGCGCTCTAGGTGAGAGAGAGTGAACAACCTGGGGGATTTTAACCATTGTGAGATAGGAACAAAACACGATTTTGGGATAGAATTCAATTAAATCATTAAGGTATCATCAATACTTTATTGCTATCTATTATTTAGTGGTTTCAAGGTGTTTTAATTAATGTATTAATTGGATTAAAGTACTTTTATCAGAATTTTCATCATCTTGTTGCTAGACTCTTCTTGCTAGGTTAGGATTTTGAAGTTTGAACTTCCCGCTATGTGTAACCATCGGTATCGTATGTATGATAAACATTATTATTCCAGAGACATAAATTATTTCACACAAATAATATTTAATTCAATTACAACATTATATTTACATCTTATATTTTCCATATTTCATCTATTTACGTTCAATATTATATGTGTAACCATCGGTATCGTATGTATGATAAACATTATTATTCCAGAGACATAAACTATTTCACACAAATAATATTTAATTCAATTACAACATTATATTTACATCTTATATTTTCCATATTTCATCTATTTACGTTCAATATTATATTTTATATCAGTACGTATCTCACTCTCTTTTGGAAAGAGGATCAAATTAAAATTATCTTTGTTTCTTTTCTCTTGAAGAGACAACTGAAGTGTTCTTAAACATCGTAGCTTTGATTTTATAAGTTACTGGAATATTTTGGCTGAATATTTATCAAATACGATGGGTTTGAAAACAGGAATTTTACATTTGATTCAATGACAACCTATCTCCAATTCCCCCAGGTTGTTCCTCTGTCTCTCACTCAGCGCGCTGATGTTTGGCAGCTACTTCTCAATAATCAGTACCCTATTGAACAATTATAGCATAGCAAAGCTGTCACCTAACACATGCTGGCAATCTATTAGCAGATAGCGAAAGTAGGTCTAGGTACTGATGAAATGAGAAGAACGACAATGAATGTAGTGAAGTGAAGGGTGGGTGTCCACAACACCGAATGTTACTCACACAGAATGCGGATTTACCAGTAGGGTATGCTGCGGCGGCGGGGGCTGGGGGGGCGGCATGGATGGGGGTGGCGGTGGTGGGGGCGGCGGCGATGGGCTGGTTGGGGGGGCGGCGAGCAGGGCGGCTGCCATCCAGCTGCAGCAGCCGCAGCAGAGGTCCAGTGCAGCCGAACGCAGGCCGCGGTGCAGCACTAGGAACAGCGTCGGGTTGACGAACGCGTGCACGTAGGCTACGTGAAGGGTGATCTGTAACAAATAATAAAGTGAATGGATTATAGATAATTCTCTATAGCAATCAACACAACCGGAAGGAGTATACAATACAATACAATTTTATTGCAAAAACAATCCTTTTAGGCCCGGTTCATGAGCTCGAGATTTAGCCAAATCCTAGACTAAAACGAGTGGCTACCGTAGCATCAACAAACGTTTGTCTCGACAGGTTAGTGGGTTAGCAGCATAGAGAGTCCATAGTATAGCAGGATCCATTTAACTTGACATAAAACATATGATCGACGAGCATATGATCACAATACTTAACCTACAAATGCTGAATCTCGCAGATTATTGAAAAGGTCTTTTAAAAAGTTATTCTTTGAAAGGTCTTCTTTAAAAAGGTCTTTTAAAGACTTTAAAGGTCTTTAAGACTTTCAAGCCTTTTGATTATTGTGTCGAAATCACTGTTTAATTATTACTGGAACAGCTGATTTATGACAAGTTAATTGGATCCTGCTATACATAGTGTCGAGGCTAACGTTTGTCGATGCTACGGTGGCCACCCGTTTTAGTCTAGGACTTAGCCTCCTCCATTGGGAGCCTGGCTAATCGTTAGTAAGGCTAGTCAGTCACTCCCTATATTTCGAGGTATATTAAATTGTTGCATTGCACTATATAGCTGCTTAACACAATGTTACCCAGCAGCAAGATTACTAGACAAACAGATTACTAGGCAACATTACTTTGTCTAGTAATCTTGACCCAGCAGTGCTTTGTTCCCATCACTTGGTTGCGGAGACTAGCTTATGGTTGAGATGTCAATGTGCTAACCACACGTTACATCTTTTCTGGTTAATGATCATTCACCTCTGCTGATTCAGTCAAGTGGATGTGAAACTGGCAACCAGCTGGTAGGCCTTAGCCCACATAGGGCTGTTGAGCCATTGACAAAATACAGACAAACAAAAAATGGATTATAGATTATTCTCTATAGCAATCAACACAACCAGAAGGAGTATACAATACAATACTGTACAATTTTATTGCAAAAACAATCCTTTTAGGCCCGGTTCATGAGCTCGGGATTTAACCAAGTCCTAGACTAAAACGGGTGGCTACCATAGCTTCGACAAACGTTTGTCCCGACAGGTTAGTGGGTTAGCAGCATAGAGAGCCCACAGTATAGCAGGATCCATTCAACTTGACATAAAACATATGATCGACGAGCATATGATCACAATACTTAACCTACAAATGCTGAATCTCGCAGATTATTGAAAAGGTCTTTTAAAAGTTATTCTTTGGAAGGTCTTCTTTAAAAAGGTCTTTTAAAGACTTTAAAGGTCTTTAAGACTTTCAAGCCTTTTGATTATTGTGTCGAAATCACTGTTTAATTATTACTGGAACAGCTGATTTATGACAAGTTAATTGGATCCTGCTATACATAGTGTCGAGGCTAACGTTTGTCGATGCTACGGTGGCCACCCGTTTTAGTCTAGGACTTAGCCTCCTCCATTGGGAGCCTGGCTAATCGTTAGTAAGGCTAGTCAGTCACTCCCTATATTACGAGGTATATTAAATTGTTGCATTGCACTAAATAGCTGCTTAACACAATGTTACCCAGCAGTGCTTTGTTCCCATCAATTGGTTGCGAAGACTAGCTTATGGTTGAGATGTCAATGTGCTAACCACACGTTACATCTTTTCTGGTTAATGATCATTCACCTCTGCTGATTCAGTCAAGTGGATGTGAAACTGGCAACCAGCTGGTAGGCCTTAGCCCACATAGGGCTGTTGAGCCATTGACAAAATACAGACAAACAAAAAATGGATTATAGATTATTCTCTATAGCAATCAACACAACCAGAAGGAGTATACAATATAATACAGTACTGTACAATTTTATTGCAAAAAAACAATCCTATTAGAATTAACTTGAAAATAATAAAATAATAAATAATAAAGTGAATGGATTATCTAGTGGAACGGTCGTTCCACCACCCGTCCCCCCCCGTGATACGAATGAAAGACCGGGACCACTATATATTCTGTAACGAACTTCCCTTTGATGTTCGCATGCCGCCATCTCAATTTACGCGGAAGGTAGTGAAAATTTTAAAATGTTGTAATGACATTATTTTCTTAGATTTTTGAGCGCTTTCATTTAAGATCAGAACGAACTTTCTACGATATAAATTCGCAAAGATACTATATACGGGTATTTTGTCATTTTACTAATTTTGGGATTTTTCAATTTTTTTCAACTTTGAGCACTTGATGTGAAAAATCTGTAATGAGTTGAGATTTCGGACTACCAAAAGCGATTGAAGACATGTTTAAACTATTTACATTTAAAATTTCAAATCATTTAATGCCCGATTAAGCTCTGTAGCTCTGTCCGAATAAAATTAAAGTTGCAATTTGAAGTTAGAATTTGAAGCTTTTATCGAATGTAAACAGGGCCACCCAGGAACATGGCCTAGACACTCGAAATGTGACGTCACGGCTAAGAGGCCTACCACTCCACTATAATGTTCATAAACAGCCACTGATCACAACCAAGTTTGTATATTTAAATTTTATTATTTAAAAATAAATAGACCTACTTACCCACCAAAAGGTAATTGTGCAATTGAAATAAACTCGAGACGAGAAAAACCAAACACGAATTCCAATTTTAATGCAGGGATGAGTTGTAAACATGAGTTATTATGGACACGATGTGATGACGTCAGCTGCACGTTTAAATTCAGTGTCTAGCTAGACCATGTTCCTAGGTGGCCCTGATGTAAATGTCGCGATCCTAACGGTTAAAAACTAAAAGTTTCACACTGTTGCCACCGCCAAATTCGACCTTTTCAATAATAGCCCAGTAAAATTGTCATCAAAATAGGGTCTACCTTGTATGAAATGGGATAGTCGGTTTTTAGTAATGTTTATGGTAGTCCTGGGATGCTAAATCCAAGTTTTAGACCTAGGCAAACTACAGTTCATCTCCAAAAATCGTACAAAATGGCGGAATTTTGCACTTTTTATGTTTGGCTAATTTTCACCCTGAAGAATCTGTTTTCATAGAGGACATTGTGCATATTTCTTAAAGTATATCAAATTACCTTCAATTTGAGACCAAATTTATCATTGTATGCCCAACCGTTTGCGAGATACAGCTCTTCAAAGTTCATAAAATTAACGAGAATTTAACCTTTTTTCAATTTTTCGCAATTTGACCCTGAAGAATCACTTTTCATATAGAACATTCAACATAGGGTTGAAAGTAAATTTAAATACCTACAATTTGATACCTGATTGGTTATTGTAGGCCCAACCGTTTGCGAAATACAGCTCTTCAAAGTTAATCAAATTATCGTAATTTTTCACTTGTTTTTACATTTGGTCAATTTTGACCGTGAAGCATCACTTTTTCGAATGTGACTTTAAGCAAAGTTTTGAAAGATAATTTAAGAATCTACAATTTGAGACCAAATAGATTATTGTAGACCCAATAGTTTGCGAGATGTAGGCCTTCAAAGTTTATCAAATTGTTGAATTTTTCCACTTTTTCTACATTTCTTCAATTACGGTATGACCCTGGAGAATCATTTTTCCATATAGAACATTCAATATAGTTTTGGAAGCTGATTCAATTACCTACAATTTGAGACCAAATTTGTTATTGTAGGCTCAACCGTTTGCGAAATACAGCTCTTCAAAGTTCATTGAATTATCGTAATTTTTCATTTGTTTTTTGAATTTTGACCGTGAAGTATCACTTTCTCATATATATGACATCCAACATATTTCTTAAAGTATATTAAAATACCTACAATTTGAGAATTAATTGGTCATTGAGGGCCTGATAGTTTGGAAGATATAGGCCTTCAAGTAGATTAGTAGAAGTCTATTCACATTTAAAATTTCAAATCATTCAATGTCCGATTAAGCTCTGTAGCTCTGCCCGAATAATAATTAAAGTTACAATACTTGGAATTTGAAGTTTTAAAGAATGTAAATGTGGCGTCAATTCAACATTTTTAGCAATTAAAAGAAATAAAACTCTGACAGGAAATAGAAAAATTGAATCGTTCATTTTAGAATCATTAATGAGGAAAATTTGAGAATTTTGTTCCTGGAATGTATAATAATGGTGTTAGGCAAATTTTTACAAGGATTTCATTTTTCGATTACAAAATATTTTTTTCATCAAAAGTGGTCATGTGACCTATCGTAATGGGTTAAAATTTCAATCTAAATTCAAAATCTCAATCTTATTTAACAAACTTTGTGGATAACTGCTTATACATGAATTAATGTTGCTACAATGATATGTCGTTAAAGTCTGGATAGTAAATGATAACGTGTGATGCAACAGACACAGTCACAACGTCTTGTTTGTTCATTCAGTATTAACCATAACTGGCTCACTTATAGCTAGAATAATTTTGTAGCACCCAAATAGTGAGGATAAAATATCTTTTATCAAATAACATGGCATTTCACTGTTTAAAAAAAATTAACTCTCTCCCCATCCATTGTGTTTGCAGTGTTATACCTCTATAACAAGAAGGTGATTAAAAAAAACTGATATCCTCTCAAAAAATTCTCCAAAAAAGAATTCGTCACCGTCCCTACCCCGACCCTATTGAAAACGCTGGTGTGGAAACTAAAATTTGTGTACCAAAAAAAAAATCCAAAAAATTTTATAAGCTTTCAGTAAGAAAATGTTTGATATAGCCTAAATAAAACCCGTCTCCCTCTGCAATATACATTTATACATACAATATAATAATTATGTGTAGCCAACGAACAAAAATAAAACTCTGTTCTGGAAGCCATTGACATTGAAGAAAAAATTTGGAAGAAATTTTGGGGAGGGCGAGGCGCTCAATAATTTAGAAAGTTCATAAAAACTTGTTAGCTCAAACACTGAGAGTATGATTCCTGAAAGTTTAGCATATTTCTAATTCGTGATTTTAAGTGGGTGAGATTGAGCGCCCTCGCCCTCCCCAAAATTTCTTCCAAATTTTTCTCTCAATGTCAATGGCTTCAAGAACAAGTTTTATTGGATTGGCTACATAATATTATATTAATATGTATAAATGTATTACAGAGAGACAGGGCAGGCTATATCAAACATTTTCTTACTGAAACTTATAAAATGGATTTTTGGATACACCTGGTTTCCCAGAATAATGAGACAGTGAATTTTGGAGAATTTTTTGAGAGGATAGATAATTCTCTATAGCAATCAACACAACCAGAAGGGGAGTATACAATACTGTACAATTTTATTGCAAAAACAATCCTATTAGAATTAACTTGAAAATAATGAAATAATAAAGTGAATGGATTATAGATAATTCTCTATAGCAATCAACACAATCAGGAGTATACAATACAATACTGTACAATTTTATTGTAAAAACAATGCTATTAGAATTAACTTGAAAATAATAAATAATAAAGTAAATGGATTATAGATAATTCTCTATAGCAATCAACACAACCGGAAGGAGTGTACAATACAATACTGTACAATTTTATTGCAAAAACAATCCTATTAGAATTAACTTGAAAATAATAAAATAATAAATAATAAAGTGAATGGATTATAGATAATTCTCTATAGCAATCAACACAACCAGAAGGAGTATACAATACAATACTGTACAATTTTATTGCAAAAACAATCCTTTTAGAATTAACTTCAAGATCAACAGACATTAAAGACAACAGAATTAAATAGCAGCTAAAATTCTGTGTGCTACATTTGAAAAGTTTTACTGGTACTGGGGGTCGAATCTGGCATGTTCCTCTTTCACGGAGCACCAGATTAGTGAATTTCATATCGTGCAATGCAAGTCTATTGTTCAAGTAGCTTCGAAACTGCTGTGCTTGCACTTTTTATAAAACAGCATCATTTTTACAGAAACCAAAAACAGCTGGTTTTATCAGACACTAGTTGCATGCATAGCAGGATTCATTTAATTTGGCGATTACCAGCTGATTTGGCGATCAGTATCACAATACTTAACCTACAAATGCTGAATCTCGCAGATTATTGAAAAGGTATTTTAAAAAGGTATTCTTTGAAAGGTCTTCTTTAAAAAGGTCATTAAGACTTTCAAGTCTTTGAATTATTGTTTCAAAACTCCTTAAAATCAGCTATTTACTCATCGCCAAATCAGCTTGTTTGCGCCAGATCAAATTAATCTTGCTTAATGTCGCACATGTACATTATATCAGCTTTTGTTTTACATGTATTAGAATTAGCTATTGCTCACACCTCACACTATATTGATTCGCTGTGTTGATTTGTTGAACAATAGTTTATAGTTCCAGAAGCTTATTAGTAGTACTCAGACTTCCAAGAATATACTATTAGAAGCTCAATTCAATTGATTTGTACATCTTTGATTAATAACTAGAATCATTGAATTTCATGTAATACAATAGAGATACTTATAAAAGTTAGATTTTATAAACACTTGAAATATATACTGCTTATACTGTGTAAGCGCTCTCTAGTGTTATTTCTCAAGGACACAATTTGATATTCATTGGGATGCTTTATCCGGTTTAAATGTCAAAAATTAATTGACTTGTTTGCCGTCGGTTTATATGAAGGTTGATCTTGAAGTTGAAAATATTAAAGTTCAAGAACATTACTGTCACAAAATGATACAGTAAAATACCAATGAAATCGGCATTCGAATGAAAACGTCAGAAAATGTGAGTAAAAGAAGAGATTCTTGACATCTCAAGAGATGGTCCACGAGTTGCAGATGTACAAGAATAGACGAGAAAAACTCTAAAAAGGAAGGAAAGGCGAAAAAAGACCGGATTTACGACAGTTGAAGTGCACCAACACTAATGCAACAAAGAGAAGAAAAGCCTGGCAATCGGTAAAAGGGAGATGGAGGAGGAAGGAGAAGAGGGTAAGAAGAAGAACAGGAGGAGGAGGAAAAAAGAAGGAGGGGAAGAAGAAGAAGAAAAAGAGACAGATGAGTGGAAAAGATGTGCCGGCGACTGACACGTCATGAGACAAACAAAACGAAGCTGAATTCTCCACTTCTTATTTCCTTATTATCATGATCCCTGAGGGAAATCGGTGGATAGATGTAGTAGAAGAAGAAAGAAAGACATGTCAGAAGGATGTAGAGTGCAGAAAAAAAGGCAGGACGGGACACAGTAGAGAAGAGAAGGCAAGTAGACTGTAGAGTAGAGGAACGATAGAAGATGTTTTGCTCTACCTTTTATGTACATTATGGCTGCCGAAAATCCTCAACTCGCTTGGCTACTTGGTATTATCCTTCGGCTCTCTGTCTGTTTCTTTCTCTCTCATTCGTACCACTCTCCACCCGTTCGTCCTCTTTTTGTTCGCGATCTGACAGACGTCTTGTCTGCTGTTTGCATTAGCACAGCTAAAGTTCAAAGTTGAAAGATGAAGAAGAAGAAGAGTAGGAGGAGGAGGAGGACAAGAAGGTAGAAGAAGAAGGAGGAGTAGTAAAAGAAGAGGGAGAAGATATAAGAGAAGAAGAATAGGAGGTGGAGGAGAAGGAGTGGGAGGAGGATGAAGATTATGTGGATAATTAAGTGTGAACAAAATACATTTGAAAAAGTTCCATACTAGAAATACAGGACAAGATATTGAACTAGGAAACCCTCATTTGAAACTTATTTTACATAGAAAAAGAAAAAAGAGGGGAAGCACAGGAAAAATGAGTAGGAGAAGAAGAACAGAAGAGAAAGAAGAATTGATGAAGAAAGGAGGAAGAGAAGAAGAATTGGAGGTTGATGTAGGATAAAAGGATAGATGGAAAAGAAGTGGATAGAGTTGCAGAACACAAGAAAGGATAAGAAAAACATTTGATGGAAAAGGAAGGGAAGAATGAAAGAGAATAAGGGTTGAAATTAAAACATTGAGATTAGTGGAAGCGAAACGATGGTGATAAAGATGAAGAAAAAGAATGAAGAGATAGAGAAAGAGCATTGAAAAGACGATGTTGATGATGATTCAAATGAGAAGAACGAATTCAATAATAAGAAGATTGCGAAAGACGAATAAAGAGTAGAAGTTGGAGAAGAAGAAGGTCATGAGGTAGAAACAGATCAGATATCGAGAAGGAGAAGAAGAAAGAATTTAGATAAAAAATTTGATAAGAACGATTAGAACAATTAGGAGATGTCGAAAGCAGGTTGAAGGGAAAAGGAAACGGATAAGTTGGAGGAATCAGCAGAAAAAGAAGAAGAAGCAGAAGAAGAAAAGGAGGAGAAGAAGAAAGAAGAAGAAGCAGAAAAAGATGAGGAGGAGGAGAAGAAGGAGAAGAAGAAGGAGAAGAGAAGAAGAAGAAGAAGAGGAAGCTGAAAAAGGAGAAGAGAAGGAGAAGGAGAAGATGAAGCAGAAATAGAAGAATAGGATGAGTAGGAGCAGGGAGAGAAAAACAAGCTGGGAATAAAGAATAGGAGGAGAGTAGGAGGTAGAATAAGAAGAAAGAGCTGTCTTATGGTCGTAAAGAAATTCAAATTTCACTGTCATCCAGGTCTTATGCTGTGTATACAAAAGTACACAGCTTCTTCATATGTATTGCAAGGGATGCTTTTAACGTGGTTTTGCCGTTGCTGCTGGCGGGAGCGTGTGCAGAAGAGCGTGAAAGCAACGCGCGTTTTAAGAGAGGCGAAGCGATGCCATCTTTGATGCTGGCAGCTACAGCTAGCTCTCCATCACAGCGTCATAATTCTGTTGTGTTGATCTAGGTTTTCTCAGGATTTAAATTCCAGCTTGTGCCAGATACATGTTGGGGGCTTATAATTTCGTTTATTTGTGATTTCTAAGTTGAATTAAGATTTCTATGCGTATTGTCATGAATGAACAGTCAAGATCATGCTGGTTCTTACTAGATGTGAATTTCATTTTTTCTAGACCTCTTCAAGCAAACCTACCACCTCTTGGTGTGCATTATAGGGTCATTATCATTTCATTGATAGTATAACATTGATAGCAAACTTTCTTGATGTTAATCATTTTTATATCATTATGATTATTATAATGTGGAATATAACGTTCAATCTTACGATTGGTTTCTGTAATAAAAATAAAAAAGATTACCTGGAATGCAAGTAGTATTTCGATGAACGTTCAACCATTTGCATATTTTAGCCAAGTAGAATTATACAAGCTCTGTTAAAAAAGCTTAAATTTAAGTTCATTTATTTAAGGATCCATAACATGATTTTTCAACCTGCATAGTCAAGTTCAGAATCTGTTGATGTATTGCAAATATGATGTTAGTATAATACTGATTTCAAACTTTAGTAGAGAACAATCAACTAACATTATTGTCACGATTTTTCGTCTTGTTTTTGGATATCATCAGACTGAGGAACAATCGACTCTTATTTTTTGGAATGTTTTCCTAAGATACAAATATTCTATTGTAAATTCGTAGCTGAGTCCGTTAAAACCTCCGACACTTCAGAAGAAGAATACTTTACTTTTTCTCTCTGGAAACCACTGCAATATTCTGGATAATCAACATTTCGAAAAGTCGATTCCATTACGATTTGAATCTAAAGCGAAACAGAGATGTTCTCTTTCAATGGGAACTAGAAGTTGATGCCGGATTCGAAGTTTATTATCTTGCAAACCAATCATCAACCTGATCGATTATCATGAATGGATCTTAAAGCAAATTAATAGAATCAACAGTTTATTCAATTCAAATAATCTTTATTCAATAAAGTTGCATTTACAAGAGTCTACGCTCAACAACAAGTAGCGTACTCCACATAATAGATTATTACGAATGGATCCGATACCAAATGAATATAGATCTCCTCCTCCTATGAGTACTAGCACTTGATGGAGTGGATATAATGATGATTATCCCTATTGGAATCTCAACGAATGCTTAGCAGCCCTGAAAGCGCCGGGATTTAATTGAAACATGGACAGTGCATTAGGGCTGAATTAGATAACTCAATTAATGGCTCATCAACCACTCTTAATACCGGCTTAAAACAGATGCATCCCGAGTTCTTTGTTTCGCATAAAATGCATCAGTGACCTAGTTTTGCTCAAATTCCCTGGAACTCAATGGTTTTGAAGTAATTTTAGTGAATTGTTAACCAATTTGAGAGAAGAATCAGAATGGTTTAGGGAATGAAAACGGAAATCATTTGTATCCAGATTGAGACCTGATAATTCAACTTGACAATTTGATTGAAAATATGTTCATTCAGATTTGATAAAACCTCAACAAATACCTAGTGTTTGCCTTATCTCAGCCAGTTGCAAACCAATTGAATATGCAACCATCTCAAATGACGTCATTGCATTGACGTTAATTATTTCCAGTAGATGACATCATTTTACGGCGGTTGATTTCAATTGGATTTTTGTGTTACAGACCGTTAAACTTCTATTGGAACTACGAATAGTTTGACTAAATTGAAGGGTTTCATTAATCCACACTAAATTAAATCCCAACAATGGTTTGGAAAATGGAATTGGAAATCGTTTGTAGTTCGGCTTGACAATTTCTTCTTGAATTGAATATCTCCTACCTCACCAGTTGAATTGACCACTTAAATTGAATAAGTACTCACCAGTTAGGATAAAATCCTAACAGAATCCTTGTTTTCAAAAATTTTATTATTATTGGAGCAAGAACTGATTAGAATAAAAATTTAGTGTATCTCGACATTCAAACAAGATAAAATTTTATCTGGAACGTTGATTCTTTCCTGAAATTTCATTTGAATTGTAAAACTTTCCTTTGAGTAAATTATTCTTTAATGAGATTTCTAGTTTCAAAGAGTCATTTTAGAATCCATGATAATTATGTTATCTCTTACTCAAATGTCATCTTATGTTTACCCTCACATTTCATTGAAACTAGAAATCCTTTCCTGAATAAAGTATTCCTACTAACGGAAAATTATTAAAATGGAAGAGTTTTACTCTCATCCATGAGAATCATGATCAGTGTAATTTAAATTTCATGTACAAAACTCTTTCGTTTGATGACAATTCATTATTAATTCAAATCACATTTATAAGACAGCATTCATTTCAGTTTGATATTGTTGAAAAAAATTAATTTGTATGATTACAATATTCAAATTCTAATTGTTAGCCAGGATTCGTTTCAGTTTCATAAAAGCGATGCTTCGCATATTATCTTTTACTAAGTGATTTTTTACTGGTTCTTTCTGTGTGTAACATAGCAATTAAAATGTGATTTGAAATTCTTCCGCAACAATACACAGGAAGTCGTGCAATTCTTGAACTGTGAGAGAATGGCTTTAATTTTAAAAGGGAATAAAATCTCGAAAATGAGACGGGAAGAAGAATGCAATTCAGAAAGAATGAGATAGAATAGAGAATTAATAAAAAGAGAGAATGGGAAGGAAAAGAGAATAAAATGGAGAGAGATTGGAAGGGTAAAGTGAAAAAGAGGCGATAATTTTGTATGTATTGTGGTCGTTAGCAGAGATTGCAGGCTATTACTAACTCGTTTAGAGGTCTTACGACACATCATTAAGAAGACTTTAAAATGAAAGTCAAGCGGAAGAGAAGAATAAAGAGGAAAAGAGAGAGAGAGAGAGGTAAAGAGAAAGTATGGCAAAATAATTGGTGACAAATTTGACTCTTTCCAGACAGCGGTTCTGATTAAATTCAGTGCGATTATTTTGAATTTGAAATAATCTAGAAAACATCGCTATCATAGTGTAGTTTGTCGACAGGGGTATGAATAATTGTCAACGAGATCTTGGAAATTTTTGTTTTATATTCTGTGTTACTTATGAATTGTTGATCGATATGAGTGTGAGAAATAGAAGTAGAATGTGGCTCAAGTCGATGAAATATTTATCTAGATCACAGAATTTGTTCTGTGAATTTGTGGTTTGCATGGATGAACTGTTGCAACTATAATTTGTGGGGTTCAGTTTTAGTCTGCATTCCAATTTTTCGATTTGTCATTTGTTCATGTTGAGAATTCTTTGACCTGATATATTACTGGTGTTTTTGATATCTTGGTTGAGGGTTTTTTTTCAAAGTACTATTGACCGAATAGTTCTCCCCTCAATACATCAAAATCTCAATAACCTACAAATTATTATCAATATTGTAATCAATTTCATCAATCTTTTTGGAAAGGTATGAGACGAATGAAGTTCGTATATAAAATGAAATAATATACTACAAATAAATAACTACTAATAATAAATAAAATATACTACAGTACTGAAAAAGTCTCTTTCACATGAAATTTGAACCTAAATTAGTAAAGCAGTTGTCAATTGCCATTTATATGACCTTAATGCCATTACAGGACCCTTTTTCATAAATTTGAGAAACTGTAAAACAGGAAACATCAGACTAGACATGTATTTCACGGCTTGATATAAATAGAAAAATGTTTTTATGATTTACTACAGCTTGAACAAAACCAGGGTACTAACAATAAAATCTTTTGTACCGTGGAATTCACGACATCTCAATTTATTTCAATCACTGAAATATTTCTCAATATCAGAGATACTTTTAATATAAACAGTATATCTACCTTGACCGTAAAAGTTACTTGAATTTATTAATCAATAAACCCATGGCGTATTACTTTCTTTTATAATAAGTATAATTAATATTCTGCCTGTGTGACACATGGAGTATGTTACTTAATTGTGGCGGGGGGAGGTAAGGACAATGAACCCCTTGAATGTGCCCTGTATGAAAAACGACCCTCCCTATGTCACTGATGCAACCCAAACCAAGCGATGTACTGATGGATCGGTAGCCCCTCGTCTCATCACTATCTTTTGTTCTTCTTCTTATTCTCCTTCTTCCTCTCTTCTGGTTCTTCTTCGTCCTCCTCCTCTTTCTTCTTCTTCTTCTTCTTCTTCTTCTTCTTCTTCTTCTTCTTCTTTCTCCTTCTCCTTTTTCTTATTCTTCTTCTTCTTCCATTCTTCTTCTTCTTCCTCTTCTTTCTCTTTTTCCTCCTCATCCTCCTCCTTCTCCTCTTCACCTCTTTTTTCATAATATCTTTATCTTCTTTCTCCTTTTTTTTCTTCTTCGTCCTCATCTTCTTCTTCCTAATTATCTTTCCCTTCGTCATCTTTTCCTTCTAAGTCTCTTCTCCTTATTTTCCTATTTCTCCTCCTCTCCTTCTTCATAAGTTATTTTATCTCCATCGTCATATTTTCCTTTTTAGTCTCTTCTCTTTCATTTCCTATTTCTTCCTATTTCTCCACCTTCTTTTTCTGCTTTTTTTCTTCTACTTCTCCATCTTTTGTCTTATTCTTTCTCCTCTTTCTCTTCTCCGCCTTCTCCCCCACCTCTTCCTCCTCCTTCTCCTTCTGTGCATTTCCTTGTCTTTTCCTTATCTTCTATTCCCTGCAGTTTTCCTCCTACTTCTTTTCCTTCTTCCGCTTTTCTCGCTGCTCCTCCTTCTCCTTCTTTCAGGTTTCCTGTTTCTCTTCTTTTTTCTCTTCAGGTCATCCTTTTCTCTTTTGATTTCTTCTTTTACTCTCCTCTCTCTCTTCATACGCGGCTTCTTTTTCTCCACCTCATCCTTTATCTCCTTCTTCCTTGTTTATCTTCTCCTTCTTCCCCTCCTTTTTGCTTCTTCTATACTCTTCTTCTCCATCTTCATACATCCTTTTCACCTTTCTCCTTTCCCTACTAACCGGGAAACCCTTTTCAGCTGACCTCAGCAATTTGACCCTCTCTCCCTGCCCCTCTTCACCTCACTACCTGGCACCTTCAACTTTTCCCAGATTGCAGACAACCAACTTCTTCATTTTCTTCTTCTTCTATTACCTTCCCTCACCCCATTACTCAACAATGTGTGGACCCTTAGAACCTTTGCCCCCTGCCCCCTCCTTTTCCAAAGGACACAAGGACTAATGGCCCCCTTCTGACTTTGGAGTTCTTCTAATAGAAAATTGGGAAGCACACAGAAAGGATGGGTGATAAGTATGGTATATGAGAACAGTGAGTGTATAGGTGGTAGCAAACCCTTATGCTTTGGTCACTCTACTCCTAAAATCTCTTTGAAAATTTTTATTTCAATTAAATTAAATATAAATTTCTTTTATTTTATTGATGAAACACTGTTTTCTTTACAAATTGTGCGGATACTAAAACACTTGAAATATACTGGGTGGCGCAAAAAGAACGGATGGATTTGAGTAGGATAGTATCAGTGGACTAGAGCTGTCTGTGACCGCAGAGCGACACCATTTTGTAGGTTAAAGTATCCAGTTTTAGTAATTGTTCTCAATTGACCTTTCAAATCGCGTATTTGCTGTAGAACAATGTTTCATAGAATGAATAATCTGCAATCGTCATTAAGAGCTTCAGCAGAAAGTTTCAAGTCGTTATTGGCGAGATTCTTCTTCTTAAATTCAAGTTTGAATACGAAGACATTAGGCATTGACTGCCTGTTCCGGTCTTTAGATACATGCACATATTAGTAGCTCTGTTCAAATATTCTGTGACCATCTTTTAATGAGCCGCCCAACATCTCTCTTTCCTGTTTTTAAATATATCAAGTGTGTAGTTTTCATACGGATTCTCAGGAATTCTACTTAGCATGGCATTCTTCTGAGGATAAATGTTCTTCCATCTGCCTCTATGAACTTTGCTATCATCCCGTTTAATGACTCACCCTTAGCTTCAGATCGAAAGAGACTTCATTCCGGAACCCAAGAGATCCAGTCTGGTATTCCATGTTTCCGTGTAATTGTTCACACATCCAGAAAGCGCTCCTCTACTCATCTCATGTGTTCCAGTATCATTGTTCAATGTTATTATAAGTCACATTAGAGTACTGCCTTTTAGTATCTCAAGTGTAGTTTTTATTTCATTGAATTATTATTCATAATTTTTCTTTAATAAACCTTCTGGTTGGTTACCAGTCGACTCGGGACTTTACTGGTACCAGTCGATTCATATCATATCATTGTATACAGGAATGAATAACTTATAAGAATAAATGCCATTCATGATACAAATTTTTGGGTGAAATGTAAAATCCTCGATTGTTTGTACCAGGTGTGTTCGCGTGTGTAAGTGGTAGTGCGCAAGCGCATTTGTTGCTTTCCGTTCGAAGCGAGACAATCAACTTAATTGGTGATTTCCTGACGTTTGTTTTCAGGATGATTGTTTTCCGATAATTGTTATTACTGTCCCGTTCCCTTTCGGTGCCAACTGATGACAATAAACACCGTCTGTATTAAGTTCGTATAGTTTGTATAGTTTGGTACAATTTGAACTAAAGAGCCTGTATAGTGTATAATCATAGGTATAATATTTGTACTGTATAATTACAGTTATACCTGGTGTGATAGGGTACGTAACAGTGTATGGAACACTTATTTCCCGCCATCGTCAAACTTTTGCCGATATTTAGAATTCTGATATGGGCTGACTGGCAATCTTGAACTTATTCACTAATTTTTCAAATTTCCAGAAGAAACCCGACATTAAAATCACTTTTCCAGCATTAAAAATAGTCTCTCTTACAGCCTTTAAAGAATATATATATCCTTTAAGGATATATTATATTCAATGCTTACAGTAATCTCTCTTGTAACATTGAAAATAGTAGACTTTTAGACATAGACATAGGAGACTCTTATGTTCTACTGCGTCTTATTCTTGTGTCAGCCTCCCATCCAAGAGTAGTCTTGAGTGTTTTTGACAGCCAAATCTTATGGGAAATCTATTTACAAATCATGTATGGGAGTAGGCAAAAGTATATCGGATTTGACCGAGCTAACTATAAAAATTATAACATTCAATAGTTAGTTATACCATAGACTAACTCTAGACCTCCAGCCATACGGGAGATTCGTTAACGGTTAGATTAGTTCCGAAATCCTGCAATAGATGGCGGTCATATGCCTTCAACACTCAATGTTCAATTGACAACTATGGTGGGGGAATGTATAGTTAGTCTATGGTTATACACTATACATTCTCTGTAGCTCATACTATACCAGACCTATTCGTTATCACTTTAGCTATTGTTGTTATCAAATTTCTACGTCTAATATTGATTGAACGATGCATAGTGAATGTCTAACTATTTAATGCAAGTCATTCTTAGTGCATAATAGTACTGTAATTTGTAATACAAGTAATCTCTTTAATTGTATTTGAAATCATTATCAAATGTTACGACAATAATATAGTATTTTCGAGAGACTTGAGCTACCCGTAGGAGTTTTATGACTTGAAACCAAAATCTATTCCGTAGGAGTGTTATTCCATAGGACTCTATTCCATAGAGTCTACCCATAGGAGTGTTATGACTTGAAGAACCAAAATCTATTCCAAATTCAGTGCATTTCTATAAACCAATCACACAGATCGACTCTTAATTGATGAACCTAGGAAGAAGTGACTACACAATAGAAAGTAGACTACAATCTCCTTCTTCTTTTATATACTGTTGCCAGTCTCATTCATCATCCTTCTCCCCTCGTTCTCCTCCTCTTCTTCCTCTGCTTCGTCGTCCTCTCTTTCTTCACGGAAACCAATCTATCGGCACTTTCTTTTTCTTCTAACGTTAACGGCCCAAAAACCAATTTCTTCAGTTGTTTACCCAATTTCGGCAAACGAGGGGCAGGAGGAAAGTGGCTTCTTCTTATCTACTACTTCTCCTCATTCTTTTTTTCTCCTACTTCTTCTTCTTCTTCTTCTTCTTCTTTTTCTCCTTCTTCTTTTCTTCTTCTTCTTTCTTCTTCCTTCTTCTTCCTCTTTTGGCTTATCCTATTCTCCCTCATCGTTTTCTCCTCTCCAGCACTCACAAAACTACTCATCAACTATCAAGAGTCTCGTCCTCCTCCTCCTCCTCAGTTCCTACTGAGCTGCTTCTTTTAAAGATAGAAAAAACAAGGAAGTATTTACAGTAGTGATGGTTTTTAGGTGAGGGGGAAGAGGGAGAAAGGCGCGGTCCGAATGATAGATGTGCCCAGTGATGTCTCGTTCGTATCACATTATATTTTTCCTCCACTCCTCATTCTTCTTCTTCTTCTCCTCCTACTCCTTCTTCTTTGTCTTCTTCTTCAGCTCCTCCTCCTTCTTTTTCTCTTTCTTTTCCTTCTTCTTATTATTCATCTTCTTTAGCTCCTCCTCCTCCTCCCTCTTCTTCTAATTTTTTCTTCCTGTCCTCCATTAGAAGAAAAACATTGGTAGCTTCCCTAAACAACTGCCTTCAACTCTTATCTACTCCCCCTACATATCTCCCCTTGGCTTTTCAGTTCAGATTCGATAGATTTATCTTGAAACAGGGACTGGTGTCTAAAGAGATTAAAACGTGTGACTATTTTAGTGAGAGTCTTTAAAACTACACAATATTACTTGATTAGCAAACGCTTGTTTTCTCTCGTTATGTATTGATTTTACCCTTCTGAGAAAATCTACTTTGGTGATGCAGTGAAAATCTACTTCAAATTGTGTGTGTACTGTAATTGAAGCTGAGAGAGAAAAATTCTCTCTTTGAGTTGTTGTGAAGGTGATATTGTGGTAGTTATCCATAATGGATGAAGAGACAAGATGTTGTCAAACCACTGATTTATTAAAAAATCGAGATACCGGTTTCGGTTGTTACACCATTATCAATCTCTGGTAAACTGAAAATTTAACGTACAGAGCAGCAGTATTTATACTAACGGTAAAAAGTACCGCTATTGGTGGAGCACTCCAAGCCAATGACCGTGAACGGCTGCCATTGGCCTAGACAAGCTCCTCCCCGATTAGCGGTTCATTCAAACATTACAAAATGGCGATTTAAACAGAAAACATAATTGAAGAACAATAAATAGCTACAATAACCTAAGAAATCTTATATGGAAGAAACCTCTTCTTCCATATACTGTTTCATTTATTTCTGATCTATTTTCTGTGTAGCCTAATTTCTATTTAGGTAATTGGAGCTTTGTTAGACCAATAATTATACTACGATGTCCAAGAAGTGTGTTAGTTTGTCCAAGAAGTGCAGTTCCAATGGATTGTTCTTGACCAGTTTCTAGTGAATAATCAGTAAGAGACTCGAATTCAATGAGTTCAAAGAACTTTCCAGATAATTCACCAAACGGTGAACATTGCTTTGCATGATGTTTTAGAGCTTTTTCCCTGTGATAAAATCATAATGTTTATTTCATCCAAAATTGAAACTGACTGCAATTTTTTGTCAACCTGATCTTGAAAGCTTTTTTAAAAATAAGCTATTTAATTTCTGTATTTTTGTTGATATTTGATCTAAACCATAAACCATAATATATATGTGTAGTATTCCCTTCTCAATTTGGATTAATTGATAATTATGGTCAAGTCAAGAAGATAATGGATAATCATGATAAATGATTAACCACAAGGTCCATCTGTCTTATCTTTGTATTCTTGTGTTATTTGTGGTGAGATGATAAATTTAGAAAGAGTTGTGAGTTTTCTGTCTATGGGAAGAGATGTATTTCCATCTGGGGATTTTTTTTCTTCAGTTTCCCATCCTTACCTATATTCCCCTTTTATTTCTCCCTTCTTTGTACCTTTCTCCCTTTTCTTTGTCAGCATACTTCACTTCTTCTCTTTCCTTCTCGTTCTTCTTCTCTTCTTTCTTTCTCCCATCTTCGTACTTCTCTTCCTTTCCTGTGCCAACAATGTCTTCTCTCCCGTGCTCTTCCAAAGTTTTCTTCCCGAATAACACATTTCCCTTCATTTTCCCTATTCATGATTCCCTCATCTTCTCCCTTCTTCTTCTTTTTCTTCCTTCTCTTCCTTTTCTGTGCCAACATGTTTCACTTTCTTCCCAAGCCGGATTGGATAGCAGATACGTGTCCCGTATACCGAATCACTCAAGTAATGCATCAAGTAGCAACTCAGTCAGGTTACTGTTTAACAAATCATTTCATGTGACTGACTCTGACTGGAATATATTGACTGATTTCCGACTGACTGGGTACATTTATCAGAAAGGAAGTCAAGGACGTGAAGCTCTAATGCCAGAGAATAGTATTTTCAAGTATTTCTGTTATTTTATAGATTCTTGTAATTCCATAGATTTTTTAAATTGTATAGTATTTCTATGATTTTACAGTCTTTTTTTATAATTTTGATTAATAAGTAAAATATCTTAAAAACTGTTTGACTTATCAAAGTGCGGTTTTCGCCATTCATTTTCTTTTAATCAATTTTCTTTTAAATCCTATACTAAAATAGAAATTTTGTTTTACATGTCTACCTTACCATTGAAAAAAATTAAATTAGATTCAATATGGCTGATCCAAGATGGCAGACCAGATTTTTTAAGTCACAGTAAAGTAGTATTTTCAATTTTAGTACGATCCCCAATGTCACCTACCGTCAAATTACCTTCTAATAAGAAATATT
Source organism: Laodelphax striatellus (assembly GCA_017141395.1). Taxonomy (NCBI): domain Eukaryota; kingdom Metazoa; phylum Arthropoda; class Insecta; order Hemiptera; family Delphacidae; genus Laodelphax; species Laodelphax striatellus. The sequence continues at coordinate 9,343,591 of CM029540.1, forward strand.
AAGCCGTTTCCATAATTTTCACCAACATTGTATAGCCTAGTAAGATATTCAAGTGATATTGAGATGCGAATTAATGCGTTCTTTCACGATCGTCTTTCTCTTCAAATTTTTATCCTGTTTTACAGGACTAATGTTTTTTTAATGTGGAAACCTGGCGTGAGAGTAGAATGATTTGGTTGTCATATTCCTATTTAACTCGCTTTATGGATTTTAATCAAATTTATCCTGAGTCTTTCTTTTGGAAAGAAACTGTCGAATTGGAAATACAACCCATGTTCTAATAACATTATTGACTCTTGTTTCTAATACCTCTATTATCCTTTCTTCATCATAATTAACAATTTTCTCTTTTTGTTTCAGGTTAGTAACAAAATTTGAGTCTCAAACTTCTTTCCAGCATGTATTTAATGTGAGTAGATTTTGAATTTATTATTTTTATCGCTATCAAAACATATAGCCTACTCAGATTCATTTAATTTGACGCTTGGCATTTGATAGATAGATAGATATTATTTCTTGACGTTGCTGATGATTGTAGAGTGCAACGGTTAAGAAATAATACCTCTCTATCTGTCCATCCATCTAATGCCAAGTGTTTTTATCAAAATTCAATACTTTTCTATCATCAATAAGTGTTCTGTGCTGTGTTTTAGTGTTATATATTTTTCGGACTTTATAAAATCAAAAAATACTTTTTTTAAATGCTGATGTCTGTTTTCTAAGTGAAAACAAACTTTCACCATGTTCCCTATCAAGGGATAATTGGTTATGTTGGTGAAGTGGAACAACCCTACTCGGGTCTCCCCACTATCAAAAGCCATACGCTAAATAAATAAATGAATGCCAAGCGTCAAATTCAATGAATCTGAGTGTAAATTTCGTTACAAGATAATATTCAATTGATAATATTTAAGATAATATTCTTCTAATATTCTATCCTACTCTAATATGCTCATCACTAACTACTTTCTCGACTCCATATCAGAAACTCATCAACTGAACTGCCGTACAATAAAACAATTATCATTCCAGCTTTTTCCCCCAAGCTAAAACTAATAATTGTGCCACCTGTTCATACGTCAGTGAATCTACATTGTTCAACATTCTGACGATCAAATACTCCGTAATTAGATTTTGATTATTCCAACGCTGCTACCATCCGAAATGCGCGAATGAAAACCAATATAGCCTGCAGGGAACGAATGCGATTCTCTCTTTCTTCACTCTCACTCGTTCTCCCTCTCTCTCTTCGCGTCTTTTACATAATCTTCCTTCTCTTTCACCCATTTATCGGGCAGTTAAATTCCAATCACCTCCCACTCGAAATGTAACTGCAATTTAAATTCGTTTAACTCGTTTTTTGCATGCAATTATTATTCGGGTCCGGGTCTGCTGTATGTTATGCTACTGAAATTCAGCCATAAATTGCTGCAATTTTGTTAGAATTTATCCAGTCATCGATCAAGTATATATAAATGTGTAGTAATCAATGTATGAATAGCGTATAGATTGATTGATTAAGGTATAATGAATGAATAGAAAATGATGATTAATGATATGATTGATGAATTGATGAAAATGAAAATGATTGAACATTCAAATTTAAAATGTTTAATTATTGAAGAAACACGTATTAATGCTTGATAGCCATAATTCAAAATGCAACTTTATTTATCTTGGATACAGAGTGATTACACATGTCATAAACTAACATGTGATAAACTAATTAACTTTCTTATGATACTACTGATGAAATAAACCAATATCAACAATCATTCGTAAGTACTCTGAATAGAAATGATGAATGATGAAATAATTCATTTCAAATTGAAATTGAAACATATTTAATTCTTCATTTTAAAGTTCAATATTACTAAACTAATAATGATAATTGGTTATGAACACCATTATTATGATGACGTTTTTCCCATGAGTCATAAACTAAAATTTAATGCGATTTCCTCAAGCTGGGTTTCAACAGCTTGTGAATTTAAGGTTTCAATAAAGTTCAGTGATGTGAAACTGCTTTCTAAGCAGGTGTCGATCGTAAAATTGTGGAATAGAGGGTGAATTCTAATAAAGGATAATTTAGCGGATATCCAGATGGTGAAGTAAAGAATGGTATTCGATAGCCGACTTTATTGCTTGTAATCGATTCTCGAATTTTCTTCTAGTTTATCGCATCTGTAGTTTAGCATGTGCCTTAACGCCCTCATACAAGTTGCGTTTGCTATGCACTCTAGTAACAATTTAAGGAACTATCATTGTAGTTCAGTTGATCGTTTGTACAGTACCGTACCCATAATGGTCTTTGCTATCTTCTTATAAATAAAAGAAGATACGGTTGCGTTCGTGTGTGTGTTTATTAGCAAGATGCAAGCTAATTTTGTGGATTGCGTTCCGAAAAAATAAGAATGATCTAGACCTTGAAATTTTGCATACAGCTTCCAAAAATATCAATGTTATGCACCTCGAAGCCCAAATTTCAATTTCCCTTTAGATATTTCAGAATTGACTCAAATACCACTTCATTCCAGAAGGTTGAAATACTTCATAATGATTCGAGTTCGAGGTTAGAAACTTTAGTACGCTAATAAACGGGTGAAATTGCAACAGCTGCGGTGGAGCAGTTGGTTTGACATGTCTCCCGTGTCTCCAGACCGAAGGGCTCCAGTTCATCAGGGTTCGAATCTCAGTTCCTCCAAATTTTTTGACATCAAACTTTCATCAAAATCAATTAGTTTGCTTTTCATCGAAATAAAATTAATTCTTTAATTTTTCAGTTATTTATTATTAAACCAATATCAATTTTTCCAATATAAAACAATATTAATTTATTCAATTTTCGACTTATAATAGTTCGTATTTTGCAGATAATTTTCAACTTCATGCAAGTAAAACAAATTTTTCTAATACTGTACTTTTACAAATCATGATATTCCAATGTTGAAATTACATTGGGAAATAGAACCTAATCAAACTATTATTGAATTTGCCAAGTTTGGCGTTCTATGACAGCAATAAAAATTACAAAATTGTTATGGAATTATCTGATGGAATAATAAGGAATAATATGGAATTATCTGATGAAATATCTGAGTACTGCATATTGTGGTAATAAAAATTTGTAATGAAGGAGGATTATTCACAGGGATCTCAGTTGTCTCATAATTTTCGCAGTTCAAGAAGATTTTTGTATGTGATGGCATTTGCAAAGTAATGAGATTAATAACGGGCCTTCTTAAAATAAAATGCTGACTGCTAACGGGAATATTGAGCTTACAGGTAACTTACTTGACAAATGATGAATGTGTAGCTTACAGTAAAGTAGCGAGAATACTACTAACAATAAGTATGCAGTTGTGTTTACCTATAAAGAATAACCTGGAGCCCATGCCACAATAAATACTTCTCTTCATTTCCTTCTAATATTTTCCCTGTTAATTTCTGAATTGGTCCAATTCATTAGGCTACTTTATTGGATGTGATGAATTTCTCAATAAATTTAAACCACTATTTTTGCCTACCTTATATGTTCAGTTTTAGCATAGCATTAGGCTATACAATATTTTAAAGGCCTAATCCAGAAAAAATGAATAATATCTTTGATACACCAGGAAGAGAAGAAATTATAATGTAGCTTTGTTTTGCGGAGCTCCGTTGCGAAGCACGGGTGGCTTCTAGTAGACAATATAGGAGTATGCTTTATTTATTTGCTTTAAGAAGTATGTCTCTATTATGTTCTTAAAATAATATTTTCTATGTAGGAATAACAATAATATAAAAAAGATCCGACTTTCCAAGTTTTTCATCACGTAATACAGAGGGCCATATTTTACATTCAGAATGCCTAGGCGGGCCGGATTAAAAAAATGTACTGAATTATCATAACATTTCATTTATTTAATTAGACATGAGATAAATGTATAAATTTAGAAGCTAATTGGTGAAAAAAATTCACCAATTAGCGCAATTTTTGCACATTGTACAACTGAAGTGATACAGTATCACATAGTACCGCTACTCTAGTGAGCGAGTGAGATAAACTGCATAGCTGCATAACGTGCGCTCTCTCTGCGCAGTAGAGTTCTTATTCTGGAGGTTCTTTTGTCAGTGGTCGGAGTATACCCTGGTTATTTCTAGATCTCTAGAATGTTCAATTGTCTACCTTTACTATTCAAATGCAGAAACTCAACATTCTCCTCAGCCTTGAACTTATGATTGTTTGTGATCAAATGTTCAGCAAAATTAGAATCCCCATTCTGTTTATTCCAATCTCTAATATTATGTTCTTTTACCCTACTTTTGAAACTTCTACGTGTCTTTGCGACAGGCCAATTTTTCCACATTTCTTTTCCACATTAGGAATTTCGTTCAATTAATTATTATGATTTAAAATCAATTGAATAGTTGCAATATCTCATTTCCTCCCATCTTCATTTCTGGCTGAATTGGCTAAGTCAAAAATGGATGCTGCTATACAGAAGATACTTGGTGATCCAGGGGTTAGGGCACTGGTCCGGCAAACCAGAGGTGCTTGGTTCGATTTCCGCCCGGGCGAAACGTTTTTTGTGCAGCAGCATTCATCGAATTTCCTCACTAGCTATTATTCTGTTGTCAATATTTGCAGTAGCAGAAGTCTTCAGAGTATTATATGGCATTAAATAGGAATTTCGTTCAATTAATTATTATGAACAGATTTACCGTAGGTAACAGACTATGTGGGTGAACTATGGAGTGGTCTGTAGCCGAAGGCGATAAGTTCCTGTCTGATAATACAAAGGTTTCGAGATCGAATACAGTTGCCGGAACGGATTTTGACAGAAACGGCCACTCCCGTCTTTCGGAGGAGACGAAAAGCCGTCGGTCCCAACTGCCTAGAAACAGTCGTCATCACTCATCATCACCCCTCTCATTACCCACGCACAAGCCTAGAGCTCATGTGGGCATCACACTCAAAAAAAAAAACTATACACAGTAATATACTATACTTTGTATCCTAGCAAGTACAAAGATAATTCACTAATTCAACAATGTGTGAGATATACCTAAATTTTTCCATGTTATATTTTTCATATGTATCAAAAATAAATGATTAGTAATAATTGGCGAGGTGGAAACTACCAGTAAGGGTCTCCCCAACAATAAAAGCCATACGATAAAAAAAAATTGGAATGAGGAATGAGTGACCATAGCTGTTTACCTCGTAACCGAGCGGGTTGCCTAGCAACGGATGATGCACCAGTGTGACGAAGAACAGTGGGCCCCAGAAGAGGACGTAGGCAGCGGTTATGACAAGGAACATTTTGACGCGCTGCACGCCCTCACGCTCCATGCGGCGCAAATAGTTGCGCATGCGCCGGTGCTCCTCTACGGCTCCCAGGCCTCCTGGCTGCAAACATAATTATAATCTATATTAATAACAACTAATAATAATAATAAAGAAGAAGTACGGAAGATGGGGAAGGTGAAAAAAGGAGAAGAAAACGAAAACAGGAAAAGTACAGAAGATGGAAAAGGAAGAACAGGAAGAAGGAAACGAAAATAGAAGAAACAGGAACTAGAGAAAAAGAAGAATAACCGAGTAGTGGGAGATGAGGAAATAAGAAGAGAAAGAAGAGGAAGTAAAGGCAATATGTGGAAAACAGAGAAAGAAGCAGATGAAGAAGGAGAAGGGGAATGAAGGATAAATGTCAAGAGTAAGAAGAAGAAGAAGGAAAGGAAATGTGAATTATGAAGGGGAAGGAAGGATAAATTTCCCATTTACATTACATCGAATGTTTTGAAATCGTTAATAAAATAATCAAAGTTACAGTCACCATCTCAGTTACAGCAACTGGTCTTGAATCGAAACAAAAGACTTTGAATATTAAGAGCCTTTCATACTATTGACCAGCGACCACATAATACAAAATGTATTATGATTTATTTTTATTGTTTTATGATTTATGTACAATGATTTTGTATTATGTGGTCGCTGCTATTGACTGAATTTATGCGAATTATTGACTGAATAATGCGAATTTATGCGGAAGTAACTTTTGCGTGCGCGGGTGTAGGGGGGTTGAAACGCGTTTATTCCTTCGACGCTATTTTCCAACCGATAATCATGGAAATGGTTACAAATTGTTCAGAAAGAACAATATGAACATTGATTTAAATTCACTCATTTTAAAAACTATAGTTAAAAAAAATTATTAGTGGTAATTTGATGATTTTTAAATTTTGATGGAATCAAAAATTCTAGCATTGTTTACCTTTCATTTAAATCATCCACACACTTCTAACTTCAAAAATAGCGACCAAAGGAAGGAGTAATCTGCGGAGTGCCTGTTTCCAAGAGTATCAAAGGAAAAAGTATCAAAAGTAGGAGTAACATAATTAAAATTTTCACATAAAGGAGATATTTTTACGTTCTCTTGTCACTCCCCAGATTGTGAGTTCAAGATTCTTCTTCTCATATGCTCTGGATTCGTTCCAAAAAATATTTTTCTATCAGCCCTGAGTCTCAGCAGATTCCTTGCCCACGATAGATGAATACTGTGAAAATAGCCATCCTTCCATACTTAACCGAAAAAGTGTCTGTTTTTGCTCCGCACGTAAAATCGTCTATTCATGCACCAGAGCTGTAAAAAGAATTCCAAAAGATCCCCGTACTCCTATATGCAACCTTACGATACAAAATAAAGAGGATATGATACGAAGGTTCTTTATTCTGCATTCAATAGATATTTTCGCACTTCCATACGTAACACAAAACAGTGAACTCGTAATAGCTGACTCAATATTCAGCTTCTAAAATTAGGTTTGTTATTCTTACAGCGCAGGAATCAGCCAATTTGCAATCGGTCAGGGCAAGAATAGGCACTTATTCGGTTATCTGTTGAAAAAAAATCAGTTACCTGTGTATTTTAGAGGAGTAGAGGAAACCAGATGGGCCCACCAGCACAAACAAGAATGGACTTGGACTTAGATCCTACCTAGCTAGGGTATGATTCATCTCGAGAACAACTCACACTCTTGGCATTAATATCAATTATTCCACGTCTTGATTAATGTAGCCAACAGCAGGATACACATACAGTATATTGTTTGAAGTTTGTAGTTGAGTTATGATATTGCTGACACTTTGTCTACTTCTTCTTCTGCTTCTTCTTCATTCTCTTGTCTCCGCTTCTTGTTCTTCTCGTTTCTATTTATTTTTCTCCTACTTCATTATCTTATTATACTTCTTTCCCGATCCTCATCATCATCATCATCTTGTCATTCTACTTATTTTCCGTCCATTATCATCATCATCATCATCATATTCTTCTTTTTTCTCTTTTGCTTCTTTACTGTTTTTCTCCTTATTCTGCTTCTTTCCCGTTCTTCAATATCTTATATTTCTAGTCTCGCATCATGTTTTTCCTGCTCCTACTCCGTTCTACATCATCTTCTTCTCATGCTTCGTCTTCTCGTCGCTTCCTCTTCATTTTCTTTTTGTACATTTCTTTTCTTCTTTTTCTCCTCCTCCTTCTCCTCCTCCTTCTCTCTCCTCCTCCTCCTCCTCCTCCTCCTCCTCCTTCTTCTCCTCCTCCTCCTCCTCCTCCTCCTCCCTTCCTCCTCTCTTCTCCTCCTCTCCTCCTCCTCCTCCTCTTCTTCCTCTTCTTCTTTTTTCTTCTTCTGTTTCCTCTTCCTCTCCTCTTCTTCTTTTCTTCTTCTTCTTCTTCTTCTTCCCTCTCCTCCTCCTCCCTCCTCCTCCTCCTCCTCTTCCTCTTCCTTTTCTTGTTCTTGTTCCTCTTGTTCTTGTTCTTGTTCTTGTTCTTCTTCTTCTCCCTCTCCTCTTCTTCTTTTTTTTTTCCTCCTCCTCCTCCTCTTCCTCTTGTTGTTCTTTTCTTCTTCCTCCTCTTCCTCCTCCTCTTCTTCTTCTTCTTCCTCTTCTTCTTCTTCTTCCTCTTCTCTTCTTCTTCTTCTTCTTCTTCTTCTTCTTCTTCTCCTTCTTCTTCTTCTTCTTTCCCTCAATCTTTCCATTTTTCTGGCTTCTGTAGTCTTCGCCTTTGTTCAGATATAGACGTGGTTGAGATTTAGGCGAAGCAAGAAGAGCATGTATTTGAGAAATTGAAAGTATGCCTCCAGGCTCCAGATAGAGATACATTTATGACAAGATATCATGTACGGCTGTTGACAGGACTGCTTGCTAGCTTAGATGCTGCTGTACCCTTATACCTTGTACCCACCTGTCTGCCATGAATCTACCCAGATCACATCTTTCAACGGTAACAACGTCTTGCTCGCTTCAAGCTCTTTCATCACTCTTCAGGCCCTTTTATCAATCTTATCTCCGACAATTTCTACACTTGCGTTCTACGTGTATACTTGTTTGCTTTGATAAGGTCATTGACTTCTTCTCGTTGTAACGAGGACATAGGATCAGAGTATTGTAGTTTTTTCGGAGTCTCATTGTGGAAGTGAGGGAATCATAATTCTCTACTCAGAGAAAGAATTCCTTTGCTTTTTTTTATTTTACAAATAATTTGCATGCAAATAGTGAGAAAAAAGATAATAATAAAAAGCAAAGAGAGAAAAAGAAAATTACAACTAGAGATCAAATAAAAGAATTGTATTACTAGAAATTATATTAGGAAAAAAAAGATGAAAAGGAATGAAAATTTTTCTACAATAGGTTGTTTGAAAACTTTCCAATAAAAGGGAAGTATACACCAATGATACCTATGCTACACCAATCGCTTGAAAATAGCTCCATGTACTCGTTAGATCAGAAAATTCTATTGGAATAATTTCCTTTTTTCATTACATTACAATAAAATGGAGCTTTAAAAATAGAGCTCGTATTTCTTAAATATTGGAATATTGTTCGAATTTTTTTTTTGTTCAATTACCATTGTCTTCCAGTTCGTTGGCTATAGAGAATGCCAAGGCACTCGAGACAAATTCAGAATGGAGGATTTTGTGCAGGACGGTCCAACATGAATAATAAAAAATTAGAGTCCAGTCGAGGAAAGGAAGCTTCTTTTGGTCCGAATGGAAACTGGAGCGAGGTTCAAATGGAATAGTGAAAGACGAGAATGGAAGTGAAAATAAGAGAGAGCAAAGCAAATTAAGCTTTTCACAGAAGAGGCGAAAAGTTTGAACAAAAGAGGCAAGTGGAGCCGGGCCGTTTCAAACTAATTAAGATTTAAGATTGTGAACAGTAGATGGAGAAAGATGTGACACGTAGAATTTTGGGCCTACAAGGAGGAGAAGAAGAAGAAGGAGGAAGAGGAAAGAAAAAGAAAATACAGGAGTTTTAAGAGAAAAGTGAGAAACAATATGAGGAGAAAGAGAACAAATAATAAAATACGAGTTCACCCCGTGCAGCGCAAAGTGCCGCTCACTTGAATATTCAAAAATTCTTAGTTTTTAAAACCGCATCAAAATCGGTCCACTCGAATCGGCACCAAACTCTTTTAATATAGGCAGTGGCTACGCGTCCGTCAACCGTACGCCGCTTAGACGTACGTCAAGAGAGTCATGTGACCAATGACGTCACGTATAGCACTAGCGGCAATATTTGGTACTACGAGCCTACAAGCCGAGAGATTTAGTATTTTGTAGGTATTGTGTCAAAACTGAGTAGGCTAACACAAGACCCTCTATAGCAGGATCCATTTAACCTGTCAAAAACATATGATCGACGAGCATATGATCACAATACTTAACTTACAAATGCTGATCTTGCAGATTATTGAAAAGGTCTTTTAAAAAGTTATTCTTTGAAAGGTCTTCTTTAAAAAGGTATTTTAAAGACTTTAATGGTCTTAAAGACTTTCAAGCCTTTTGATTATTGTGTCGAAATCACAGTTTAATTATTACTGGATCAGCTGATTTATGACATGTTAATTGGATCCTGCTATACATTCCTCTACATTTCAGAGGGTCTTAGCTAACATAACAGCTGCTTCAATGATCGCTTATTCGGTTTACCAGGTTTTGTCGATACTTTGACAATAATTAGGCTACGCTTACACTAAAATTGGTAATCTCTTAATTTCCAGTTTATTTAGTGTATGAGACCTATTTTTCAAATCCTTTCTTCAAGATAGCCCCCTAGAAAAAAATCTGGAGGCTTAAATCGGAAGACCATAACCTGCCCTTGGGAAAATGACATAGTAAAGAATTCAACTATTCAGCTGAATAGTTGAATGAATTTATTCTCTTCTTTTCTTCTAATGAATGCTAATAAACTGTTGTAACTATCAAATTTCAGCCCTTCCGCATCCATAGCTGATAAACAACTGAGTTCGAGTTGATGTGTGCCAACTGCCAATACCTTATTCGTCCGTCAAGTCAACCTACAGTAACCGTGACGTCATACCTTATTCGTCCGTCAACCCACAGTAACCGTGACGTCATACATCACGTGACACTCTTGACGGACGTCTAAGCGGCGTACGGTTGACGGACGCGTAGCCACTACGTTTAATATAATAGATGACTCCCTAGAATAGTCGATCTCTAATGTGTGTCATATTGAATAAGCTGCATGTAAAAAAACATGATTTCTTTCAATGTGGTTTCCGAGCAAAACATCTATGGATGACCCAATTGAAAGAAATGTATAAAGATAGCAAATTCGCCATGAAGTTCGTGAATAAAAGGACAAGCTATTATCCATCAAAAATTAACGCCTATCGCATAAAACACAAAAAGCACATCTTTAAAACAGGGTAACTTTTATCGGCAGCCCAGCACAACCTACAATACCGTAAAAGTTTTAACGTTACATAAAAAGAGTGTAAAGCTTGATGTTCTACCCTAGTTAGTGTCGGTCTTCAAGTGAAATATAGCCTTTTAAATTTGACGTAAAGGCGTTTGTTCTCGATCAAATTTTCATCAAATTCCATCCATTAAACCGTTCCATGTTGGAAATATCAGCATATCGGCACAAGAAGAAGGAGGAGAAGACGAAGAAAAGAAGGAGAAGAAGAAAGAAGAAATATAAGATCATGTTTGTCCTACTCAGGTCAATTGAATCAGAAGCAGAGCAGAAAAAGAAGAAGAAGAAGAAGAAGAAGGAGGAGGAGGAGGAGGAAGGAGGAATTTTAAAGAATGAGGATGATGATGATGATGATGATAGAAGAGAGAAGATTACATCTATCTACATTGTAGAAAGTTGAGTAGGAGAAAAGTGAAAAAAAAGAAAAAAAAAAGATGTTTATAGAGAGAAAGGAAGAGAATCAAGGCGAAGAAGAAGATGAAGAAGAAGAAGAAGAAGAGAATGCAGAAAGAAGAAGAAATAGGAGATATTGTCCAGTCAGGTCAATTGAATAGTAGAAGCAGAGCATGACTTCCATGATTAGCATAGGAGTAGTACACTGACCATGCAAATATAGGGACAGAACTGTGAGCTTTACTAATGCCTTAGATAATATCAACACCAACGTGGCAGGGCAGGACTTTGAACTTGACTATGCTAACTAAGCTAGTGCTGCCAAGTAGGGAACTTGGTTGCCAAGTCTCCTCCTGATTTACATACTAAAGGAAGGTGCTAGCAATTGAATTAGTTGTATGTTATGTAGAAGTTATGTTACTCCGAGTTTATTCATTTTTTTCGTTAGTAATTCATAAGCTCTGCGTGGCTAATGATGAGGATGATAAAAGTCTACTAATTCTAATAATCTAATAAGTCCAATCTAATAATCTGATAAATAATGTAATAAATCTAATAATCTAATTAATTTGACTAGAGTTTGATCAAATTCTGTATAGATTTTTTCTCCTCTATTATAACTGGACGTTTTGGGGAAATCTAAGCTCTGGTCCAAAGTTATTCCTATAATATAAATTTCTTAGTTTCCTCTATTATCACTGTACTTATCCTCTGTTATAACAAACCTATATCTTGAGCACTCATAATAGAAAATCTCAGGAGAATGTTGCTTTTCAAGGTCAGATTCACTTGTATTATAGTCTAGATTTTAAAGTCTAGAGTCTAGGCTTCGAAGGGAATAATTGAAGTAACTCCAGACAAACGATATTAAATATTATTAGACGATCAAAGTTTAATTATTTATTAGGATAACATTACAATACGTTCTTATTTCCCATGGTTCTGAAGAGCCTTAGAAATAGTAATTAGTGTAACTAGTGACAAAAGTGAGTGATTTAGATTTAGATTTATTACTTTATTCATGTAGATAACAAATATGACGGCTTAAATTCTATATAATAATAATAAATTTATACTGTACAACTAATTATTCGTCAAATTTACATTAGCTTATGAATTATGCTATGAGTAGATATAGAGCAAAAGTATACTGATGATATAATAATTGTGGGTTATCTAGATGAAAAGGCGAAGTTTGGACAAACTGATCACAAAGTGATCTGGTTTGGTATAAATTATTTTATATACAAAAATAACCACTTTATATAACCTTAGTAGTATTCTAAAGAAAATTTTAATAGAATCTAGGATAATGATATATTTCCTTTCTATTTGTTTGTGTTTATTCTACATTCGTTTTTCTTTTTTAGTGTATTTATTGGAATTCAGAATTTTTGGATCCATAACGAACTGCGAAGTTAACACTATTGTTTCAACACTATTGTTTGACGACATGTAGGCAAATTTGATTCAATTCTAGTGTTGAAACAATAGTATTTATTGGGTTCCAATTTCATGTGAGCTATTTGTAGGGGTTTTAAGTAATCTGATGAAGCGACTACTCACCCTGGGCACAGTGCCGTTAGTGCCGTTGAGGGCGGGGGTGGTTGAGTTGGAGGCGGACCCGCCATGTCCGCCGCCCCCGGTCACACTGACCAGGGTGGTGACGAGGCCGGCCACCCGTACCGCCTCCACGTTGGCCTTGGTCAGGTCGCGGTGCAGCTTGTGCAGGTGGAACAGTGTCAACAGCACACAGATCACGTTGATCAGGATCCAGAGCACGTTGAGCACGTAGTGACGGAAGGGGCCGTGCACCTGCGGGGAGGGATAAATCAGAAATTTTTATTGACAAGATTTTTTTTGTTTGTCAATGGCTCAACAGCCCTATGTGGGCTTAGGCCTACCAGCTGGTTGCCAGTTTCACATCCACTTGACTGAATCAGCAGAGGTGAATGATCATGAACCAGAAAAGATGTAACGTGTGGTTAGCACATTGACACCTCAACCATAAGCTAGTCTTCGCAACCCAGTGATGGGAACAAAGCACTGCTGGATAACATTGTGTTAAGCAGCTATATAGTGCAATGCAACAATTTAATATGCCTCCAAATATAGGGAGTTATTGACAAGATAACATAGTAAAATTTATAGTGAAATGCAATTTGGAGCCTGTTAGTTTTATTGTTTACTTGTAAAGTTGAAAAAGTTAGAAACCTCAATACAAAAAAGTTGAAGTAAAGTTAAAAACTTATAATGTGCAAGAAGAACAGATGGAAAGGCGCACTTACACCAAACGTCCAAAGTTTGGTTATTTCCAACACATAATTTACACTCGAAAAAGCTAATAACAAGTAAATTATCGAATTTTAATCTTGAAATGTTGATAGACAAACCGAATTATCAATAAACATTGAAAATATTCACAAATTAAAGTATTAACTATAACATCAAATATTGAAAATCATTTCTAGTGTTTCAGTGTGAGATCGTTATTCCACCTGTTTTCCTTGACTTTAGTTTCAGGACATGGATTCAAAAAACCTGAAACAAATTGAAATGTTTGGACAATTTTCTAGTGCTAGGTTGTATCAAGTGAGATCAATTTTCATCCAGTATTGGCCAAATTCCAGAAGGCTCTTATTTTGGGTTGCACCGAGCAGTATCAATTTTGGTCCAGGATCAGTACTATTCTAATCGAATGAGATCAAACGATTCAAAATATTTTATTTAATCTGATGCAACCCAGCATAAGTTTATTCGATTTCTTATCGTTTCACCCTGAAATCAAAATGTATGAATGCTTTGAGTTTCTCGGCCGGTAATTTTCTGAAAACAAAACACTCAGATATCTTGAATATTGAACAAATTACAGACGATCTAATCGTTTTTGGCGGCCATCTTGTTTTTGAGAGTTTGCGTATGCGGACAAATGGCCATTGTGGATTCTCTCTTTATGCTAGTCCTAAAGATATCCGCACACATTCCAGAGCTCAATACCAAATTTTCCCTTGGGCTTAAGCTTGCCCCGGAATAATTAATGCACTTCATAATTCCCTTTTGCTATTTGTTATGAGAATTTTAACATAATATGAAGTAATGCCCGGTTTTTCAGTCGGTCAATAGACAGTTTATGGATCCAATCGCACTATGTGTTTTCAAATGCAAAAAAAAGTTATTGATTCAATAAGTTTATTGAACGACTGAAAAACCAGGCTTTTAAGTATTTTATTTCATAGTTTGCATAAACTATAGATTGGTAAACTGAAAATTAAATAGAATTTGTAGAACAAATATTCATGTAGTGGTATCTATCCATAATAGGAAAAACGTCTTGAAATTGTCAACTCCTCTTTAATAAAAATGTTTACAATTTTCAACTGAAAATTAAATAGAATTTGTAGAACAAATATTCATGCTGTGGAAACTATCCATAATAGGAAAAACTTCTTGAAATTGTCAACTCCACTTTAATAAACACAATGTTTACAATTTTTAACTGAAAATTAAATAGAATTTGTAGAACTAATATTCATGTAGTAGAAACTATCCTGTATAGGAAAAACGTCTTGAAATTGTCAACTCCACTTTAATAAACACAATGTTTACAATTTTTAACTGAAAATTAAATAGAATTTGTAGAACTAATATTCATTTAGTGGAAACCATCCATAATAGGAAAAACGTCTTGAAATTGTCAACTCCACTTTAATATGAGTACTTTAATAATAACACAATGTTTACGATTTTTAAAATAAAATTTAAATGAAATATTGAGTGGATCTTCTTACTTACCAACGGACATGACGGTGCATTATGCCCGCTCTCCGTATTAGCAGCTAGTGCACCGGACAAAAACGTCGGACCTAGGTTGATGGTGATAGAAGCGAACCATATCATAAACGTTCCGAACAGCACACACTGGGGGGAGTCCATTAGCAGGGGGGCGGAGAGGTCATCGATGCCCCCCTCGCCCCCATCCTCGTCCTCGCCGGGGAAGACGGGGGAGTCGTTGAGCACTGTGGTGAGCATGTTGACAGTGGAGACGGTGACGAGTAGCAGGAAGGCGGTCTCGACTAGGGAACACTTTTTGACGGGCTCACAGCGGAGGATGCTGACGCCCAGGGGGAGGAGGATGGCTGCCCGCGCACAGTCCACCATCGCTTGGTGGAAGAGCAGGCCTTGTGACCATCTGTGGAGAAGATCAAAAGGAGACAAGATTAACATTTGGCCATCAATAGATAGTAATTATAATGTATTAATAGTGTTTGAAATCCACGCACAAGCCTAGAGCTCATGTGGGCATCACCCTCAAGAAAAAAAAAGAATCACACAAGCTCGGGTGACCTGCTAGTATTCTAATATAATTTTTATAATTCAAAAATAAAATATCATTGCCCGGTTGCTCAATTAGTAAAGTTGACATTTTATGGAAAACTTCTCTGATGAAATAAAATACTAAAAGATGTTGTCAATTCCACTATTTTATTTTAAAATATTGACATATCTTTCAGGCATGAGCTCGATAGCCATAGAGCCCTTAGCACAAAGTGTCGAGGCTAACGTTTGTCGATGCTACTGTAGCCACCGTTTTAGTCGAATTGACAAATTGACAAGATCTTTTAGTGTTTTATTCCATCATGGAGTTCCACAACATCAATAAGACGTCTACAAATAACTTCTGTGTTACATCGATAGTAATATGGATCCCTAAACATCGATGGCCAAAAATATTGCCGGAGAACTAACGATATTACCAAAACTTACTGCAATTTTATTTGTAAAACTGTCTGTGTGTTGCAACTGACAAACAAATAAGGTAAATTAAGGCTCACAAAATTCACGATATGTTTCTATGGGTCAAGATGAAAATTTAATATGCTTGTATTCTATGTTCATTGGCTGAAATAAATTCTTTGTAATCTTAGTTTTATCATCACTATCTCAACTAAAAATTAGAAGTTGAAAAAGAATGAATCAATCGAAAATATCGATTGTAAAAAATATCTGTGGATTCCATTGATAAAATAATATTATTCAATGTCAAAAATAACGTATATTCATCACAATACATCGATATTTGCAAAATATGGATAATCGATACTAAACACTAGACAAGAAGGCTAGACAAGAACACTAGACAACACTTTTTTGTTGAGGAATGCGGTGGGTTAGATTATTTGCCGGTAGATTGAGATGCTTGCCAATTTGAACATTGATATGAATTTAAATAATCTAAGATTATATTGTAATAATATATGACGATTAGTTGGATAGGCGTCTTACTTCAAGCTGCGAACCAATATTGGTTAATATTGTTTGTACAAATCGATAGAGGAACTAATTTGAGTGAGAGCCTGATGTGAACTGCATTGAAAAAACGAATAGGGCCAGAAACGGTCAGCTGTTATCGGTCCTCAGAATAGAAATTGCTTCCAGCTATTTTCGCCTTCTATTGGCGACATACAATATGGGGAAAAAGGAAAACTTCCGAGAAAGATTGCCGAGTGTCGCCCCGGAAACAAGTAATATAATACGGCTGCTTTTGGTGGGAGGGAGGTAGAAGAGTGTCCTGCAAGAATACGAGGAGAAGGTGGAGGAATGAGAGGGGGTTAGAGAGGAGCAGAAGTTGATGATAAAGAAGAAGTACGGAAGATGGGGAAGGTGAAAAAAGAAGAAGAAAACGAAAACAGAAGAAGTGCAGAAGATGGGAAAGGAGGAAAAGGACGAAGAAAACGAAAACAGAAAAAGTACAGAAGATGGGAAAGGAGGAAAAGGAAGAAGGAAACGAAAATAGAAGAAACAGGAACTAGAAAAAGAGAAGAAGAACCGAGTAGTGGGAGATGAGAAAATAAGTAGAAAAAGAAGAAGAGGACGGAAGAGGAAGTAAAGGCAGTAGGTGGAAAAGAGAGAAAGAAGCAGACGTAGAAGGAGAAGAAGGGGAATGAACGATAAATGTAAAAGAGTAAGAAAAGTAGAAGAAGAAGAAGAGGAAAAGGAAATATTAATTATGGAGGGGAAGAAAGGATAAATCTAAGGAGTAAGAAAAGAAGAAGAGAAAAAAGGAGATAAGAGTTATGAGGGGGAAGGAAGGATAAATGTAAGGAGTAAGAAGAGAAGAAGAAGAAGAAGAAGAAGAAGAAGAAAAGGAAATATGAATTATGAAGGAAATGGAAGGATAAAAAAGATGGAGAATAATTTTCAGAAGAATTTGAAGGGTGAAGAAAATGAAGAAACAGATTGATAGAGAGAAACAGAAGAAAATTTGGGAAAGCAGACATAGGAAAAAAGGATAGCTGAAAAAGAAGTTGAAAATAGAGGAGATATTCGATACTGGGGAATTGTGTGGAGAGTTATTTCAAGGCATACTGACCGAATGGAGCTTTCGCCCAATATGAACTGAAAGGTTGACAGCATTGACTGGACAGAACACCGATTGCGTCTTTCTTCTTCCCGTTTTTCTCCTCACGTTTCTTCTTCTTTTTCCTCTTCCTCTTTTTCTCCTCACTTTTCTTCTCTTTCTTGTTCTTCTTCTCCGTGTTCTTCTTTCTCCTCTTGTTCTTCTTCATCGCACTTAATTCCTCTCCTATTCCTTTTCGTTTGGCACTTATTCTGACCCTTGTCACCCGCCTATCTCCCATACTAGGAAATGTGTTACCGATTGTCAGCATTGCCAGACGTGTATATTGCTATTTCCCAGAAAGGAGGAAGGAAACATTTAATTCTGTTTCAAGTGTTCTTTTTTGTTGCTCTCTAGTTCGTTCCCATTTCCATCAACTGCAACACGAGGTTTTTAGTTGTAGGTCAATATTTACGGCCGATTGCACAGAAGCTAACTAAAGCTCCATCATCTTCCTAATTATATACATGTGATGTGAAAGTAGCTTTATTAGTGATTGAGACTTGAATGGAGCTCTGAGTGACTAAATATTGGTGATCTCTGTTCATCCGTTAATGACAGACGCGATTTCAAGATAGAATTCATGTAATACATAAAATATCTTTGATATAGTGTTACTATCCATAATATTATCTACATGTTTTGGTATTTTAATACAAATATTATTGCATTATATGAATTGTATTGGTAAAGTTAATCGTTTCTCTCCCACTCCTATGTCGTTATCTCTCTTACTCGTCCCCCTGGAAGTGATAATACCATCAAATCAAATTTAATTTCCCTTTTTTCGTATAATAACTACTGATGTTATCTTAAACAACATAGTCATGTTTCAAGAATTCTTGGAATATTTTGGATGATGATTTTCAAATATGATTGCTTGAAAGACAGACTTTCTTTACATTGGAATAGAATATTACGAAACGAAATTATTAGAGAATTGAAAGAAACAAAGATATTAAACTATAAGAGAATTATTACGTATTGTTTTTTCTCATGTGAGTGCAACTATCTTCACTCACAGACTATAGAGTCTCCATCCCTTTGGTGGGGTAAATAGATTAAATTAATAGACCAGACAGAAAAATGTTACAAAATGAAGTTTTACTATTGAAAGAAGTCACTATTCAATAGCTATTTCTTATCTACCAATATCTCTAGTATCACTATGTAGCACTCCAATCGCTTGACACTATATTAATGATGATTGATAAGTACCAACATGGCAACTGAAATCTCTAATAGAATTCATGAACACCAAAATTCACACGGCTACTAAATTCTCGTGCAATTAATATTTCCAACCCGAAACAATAAACTTAATTTAATTATTGAAATAATTTATAATAAATAATAATAAACTATTGAAACAATAAATGCCGATTCAATTATTGTAATAACTTAGTTTCCCTATTTGAAGAAATAATTTCAGTTTAAATAACAATTTAATCTTTACAATAATTTGAATAAGTTGATTGTTCAATATCGAGCAATTTTCAAAGACAGGAACAGTTTTCAAAACAAAGCCAAGCTATCAAGAGCAAAACGACCGTGAAAATATTTCAACAGAAACATTTGGAAGTCATCCAGCTACGACGTACACGGAAACCGTTGAATTAGAAATACGTACGAAATTTACGCACAAAACCTACTGTAGGAAAGCGAATCTATGCACACATTCATCATGAACGAGTTAGAAACTGTAGAAGCAAGAGTAGAGAGTGAAAACAGTGGCGTGAGACGGGGTAAGAAAGAGAAAGAGAATGTGAAGTGATAGAGAGAGTGTTTGAGCAAGAGTAAAGAGAGAGAAAGTTGTTGAGAGAAGGGTTGAGAGAGGAAGAGAGGGTATAGTGATAGAGATAGCAAGAGTAAAGAGAGAGAAAGTTGTTGAGAGAAGGGCTGAGAGAGGAAGAGAGGGTATAGTGATAGAGATAGCAAGAGTAAAGAGAGAAAAAGTTGTGAGAGGGGTTTAGAGAGTGTGAGAGAGGAAGAGAGTGTGAAGGTACAGAGAGAGTGGGAGAGAGAAAGAGTGTGTGACGTTACAGAGAGAAAAAGAGAGAGAAAAGTGTGTGATAGTGGTTAAGAGGTGTGAGATGAAAGAGGAAGAAAAGTGAATTTATAGAGAGGAGAGAGAGAGAATGAGAGAGAAAAGTGTGGTTGTGAGAGTAGTTAAGAGAGTGTGAGAGATGAAAGAGGAAGAAAAGTGAATTTATAGAGAGAGGGAGAGAGAGAGGGGGGAGAGAGTAATGATAGAAAAACTGGTTGTGAAAGGGTATAAACGAGAGTTTGAGAGAAAGAGAGAGAGAGCGAAGTGATAGAGAGTGTTTGAGCGAGGGGAGGGAAGAGAGAGAAACATTGCAATTTTTACGTCGGGAAAGTGGAATTTCGGAAAGGGGTACGGACCCCCATCAGTCACACGAGCCCCCCTTCTAGACCCCCCTGTTATAAATCCCCCCCGTTTTGACATGTAACAACGCGACACTGAGATTGATAGCCTTGTCTGGACCAGCGGTAGGCGTCCACCAGTTATAACACAATTCTTCTTTCAAAGCCAAAAACCACTTTTGCCCGTGCAGAAGGCAGCTAAAATAGGGTGGTAGGGCCTCGAGAATAATAATTGATGAAAGGTCTCTTAATTGGGTGGAAGTGTATTAGTTGTGAATTAACTTCTCATTTCACGATAAAACAGAGATCTAGATAGAATCGAGGAGTAAATTAGATTCAACAGTAATAATGTACAAATGTTTTCGAAAACGCACCTCGAAGAATTATAGTGTAGAATAAATATTTATTTGCGCAATTCAAATATTACATCAAAGTTACACTGGAATATTGGAGCATTATGAATGAAATTCATTCTTATAAATTTGGAAATTTGGAGTGAGCCGAGGGCTATAAGTGCCGGTCTGATAATATTCTGGTACGAATACACCAAAACATTTTGACAACAAAAACGGCCACTCCCGTCTTTTGGAAGAGACGAAAAGCCGTCGGTCCCGACTGCCTGAAAACAGTCGTCATCTCTCATCATCACCCCTCTCATTACCCACACACAAGCCTAGAGTTCATGTGGGCATCAACCTCAGAAAACAATTATCAAT
Source organism: Laodelphax striatellus (assembly GCA_017141395.1). Lineage (NCBI taxonomy): Eukaryota > Metazoa > Arthropoda > Insecta > Hemiptera > Delphacidae > Laodelphax > Laodelphax striatellus. The sequence goes on from CM029540.1 coordinate 9,364,241, forward strand.
ATTTCTTATAAATCAATCTATGCCTGTACTTTGATTTGTACTGCACTTTGAATTCGTTTGCCAGTCACTTCATTACATGAATAATTTTTCAAGAATAATAATGCTAGGCAATGTCACATAGAATATTAACATTTTAATGAAATAAATAATGCTTGCGTACCTGTATTTTAGAAATAATCCTGAAAACTAGATGAACCTGCATAAGTTCACGAAAGGTGTGACAATGAATTGTTTTTTTTTTCAAAGTCCAATCTTTTTCATGATAATCTTAGATAGAAAGATGATTTATTGGAATCAAAACACACATACATAGCCTATTGCAGTATATATTGTACAAAATATTGTACTAGAAGAATTTTATACAGAAAAAATAATAATAAGTAAATTTCTAAAGAAAAATCATCGTAGACTTGGCCGAGGCTGTCAGTCGATTTATGATTTACTCAATGATCTCAATAATACAATGACGTAAAATTAATATCTTATGTTTTTAGAAAATAATTTTGTCAGACGTGCGTCACATTGTTGAGTGGGTGTGATAGCACAAAGCACGTGTTGTAGCGAATTACTGAATCTGTGATGGTAAATGAGACATCAACCACAAGACGAAGAAGAAGAGATGGAAGAAAGGGCGAGGGAGGACCAGGAAAAGAGAGGAAAATTCGCGAAAGCGGCTCGAAAAAGTGATGCCACTTAGCAAGAAGTGAACGAGGAGCCCCTTTGAAGCAGAAACAATTTTCCAACTACAAAGGCTCTTGATTAAATTTTTCCGGCCCGTTTTCACTCGACTGTCTTTTGCCGCCTTCTTCTACAGTTTCTCCTTCTTCTTCCATTTCTCTTTCTTCTTTTACTCCTACTACAGTAATACTTTTATTCTTCTCCTACTTCTCATTCTCATCGTCCTCCTCCTTCTTATTCATCTTCTAGTTCTTCTTCTCATTTTTATTCTTTTACTTGATATTTTTCTTCTCGTTCTCATCCTCCTCCTTCTTGTTCTTATCATCCTTCTTATTTTTCTTCTTCATCTTCTGGTTAGTTCTTTTGCAATTTTTCTTGTTTTTATTCTTTTACTTGATATTTTTCTTCTTTATTTTCTTCTTCTTCTTCTTCTTCTTCTTCTTCTTCTTCCTGTTTTTCTTCTTTTTCTATTTCATGGTTTTATTCTTCTTTCTTCTTATTAAATTTTTCCTCCTTGTTCCTCTTCTTATTTTCTTGCTTTTGTTGATATTTTTCTTCTTGATCTTCCTCTTCTTTTGTTTCTTCCTCTTCCTCTTCCCGTTATTCTGCTTCTCTTCCTTCTGCTCACTTCCTACCTACAAGTGGCCGGAATAGAGATTGAAAGTTACGAAATGTCGAACTAGTTCTGTGCAACCGTATTTACGTATTCACGACGTAACGAAAAATCAGCCTTGTAAATTTTTCAATTTGTTCATATAAAATCATATATATCACTGTGTCTATGCTCTGCCTTTCACATTGTCCTTTTACCATGTATGAGTCTCTTCCTAAAGATCTCACCTCTAAATGCCTGTCTCATACTAGTTCATTACTCTTCTTCATCCCTTCTGTTATTTTCCTTCACTTTTTGCTTCTCTTCTTCAACCTGACAATTTTGAACCTGTTATCTTTCTCTCTACTGTCATAGTCTTCCATTGTCCATTGAAGATGGACTCCGCGTGAAGAATTTACAATTAACACAAATTCTACCCTTTGAATTCCTCACGTGTCCTATCACTTTCTATCATCATTCGACGAAATATCGAATAACTCAATATCGACTTCTAACTCAATATCAAATGAAACTCATCGAATTCGCTACGACCTGGAATGCGCTACTGTTTGAAAAGTATGGAGTGACAATAGAATTAGTATTGTTTCTGACACTGTTTCTCACTTTGATTCAGGCTCTCCTTTTTTCCTTATAATTTCCCTTTTCCTTATTTCTTAGAATCGATTACTGTTCTATTCTGCAGCTGTTCTGTAATCGGTATTTCATTTTCTCCATTCCTGCCAATTTACTGGTGTATTGCTCTGGAGCTCTTCTCCTCATTTTTCTCAATTGATTGTCCTATTTACTGACATTCCATCTTCCGCGTCTTTCTTTCATCCAACCATTTCAATTCCATACTGAAATACTGTCTTCTTTTGTAGCATTCGTCTTCCCTTTCCTCTATCAATAAACGATAACCTATTTCTTTTGAATCTCGACTCTTAGACATTTTGTTCAACTCATTCAATAGAAGACCATTTTGCGATATTATCAATTTAGTACTGCATATTTTTTCTATTAGAATACTAGGGAATCGATTTCTCAAAATGACGTTCTGCAGCATTGGTGAAAAATCATCTCAATTATCTATCTTCTAATAAAAATAAAAAATTAAATTAGAAGTTCTTCTGATTTTTGTTCAGATGAGATGATTAAACAATAGTTAATGCTCTTGCATTCTAAGTCCATAGAATATTACATTTTCTGACCATAACTAACTGTTTCTTCAATTTCAAAATAAAAACAAGATGTTTCCTCAATTTTATAGCAACGATTTTTGATTAAATATTCCAGACTAACATCTCCGTTTCTCTCGATTGACTCAAATTTCAAACTCTTCTCGGAAACAGTCGGCTCCATAGAGCTTGTCAGCCTAGTACACTGGACTGCAAAATGGATGAATGAAACAAAAGTCCTATTTGATCGCAGACCAGTTGTAATACCGTTCACTCGTACGTGCGTGCTCGTACGAGTGAGTCTGCTCGCATGGTGGTGTTTGAATGCCGACTACCTGATTGCATTTGCAGTAGTGAAAGCCCCATGATCCCAATTGGTTGGTTTATTTGAATGAGGACGTTTGCGAGGGAGGTAGGTTCCTTTGTGGTGTACCCTGCTGTATAGGTTGACGTTAACGGTGTATTTATATCTGTGAACGGTAGATTCTGGTGTTTTACCGTATATAACTAGAGCGTGTTTAGTTTTGTGAACGGGAGAGAAATTCACTCTCGAATTAGGTCGATGAAGATGATGTATACCTATATTCCTATACCGTATTTAGGATGGTGACGCCGATATCCTGGGAACTGGTAGATATAGTATATACCTCGAATATTCCCTATTCGTATCCTACTATACCGTATACAGGTTTGTCGACGTTATTCTAGGATCAGATGTTTGAGGGGAAGGAGGGTTGAAGTCTAGCGTACCACCAACAATAATAGGAAATGTCCGGAGTTGTTTTTACAGGTTGTTTTCCCACGTTGCTACGATTCCAGTTGCTGCATATCGTTTGCGTAGAGTTGAAACAGACAGTCTTCAGTCAGTTGCTGCATGCAGAAGCTGACTGTAGAAATAGAGTCAGTCTACTGGTACTTTATTGTCATATCATGTATTATTCATTGAGTTCACTCTCGTATATTGACAATGTGTAGACAAGTTGACTCAAGCCGGCTGTATTTGGAATATCTTCCAGAATTCTATCCGCTAGTTGAACGAAAATTCGTTTCGACTACCGCATTTAATTACCACAAACAGACGTCGTTGCATCGACGTCAGATTCTTTGAGATGACATCATTTCAGACTGGTTGAATTCAGTTGGATTTCAACTGGCCAATGAGTGGATAATGATGTGATAGTGTTTACTTTAGGAATTGAGACTTGGAAGATACTAGTGCTTCTCACTTTTTAATTTTTTCTCACTTGAGAAAAAACACCATTCGGTGACTCCCTCAAGTTTCGTGAACTTCTATTCAAATGCAAAGAAAGCCTTTCATTTAAACAATCGTATTTGAACATTCATATATAGATATTGTACAAATAAAAATTACAAATCATGTAAAAATTACATACAAATTATACATTCAAAATATTTCAAGAACTCTTGAAGGCTATGATGTTTTAGAAAACTTCAGGTTAGAATTATCAGGGAGAAAAATAGTGATCTATTAAATTTGATCCTTGTATCGAGTGGCTTCGAGAGGGACGAGAGTAAGAGAGAGATAACTATTCAATTGTAAGAGATAAACGACTTATCTAACCTATTAATTTGTGAGAATGTAAGCAATATGCTGATATAATGCTTCAAATTCTATTAATCCAATCATGAGGAAAAGTAATTGATAAATAGAAACATTATATATGATATAATATTACATTATAATATGGATGATATCTCAGAGATATAATCTAATTCTATCTTAAAATCTATTTTGTCTCTTATCATACATGGGGAAACAAAGATCACCAAAACTTGTAATTCTGCCACTCAGAGCGCCTCAATCCCCATCTCCGCTAAATCTTGGTCCATATAAACAATAAATACGTAATGTATAATAGCATATTATGTAAAATGAACAAATACCTAAATCTCTTCCTACTTAACTAATCAATTTCAAGACGATTCCTATCTAGGGATCAATAGACTACAAATGCAATAGACACAAATAGTATAGACATCTAGACAAATCTCCTAGAGCGTTCTACCACAGAGGAAGCTTGGCACAATGCTTTCTCTATGGTTCTATCCTTTTCTCTTCATACTATCCTTCAAAAACACCAAATCAGACTAATCCCAGTGTAGCGATCAATGGATTAATTTAGCAGCCCTTAATCCCAGAAACAATCAAGGCGGTTTACACACAGCTTCAGTAGAACAGCTGTCAACAAGTTAATTACCACTTTAGCCGATAGGTGGCAGCACGGGTAATAATATTACCCCAGGCAATCTGTCAAGTTGTATCTTAGTAGAGGCGATACGACATGATAATGCTAATAATGATACAATGATTAGCTCCCCGTATGCATATTCAGCTGAGTACAAGGTGTTCAAAGCTAAGCTATCACAGCTTAAGTCGTGAATAATATTAATATGCCTTAGGCCCGCTTTCCACATAGCTGCTTAAGCAACAGCTGAAGCTCAATATTTTTTCTATACTTTTCCTATTCTCTGAATGAGCTAGATGTATAGCTTAAGCAGCGTTGTGGAAAGCGGCCCTTAAAGACATATTACCTTATGACTTGAAAACAAAGCACTCTTATCTTATAACTTATACAATCCTGACAAGGATTTACATAATAATTTTAAATAATTAAAATAATTTACATAATTTTTAATTTTCTAATAATTATCGAGTATAAAGCGAAATCCCAAATTGAAGTACAGTACAGTAGAATTTTTAAATTTGGCGGATGAATAAACTGTTTGAAAAATGGGGAAACAGACACTAGGATACGCGCTCATACATACAGAGAGTGTATAGTCACAGTGTGGACATTACATGTCATACTTTTGATTGGTTAGCTCCGACAAATCCGCCATACTTTTGCCAATTCCCATAACATTTGCATTGGAATGAAAAGCTGATCATATGTTATGATATAAGATTCACTTCTAACCTACATTTTGCCTTTGCCAGTATTAGGCTAGGCGTACACCGGTTAGTCAAGACAAGACAAGACAAGATTAGTCACGTTTAGTCACAGTACTTCATACACACCGATTAGTCATTGCATCGGTGTGCGACTAATCACGCAGTTTTCATCATTTCAAGTTTTCAAAGCAATACCAAGAGTAGAGAGACTATTTTTAATGGTAGAAAAGTTAGTCTTGATGTTGTTTCTCTCAAAATAAGTTTTAGAAATGAGTGAATGGGTTTATGTTTGCCTGTAATCCCATATCAAAATTCAAAAATTTGGCAAAAGTATGGCGGCGGCGGGAAAAATATGATCTCCACTTATTTTTATGGAGTGCTTCACACAAATGGCCACACTGTGACTATACACTCTCTGTAGTTGGTACGAGTCTCGAGCGAAAGGTGCGCACACTAGACACTCAAATCATGGTTAACAGTATTATAAAAGAGCATGTCCAGTGTGTAGTTATCTTAAGCCCGCAACTCGCATCTAGTGTAACCGCGACTTAGGAGTATTCGTTTGAGCAAAGATGATTCTACTCCTTAGATTGAATTGTCTTTGGTTTGAGAGTTGCACCAAGCAGTCTAGTCAAGTGTCATCTTTGTTGGAGAAAAACGCAGCCCTGCATTGCAGTGAAAATCTGAGTTCTATTCTCTCAATAAGCAGTGAAAATCTGAGTTCTATGCCCTCAATAAACACAAAAGCTTGGGGAACGAAGTACTTTTCAGGTCTCTTTTCCATTACAACAAATCCCCGGGACAAGTTGCGAAACTTTTTAGCTGCTCCTATTCTAATGCTGGAGATCTGTTGCAACATGTGACGGGGATTTGATGTAATGGAAAAGAGTTGTTGAAAATATTCAATTCTAGCGGGTCTTGTTTTGTATTTTTCCAAGGTAGGAAAGTGCAATAATCTTATAGTCAGTGGGTGGCTGAACTAGAACAAAAGGAAGAGTTTTTATTCTTCTCTGTTATTTCTTTTTGAGCTCAAATCTGCGCTCGGTTAAAAGAGGTTTTGAGGATGTCTGTTTGCCAGGCCAGGAAACCTCTAGTCGTTAAGGAGTCAAGAGTATTTTCTTTTATCATCTTATTCTTTTTCCATCGCTTTCTCTTTTTAACTCCATTCTGTCTTCATTCTTTTCTCTCTCTCTTTCTCTTCTCTCTCTTTTACTATCCTGTTTGATTCTTTCCTTCTTTCATCCCCTTCTTCCTTTGCTGCTCCTTAGATATTGCCAATATTTTTTCTTATTTTCTCCTTCCTTTCCCTCTTCTCTTTGTCCCATCCCATCCTGATTTTTCCTTCTTGTCCTTCGTATTTCTCTCCATCATTTCTTTCTTCCTCTTCTTTCCTCTTCCTCCAATGATCTGCTTTTCTTTTTCCCGTTTATCTTCTCCCTTTTCTACTTCTCTAATTCACTTTCTCACATTTTTTTTACCCTGTTCTTTTCCCAATTCTTTTCTATTCTTTTTCTTCTCCCTCTTCTTCTTCATCCACTTCTTATTCTTCTTCTTCTTCTTCTTATTCCTCTTCTTCTTCTTCTTCTTCCTCTTCTTCTTCTTCCTCTTTTTCCTCTTCTACCTCTTCTTCTCCATCTTCTTCTTCTTCTTCTTCTTCGTCCTTTTCTTATCCTCTTCTTCTTCTTATTCTTATTCTTTTCTCTCCTCTTTCTCCTTAGAATGTTTCAAGAACAGACTACCTAACAGAAAAACGTGGTAATTGTCTTCAAAGAGACTTTTGCCTTGCTAGCTTTTCCCTGCAGCCGTTTTGACTACGTTTTCTTTTCTTTTCTCTAGTGCCTTCTCCCTCTTATCTTACTCGTTTATGAAAGTAAGACAAGGGTCAACAATATCACCTAATCTGGGTTAAACGAGTTTTGGTCGAGCATAACATCTAGTTTTAAACTCGTTGAGTTTCGTTCGTGTTGCTCTATTGTGCCGCTTGTTCAATTGTTGGAGTAACAGTCTGCGTTCAAGTGGCTTGAAACTCCAATAAGTTTTGTTTATGTTTTCCTCTTTCAATGATACAGCAATGATCTACAGAAATAATTGATTAATAATACATCATGTTTTAGTGATTCATCAATGTTTTGAATAATGGTTTTATATTTATGATTTTTTAGTATATTCCCTTGAGTGTCAATTGTTGAAAACATAATTAACTGTGGAATAAAAATGCCCGATTGCTCGGAATTAAGTAAAATTCAACCGCCGTTAAATCACTATTTATAAATATAATAAATCAATATTTTCAACAATTGTCACCTAAGGGAATGTACAAAAAACTCATAAATATAAAATCATCATTCAAAACATTGATGAATCACTAAAACGTTTGACATTTTAAGTAGGTTGAATTAAATTTGTTTTTGTGCAACCGATTGATGGTATTTTAGCTTGGTGAACAATTTGTTGGGTAGAACCCTGATATGTTCTGGTTCTGGTTTTCTATAATCAATTTGAAGAATTGTAATAATTAGTGAATGAGTTATTAGAGTAATTATTATCAAACTGTAATTACAGTTCAATTATTTGATGTACCTAAACCATTATTTCTTTTTTCAGGTAAGCGGTCCCGTTCTTGAAGCAACATAACAATTTAGCTGAAAGGTGGTGAGTTATTCGAATGTTCTTTCAATAGATTTTCAAATAGAACTTCTCATTGCTCGTTTGGTTCTTCAAGTCTAGTCAAATTATGATGAATTTTGTACATAGGATTTTTGTTTGTATAATTATTTTATTGAGAATTGATTTTTTATGTGGTATTAATTCTACCTTTTTCTCGTATTCTTCTTCGAATTGATGTTGTAGTGTATTGCCGTGAAATACTGGTCGATAATTAAAACTTAAATGGGAAAATATCACTTCTCGTTAAAAAGAGAAGAATTTCAGTGCTAGGTTAATAATAATGCATGTCCAATCAGAGAGAAGTAAATATGAGTAGCATAGATGGAAAAATTCTTCTTCTATACTCTCTGTCTGCAATAAAATTGAGTCGCTCTGGAATGGGCACTATTTAGTTGAGCTCCAAAATATTATTGTCAACAAGAATAAGGTTACATATATATTAATGTTCATAGGATGAATATATTCTTGTTGTCAATAACATATTGGAACTCAACTGAATAGAGCACATTCCAGAGCGTATGTATAAAAAGTACTAAAATTGAAGAAAAAACTAGAAGGAAGAGGGAAAACTATCATTGCGATTGTGACGCTATGAAAGAAGAGGAAATGGAATGACTTCCAAAATTTTAATCCTTGGTAGTATCATACCAGGGAAGAAGATGATCGAAGAAGAGGGTAGAAGACGGGGTGATATAGAGTAAGAAAGGAGAAAGAAGATGTAATTTGGTAGAAGGAGTGAGATGATAGAAGGAGAAAAAAGATAGAATGAAGGAAAATGAAGAACGACACCGATTTTATCATCGAAGAAACAGCGGATAGAATAGAACGACAATTAGACGGTTAGACGAAGCCTGGCTAAGTTCTGTAATTACAGCAGAGCCAGAGCTGCAATGTCGATAACACGAAGAAGATAATAAAGAAGAAGAAGAAGATGAAGAAGGAGGAGGAGGAGGAGGAGGGAGGAGGAGGAGGAGGAAAATAAGAAGAAAGAAGGAAAATAAGGAGGAGGAGGATGATAATAAGATGAAGAAGAGGAGGGGTTGGTTAAGAAGAAGGAAGGAGAAAAAGATGATAATGAAGGATAAGAACTACGACACGATGAAGAAAATGGATAAGAAATGACGGTGATGGTGATGATGATGATGGCCCAATTCGGGTGGTTGAGTCGGTTAATTGACGTAATTTGATGAATGACGTAATTCAAGGAACCCTTCAGGGCTTAACTGTGGTCCTTAGAAGATCCTGAAAGGACTGCTCGCCGAATTAGACACAGCTAATCGATTGCATATAATGAGGTAATCTTCCTAGTGCATGCTGATGCCTTGCTAAGTGAGTAATATTTGAAGTAGAATACAGTAATAGACTACGTGATTTTTGTATTTGGAGATATTGATATAGTCTTATTTTAGAGTAAAGGATGTACGGTACTCTGTTTATATAAGAATAAGACTTCGTCATTCAAACCTTGAGAATAAGCCTTCATTGTAAGCTTTGTTTACTTGAATTTCTAATATTTTATTTTATACATACATTTTTGATTAATTATTCAATCTATAGTAGTAATAATTTGTATGGATTGTGTGGTAAGCTTATTTCATTCGAAGTTATATCTATATTGGATTTTGTTGGGTTGTACCATAGAGAAGAGATAGGAGTAGATCGTTCAAGGCATAGGGAACTGTGTGCCGGTTTTGTGTTACATCAAATCGTGCTGGCCACGTAGTTCTGTTCCACAAGGTAAGATAGCGCTGACGCTGGCGTCTCTCTCTCAATCGATCGCTCACTCACTCTCAGTCGCACACCCATTCTCTGTCTCATCGCCAGTTTCGAGTCTACACTTACTCTTTCTAGTTACTCTAAGTTCAAAGAGATGTCGCTGGATTGGTCCCTTCATTTCTGGTCACAAATTTTAACGTACGATGGGAAATCTATTCTAATCTGTTATCTATGGTTGTATAAAGCATGTTAAATTTTGATCCAGAATCAGTGAAATGCAAATAAAATGGGATCATTTTAAATCTCTTCTTTACTACGTGGCTTCATGTCCACATTATTTTTTCGTCATTCTCCTTTAATTTTTCACAGATACTCTATTTAATTCCATTTTTCCCTTTTTGCTCTTTCAATCACATACTCTTCATTTCACTCTTTTCACATGAAAATTATCCACCTATCTATTCCTATTATTCTCCAATTTCCATTCCCTCAAAATCCGCTTCTCTTCACTTCTTCAACTCAGTTTATGCAGTCCATTCTCTTCAAAATTCATTCTCCATTCTCTTTTAGCAAAATAATCACTCGAGATACCTGTGGCTGAGCAAGATCATGTGCACAGTGAAGCGTATGATTCCACCCTTGTCCCGCTTCACTGCACCTAATCCTCTTCGACGCTTTCTTTACTTTCTTTTTCCTCTTCTTCTTCTTCCCCTCCTTCTCTTCCTCCCTCTTCATATTCTTCTCACCATCTTCTTCTACTTCTTCCTCAACATCTTCTTCTCCTTCTTCTTCTTCTTCTTCTTCTTCTTCTTCTTCCTCCTCCTCATACTTCTATTCTTCTTCTCCTTTTTCTTTTTCCTCTTCATCTTTCCTCTTTCTTTTCTTATTCTTCTCCATATTCTTCTTCCTCTCTTTTTCTGTGTACTTCGTCTCCTTCTTCTTCTTCTTCTTCCTCTCCTTCTTCTACTTCTTCTTCCTCTCTTTTCCGTGTCCTTCTTCTTCTTCTACTTCTTCTACTTCTTCTTCTTCTTCTTCTTCTACTTCTTCTTCTTCTTCCTCTCCTCCTTCTTCTCCTTATTCATCTTCATCATCATCATCAACATCATCATCATCTTTTTCTTCTCCTTCTCCTCCAATCTCTTCCTTGTTTTTCATTCCCTTTCCTTCTTCCTCCTCTTCTTCCTTCTCTTCTCCTTTCCTATCGCTCTCCTTTTTTTCTTCATCTTCCCAATGTTGTTTTTCTTCTCTTCTTTCTTCCTCTATTGTCAGTTACTCCGAAACCTGCTCTTTAACTTGAACGAAATCTCAGCGACACCAAACTCAATGACTCAATTTTGAGTTTCTTCGATCGATTTCTGTGATTCGATAACTCACTGATTTATTTTCTATAGACTCCGGATGGATTCCGGTATTATGTTCATCATCTCTGTATCATGTTGTCTCAATACAATCTTATCTGTTTATGTTGTTGAACCTCCTAAGACGTTCTCTTCTCTCTAATGAATTGATGGTATACTTTTCTTACCGTTACGTCGAGAAAAACTTGATTCTTCAATGGATAAGAGAGCCGTTCTCTTATAATATTTTTCAATAAATACTATGATTTTTCCAATAATCTTTCATGTGATTTGGGTTCACCTGAATATATTTTGTGTTCATACTGGCTTTGCTCAAGCTCGAAATAAGTTGTAGGTTGGCTGACCTTATAAAATATGAAAAAGGTTTGCCCTTCCTGGTTTCATTCTCTTATACTGTATGCGTTGGTGTTATGAGGTGAATCCACATTTGACACAATGTGGATTACGAAAGCCACTCAGCTTCTCACGCCCAAGAAAAGTGGCTGTAGTCTCAGCCACGTGAAATGAAAGACAAAGAGTAAAAAGAAAAAAGGAGCGGGGAATGATGAAGAGAGACTGAGGAGAAGAGAGAAAGTGAGAAAATTGTTGTGGAGAGGTTTTTGAGAAGTTGTGAGCTTTGATAGAGTAGTAAAATTATTATGTGTAAAGAAGGGAGAAAACTGAAGGTTGAATAGGGTTAGACTGAGAGAGAAAGAAAGTTGGAGATTTGAAGAGAGGGAGTGTGTGAGAGAGAGAGTGAGAGAGAGGGAGTGATCGAGTGGGAGAAAGAGAGGTAATTGTTGAGTGTATGTGGGATGTAATAAAGTAGGAAAAGGAATTTCCATTTTTACCCTGTGAGATTTCTGTGTATTTTGTGGTAACTTGAAGAAAAGGGATCACAAGGAGAAGAATCAGGGATAGAAAAAGAAAGAGGAGAAAACGGAGGAAGAAAGGAGAAGAGTGGCAACATGTAGAGTTCATATTATGACGAGAACAATAAGTATATTTTTTTATAAGAATAATAAAAAGGGAAATGGGAGAAAGAAAATCCATGAAGGAAGCGAGAAGAGGACACCGGGAGTGGAAAAAGAGAAATGAACAAGAAGAGATAATAACAAGGAGAAAGGAGATGAAGAATGGAAGTAGAAATGAAAAAAAGATGAAGATAATTTTTTAAAGTTCTATATTTGTTCTGTGAATTTGTATTCGGCATCTTAATCTTCAAAAGTCAAAATTATTGTTGTTTTGTAGTTTTTGGATCAATATTATCAGTAGAAATTGACAAGTTGCCAATTGAAAAGAGGAGAAGATAGAGCAAGAAGAGGATAATAGAGAGAAACGAATAAGAGGAAATGCAAGCAAAATTGCAAATTCAGGATTTGTTGGGAAATTGAGAAAAGGCTATCTGGTGAAATTGCAGTTGTGGCTCCAGAGACATAGGAAGAAATTGGAAGAGGATTTTGTAAAGTGTTGGAAAACGCTTCAAAAGAAATGGGAATAGGAAGATAAAGAGAAAGAGAGAGTAGAATAAAGAGAAAAAGAGAGGAATATTGAATGAGTGAGGGAGTAATAGTAGAGGGTGTTGGGTATCATTTCATAACACTGTTATTGTATGTAGTTTGGATATTTCCAAGGTTTCAGGTCCCTAGGCAATCTAGGTGAGGGAGGTATTATGGTATCGAAGAGTTTCCTCTTATTTTGAATATTGGGGTAGCTGAGAAATGGTATTCTTGGTCCACATACAAGGATTCCCTTGTTATAACTCGCATGATCAGATGAAACACAAAAGGAATGTTTGGGAATTACCTTTCCTCTTTTCAAATCAAATCAAATTTATTTGCCATGAAGTAACAAAATAAATGGACAAAATGCACAAGATACACATTAGAATATGACATACATAAATTAATCCTAGTCCCCTTGAGTATAATATTAAAATCGATTATGTGAATACAGTATGCGTACAGTATATTTTAATTTAATACCTTATTACTGATTATGCACTCATTTTAATTTGAGTACAACATCCTTTATGGTCTTCAAAAAGGTTTCATGTAGAGAGAAAACATTGTATATAAATTAGAAATAGATCACACAGCTCTCAATGTCATTTCAAAGTAGCAGACAGAAAGTCATTTCAGAGAAGAACAAGAAATTTGAATTGCTTTTCATTCAACATGTCTAGCGAATTGGTGGTGTAGTCCAGACGATAATAGTCTTTCTATATAGCGTTGCAAATGAGGTTCTCACTTCACTTGTCTTTGGGAAATTGTCTTCTTCCCTTCTACCTCATTATCTCTTCTCCCTCAACCTCCATTTTCTCACTTCATTCAATTGTGTACCCCTCTATTCTCCTATTTTATCCGATAGACAAGGACTTTTTTCCACTTTGATTACAGTCAGTCTTTGTTACTCTTTGTTTTTTATGGTGCGATAATATCATTACTTTTCATGTATTTATCCAACGATAAATAAATAATGAGTAGTTCAGCAATGTGTGAAATCGATACTAAAGGGAAGGTACAACATTTAAGTTCACTGAACATGACACTGTTTTAATAATGATTTTTCAACTTCTGATTCAATTAAAACAATCCATAATGGATAAGCTTTCAATCAATAATGGACTTTTCTATGAGTTTTTGTTCCTTTTAGGAAAACAGACATAAGAGGATTCAGAGATTCAAATGAAGATTCTTCTTCTTTCAATTCAATTGAAACAAGGAATGATTACCATTCGTACAATCCTTAATACTTTTTAATCCACCACGGACTTTTTCTATAAGTTTTTGTTTCTTGTAAGATTACAGTAAGAAGAAAATTCAATGATTCAAATGAGGATTTTAAAGCCCCAAGAAGCTTCACCATTCTCGTACTTTCCATTGAGAAGTGAAATCACTTTACGATAAGCATGCTTTTGTTGGGGAATCAAGTCTTGAAAGCAGTCAAGTGGCTGATGATAAAGAAAAGTTATACGTCAAATAAACTCCTCCTCATCATCACTATCTTCTTCTTTTACTACTTCTTCTTCCTACCATTAATTTCTTCTCTTTCTTTTTCTTCTTCTACAATGACACTAACCAATTGTTTTCAAACTAAATCTGTCTTTTTCTGCTCTATTTCTCATTAACAGTAGTAGCGCGACGTTCTTAATTTGAAAGTACTGTATGAGATAGAAAAGAGTTGAAGCAGCTAGGAAATAGAATGTTTGAGAAGGCAGAATAGAAGCTGGAAAGAGGGAAAAAATAAGAATTAGAGTAGCAAACATGAGGTTTGAGAATAGAATAAAATTATGGTAGAAGAGAACAGAATAGATAATAAAGAATGATGGAGTAGAGAAGAATTGAAGCAGCATGCGAATAGAATGAGGGAGGAAAGGAACAAATGGAAGAATTGAGTGGAGATTGAAGGAGCGAAATGTATAAAAATAGTAGAGAATAGAGAATGGGGAAAGACAGTAGAATTGAAACAGCAAGCAACAGGATTAAGTACAGAATGAAGAGAGCATAATAGAGTGTAGAGAATGAGAGAAAATGAGTTTTTAAGCATCATGCAACTACAATGAAAGAGAAGAAGATCATAATAAAGTGGGATAGAATGAAATAATATAGTAGAGATTAAAGCAGCAAGCGAGTGAAATGAAGGAAAAGAGAACAGAATAGAAATGGGGAAGGAAAGAAGAATTGAAGTGGCAGGCAACAGGATTGAGAATAGAATGAAGGAGAAAACATGAAAATCGTATATTGAATTTTGATTCTGTATTAACAGAATGCTCAATTAAATAATTAATGTTTAATAAAATACATTGTTCAACTCAAACTAAAACTTTAAATTCGATTTTCTTACATCACCATTTTGCATTATGTGCCCTTTTTCCATATACTGCATCAATTAACACAACATGCTAGAAAATGTTTTTTTAGCATTTTATTAGAAAGGAGAGCTGGGTAGAATAAAGGATAGAATGAAAGGATTGAGTGAAGATTAAAACAGCAAGCAAGTTGAATGTAAGAAAGAGGGCAGAATAGAGAATAAGGAAGGAAAGAAGAATTGAAGCAGCAAGCAACAGGATTAGCAGCAATGTACTAGTTAAGACCGACGGACATTGTGCGGTGGTGGCTCGAAAAATGCTAACATAAATCCAGCTTGGAGAAGTCCGAATCGTATAATCGTAAATTGTAGTTAGTCGAGTGAGAATGATTCATTTTCTCTGCTATCTCCTAGCTCAGAGTCTCTTAATACTTGGCGTTGAAGAGGGAGGGGAAGGAGGATGAAAGGAAGAAGAGATGAAAAGAAGGAAGAAGATGGTGAGAGATGGAGAAGGGGATCGGTTTAGTTTAGTACTTAGCTAAAGAAGAAAGGAGAAAATCATCTCAAGAATAGAGGAGGAGAAGAAACATATAGGAGAACAGAAAATAATGAATAACGGAAAATGTGGAGGGTGAACATTAAAGGCTAGATAGAAAGATAGAAACAAGAAGAGAAGGAAAGATGGAAGATGAGAATAATGGAATGATGAAGAACAAGAAAGAAATGAGTAAAATTGAGAAAAGGGTGTTAACCCTGAGTAGATATCTGTGTAATACGCCCGGCAGGCTACCAATACAATTGAGTGTTCTCTAAAATTGATGTGTGTACGTGTGCTTGTGAGAGAGATTGAAATATTGAGAGAGATAGTGGAATAAAGGGGGTGAATAAGGAGGAGATGACAAAATCACAGAATATTTGTCGATTTCAAAGGACATTGGTTTGAATCGCACTCACTTTTATTCAATACTGTCTAGTTTTCATCAATTAATTTGTTATAAAATACACATGTAGTGCAGAATTGGGTAACATTATTTGATAGGATTAGAACATTCTCAAATTGTTTTGAATCTCCACAGTATCTGACAAGACTTCAAAAGGGCCAGTTGCACGAAAAATTCAATTCAATTTAAACACCATAAAATGACGTCTGATTCGTTCATTGGTTCCTTTAGATGTCATCATTTTACGGCGGTTAAATTTGATTGAATTTTCGTGAAACTAGCTGAGTTTATTTTGTTGATTGTTGTGACAAATAAATATAATGCTATATTTCAACTACAGTGTAAACTGGATATTTTGAACTTCTTTAATTCGAATATTTTTCGTGGTGCCTTGCATTTCGGCACCGTTCATTAGGAACGTCTTCAATTCGAATTTTTGGATACTTCGAAGTTCTTAGCTGGTCCCTTGAAGCTCAAATTATCCAACTTCCACTATCAAAAGCTGATTTATTGACTTTTTGGAGTACAAAATATGAACTGATTTAAAGCAGTTTGGAGCTTATTTATTTTATCTTAAACTTATCATCATCATCATCTTACGTGCAAGGATTAGGCTATTGCCTGTTCCGACTTACAAACAGCTAATTAATTTTCAAATCTTAATTTAGAAAATGATAATACGAGGACATACATAGCTAGTAATGTATTTATTGCCATCTTTTTCGTGGCCTACCAATAGATCTTTTACCTTCCGGTTTATAATTTAATATCTAAAAATTATCTATCGATAAACTGAAAAACTAATAAAAACTTTATTGAACTGCATGAAAAATATGATCATGTTCGAATGTCTTTTAAGGTCTTGAATGTCAAGGAAATTTCTTTAAGGTCTTTAATGTCAAGGAAATTTCTTTAAGGTCTTTAATGTCAAGGAAATGTCTTTAAGGTACAAGGATTCAAATGGATCATGATATTATTCATTGAAAAATATATAATTATCATGATATTATTTATTGGAAAAATATATAATTATCATGATATTATTTATTGAAAAAATATATAATTATCATGATATTGTTTTTTGAAAAAATATATAATTTGTCAAAACAGTACTCATGTATGTATCAAAAAAGGATATTGTCTTGGATATTCCCAATGAATTGAAATGATTTCGGTTACCTCCTGAGCTGTTTCTTGGTTAGAATGAGCGTCATGAGAGCAATGTTGGCAGCCATGCCGAGGCCGCCGAGGCTGAATATGACGGTGGCCTCAGTCTCGCCGCCCGGATGGCACTGGAACACGCGGCTGCTGTTGGACGAATTGGACGTCGAGCCGCTGCCGAAACGCAGGTTGGCGCCAATCATTGCCACCGCCGAACCTACCAACACACACAAACAATTAATTTATAGAGATTTTTGGTCCAGTCTACACCTTTTCCAGTTGTATTTGAGAAAGTATCAATTGTAATTGAGAATGGTCATTTGTAATTGAGAAAACATCAGTTGTAAATGAGAACGGTCAATTGTATTTGAGAAGATATCACGATATCACATGTAATTGAGAATGGTGAATTGTAAATGAGAAAGTATCATTTGAAATTGAGGAGATGTCAGTTGTAATTGAGAAATCAAATTAAAGAACCAGCTGACCTTTTTCACGTTTTTACTTCTCATTTACTACATGATTGTGACAATTTCTCATTTACAATTCACCATTCTAAATTACATGTGATATCTTCTCAAATACAATTGACCGTTCTTATTTAAAACTGATGATTTCTCAATTACAAATCACTATTCTCAATTACAACTGATACTTTCTCAAATTGAATTGACACTTTCTCAAATACAATTGGAAAAGGTGTAGAAAGGGTAGACAGAGAATGTATGAGCTAAGCCTGCAAAACCTTCAAAGGTAAAACACGAAAATTGGTATGAATTAGAGCCGGTTCTTGAGCTCGGGATTCAGCTAAGTCCTAGACTAAAACGGGTGGCCACCGTAGCATCGACAAACGTTAACCTCGACACTATGTACTAAGGGCTCTCTATGCTGCCAACCCACTAACCTGTCGAGTCAAACGTTTGTCGATGCTACGGTAGCCATCCGTTTTAGTCTAGGACTTGGCTAA
Organism: Laodelphax striatellus; assembly: GCA_017141395.1. Taxonomy (NCBI): domain Eukaryota; kingdom Metazoa; phylum Arthropoda; class Insecta; order Hemiptera; family Delphacidae; genus Laodelphax; species Laodelphax striatellus. The sequence goes on from CM029540.1 coordinate 9,382,199, forward strand.
ATCCCGAGCTCATGAACCGGCCCTAAGTGTTATGTGTGGGATTGGTTTAAGAAAAGTGAGACTCTTGCTTTGGAATGATATTGCTATGAAATTCAAAATTCATTTGTCAAGGATAGAACGTAGAGAGATGAAGCATTGAGTGTCTGTGCCTTTTTCGTTTTAGTATATGAAAAAGTGTTATATGAACCTGTTATTTGATAATATTTCGTTTTTAGTGCCTGGGATAATTTTAAGCCTGCTGGTGTTAATAACAGTTAGATGTTATGTCACAAAATTTAATATTGTTATAGTACCTTTTTCGTTCTAGTATTTACGAAAAAGTGCTTACCAGTCGACCTCGATATATTGACAGAAGTCTCATTAGATAAAAATATGCCTATCTAAACATTATAAGTATCCATGTTTTCCTTGCTTTGGAAATGTTACCACATCATTGAGAAAATAGGACCATTTCTACGCCTAATTTATACCAGAAAAATGGAACTCTTCATCTTTGCTGACTGCTGATACACGAGAAGCAATCGATCTGTTGTGATTGTTTGTGGCGGAGAATGTCGGACTGAATGTAGTAAACCGAATAATTTGAAAGACCGAAGATTGAAAGCAAAATGTTGGCTACAGATATTCGTGTGGTTTCTGAAAAAATACACTCATCGGAATCCGGGATGGACAAACTGAAGAGAGAACAGGAGTTGATTAAGGATGAGGAGGAGGAGGCCAGGAAGAAGAAGAAGAGGAGGCAAAGGTAAAGAAGAAGAAGAAGAAGAAGAAGAAGAAGAAGAAGAAGAAGAAGAAGAAGTAGGAAGAAGAGGAAGAGATGTAGAAGAAGAAGGAAGAGGTGGTGGTGAAGACGAAGATGAAGGAGGAGAAGGTGAAGAAGAAAAAGTAGGTGGTGAGGAAAAACAGAAGGAGGAAGGAAAGAGGATAAAAATGAGAATTGGGACGTGGAAAGAGGGAAATAATGAGGAGGTTATTTAAAGTGAATGTTGGGAACAGGGGAGAAAATGTATGAAATGAAGGAAACTGCACAAAATTGGGTAGGGAAGGGGTAGATGCAGTAGAAGAAAAATGCAAGAGGAGAGTAGAAAGAGAGGTGGAAGGGAAAGGAGAAGAAGAACGTGGATATAAGTGAAAAAATAAAGTTATGATGAGGCTGGATAGAATGATAGAGGAGGAAGAAGAAAATAGGTTAAATGACGGAAAAAACTCTGTAGAATATTGTGGTGAAGAAGAAGGCCTTGGAAAAGAGAAAATAGGGGAAAAGGACGTAGATGTATTGAAAAAAGAAAATGAATGAGGAGGATTGATAGAAAGAATGAGGCATGAGAGGTAGAAGAAAATGTATGGAGTAAAAGAATATAAGCAAAGAAGAATTTGGTGACGAAGAAGATTATGAAGAAGAAGAACAAGGAGATGAAGAAGAAGAAGAAAAGGAAGGCAGAAGGAGGCGATGAAGAAGAACACCAAGAAGCAAAAGTGGATTGACACTCATAAATAATGCATTTGTTTTCTGTTGCTGGTCTACAGAAGGACTGGGAGAAGGCCGTTCGGCCATTTACAGTGAGTGACTCACTTCCAAATCAATTGATATGGATTGAGGTCCAAAATAGAGGATAGCGCTTGTTGATTTTGGAAAGGGTTTGTTCTCTGTGTTAGAGAAGAAAGTCTGGGATGGAATTTCAGTGGAATGTGGTATTTTTCACTACCAATTCAGTTTTTCATCTTCATTTTCCAAAAACTTGTTCCTGTTTTTAGTCTTTAGAAAAATAAACTTGAACATGTGCCACTAACTTAAGGGCTGTTTAAATCCAATGTATTTTTCATCAAATTCTATTTTATAGAGTGACCTTAAATCGGACAGCTGGCTGGCTAAGGCTAGGCGTACACCGGTTAGTCAAGACAAGACAAGACAAGATTAGTCACATTTAGTCACAGTAATTCACATAGTTGCTTATGAAGCAGCACACACTGATGCAATGACTAATCGGTGTGTGTTGCTTCATAAGCAACTATGTGAAGTACTGTGACTAAACGTGACTAATCTCGTCTTGTGTTGTCTTGACTAACCGGTGTACGCCTAGCCTAAGGTAACCACTACCCACACACTAATAAAATATTTAATGGATTTTTTGCTGTGAAACAATATTTGTTTAGTGTGTGTGTACCTTGATTAGTCAGTAAAATATACTGTCCGAGACTAAGCTCCGTGTCCCTGGGAGGAATGCAATACGTCATCTCAAACCGGTTTTTGTAATGTATTTTACAGCACTCTTCGTCTCTCCTCTTCAGCCGTCAGGGACATGGAGCTTTATCTCGGACAGTAGCTTGAAAATGTCTTTAAATATAATATTATAGAATAAACAAGAGGCAAAGATTCGAATAAATCGTGTATAAACTCTTGAGAAACACAGAAGTGGAAAATTCCACCAATAAAATAAAAACATTTCCCAACCATCTCTGATCTAATGAGTTTTCGTCTCTATAAAAATTCTGTACCACCACCAACTAGTCTATCACGAATTGCAGAAACTCGAGGAATTTAATAAGCAGACTGATCACGAAATCATTGGACGCGAAAATATTGTGTAGTATTGGAATGTCAGACGGGGAAAGAAGAGAAGAGAATGCTATGGAGAGAGACAGAAACAGGTGGGAAACTTCCACTTTATTTCTTATTCTCGGTATCGTGGTCCCAGTATAATTTGAGTAACATTTTATTGCTGAAACAATACAGATACAATCAAAACTTTAAACCGAGAAATTTTTCCCGCAAAACTTTGTCCTATAAAGGCCTTCATGAACCTGTATCCCGACATGTTGCTAACCTATTCTATCTGCTGTTTCGATGCCTACTATTGATTAGGTTTGCAACATGTTGCTGGGATTTGTTGTAATTGAACGTGCTCTTGTTGGGCTACTATTCTAAACATTTAAACCGCTCCACGATGCCAGTATTTTTGCATCGCTTTTTTCAATATTTTATCCTCTCAATTCTTTTGGTTCCGCTATCCTTTTTAACTACTTCTTGTTCTATCTACTTCTTTTATTCTATCCTATTTGTTTCCCTTGTTTGTATTCTATTCCCTTGTTTTCTTGTTCTTTTCTTCTTTTATCTTCTCTGCAAGCTCTTCTCTTTCTTCATTCTTACTTTGTTACATTCTTTCATTCTATTTTAACGTTCTCCTTTTCATTCTTTTCTGCCTTCTTCATCGATCTACAACCTGTCATTTCCATGCTTTGTTTCCTCTTCATTATTTTCTTATTAATCTCTTCTAATCTTTCAATTACATTTTCTTCTCATTTTCGAGAAAAAAGAGATTAAAAATCTCGCTTCCCACCTTTTTTAAAAATTCATGTAAACTAAATGTTACAGTAGGGGAAAGCCTGGCGACAGTTATCAATTAATATCTATTATTTATTAATTTCTCTTCCACCTTCTTCTTCATCTTCCTCTTCTCCCATTTGTCTCCTACCAAATTATCCTCCCTCTTATAACTCCTTTTCTCCTTTTACTTCGTTTTCGAGCATCATGCACTCTCTCTCTTCTGTTTTCACTTCCCCTTTTTATTCATACCTTCCTTTTCTTCCTTGTATTCTGCCCTCAATCACATCATCATCAATCACTAATCTATTCAGACCGTTCTCTGGCCTATCTAAATCTTCTTCCTTCCTTCTACTTCTTCTTCTTCTTCTTCTTCTTCTTCTTCTTCTTCTTCTTCTTCTTCTTCTTCTTCTTCTTCTTCTTCTTCTTCTTCTTCTTCTTCCTTATTTATCTTTCCGTATTCTACTACTTCTTCCACTTCTTTCTCCTCCTTTCTCCTCCTTGTACTACTGATCTTCTTCTCCCTCTACTAATTCCTCTTTCTCTTTTTCTTCGTCTTCTCCTGCTCATTCTCCAATTTATTCTCATTGTCATCTCTACTACTTATTCTCTACTATTCATCTCTTGTCTGCTATTTCCTTTTTACTTTCTTCTACTTCTTCTCCTTTGGATTTTTTATGTAAATTCCTCGTTCTCTCACACTACTAATTTGTCCCTCTTCTTCCACAACTCCTCCTATCCTTGGCCTTTTTCTTCTACTTCGAATTTTTTTATTTACCATCTTCTTCTGTTTCGCATCCTTCTCTTCTTGTTCTCATCTACTGAACCCTTTTCTTCTCCTGGCCTACTTCTCCCTCTTCTCATTTCTACTACATCTCTTCCTTTGCCTCTCTTTCGTTATCCTTCACTTCTTCTATTAAGTCTTCTTCGTTTTATTCAACCCTTTTTTATCTTTTTAACACTTCTCTCTTCCCTTGTTCCTCAACTAACTCTCCTAATTCTTCTACTAAAAGTCATTTTGCCATTTCTCCTTTACCTTCTCTTCTTATCCTTCTCCTTTCCTCCCTCTTCTTATCCTTCTCCTTTCCTCCCTCTTCTCATATTTCTCTTTCCCTTCCTCTTCTCATTCTGCTACTTCCTCCTCCCCTTTTCCACTAGCAGCACTCCACTAGGAACATGCCGCTCGTTTTTGACGATAAATTGAGTTGCTTTTGACAGCCCCGGCTACTTTGGTGGAGCGGAGTAGCGGTGGGGGCAGCACTGTGTATCATATAAAAGATACACTATATATATGTATGATACACTCTGTATCATATATGTAGTCAATCTGCTGACTAGAGACTCTTATCGGCAACAACAACCCTTCATTTTCTGACAAAAAATAGCTTGTATCCCAGACAGCAGTCATCAACGCAAATGGACCGAATTCATGGGTGTGATTGATGCATTAATAACATTAGGTTATGTCATATAGCTTTCGCAACAAAGAAAAGAGTACTTGTTCTCAATCAAAAATGTTGATCTCTCAATACTATGATATTGTAATTCAAGACATGTGCTTCATTTAGAACCATGTGTAACTCACACTCAATAATTAAAACTTCAACCTATTTCCACATTCACACGATCATCATCATGAAATATGAACATCCAAATAAACATTGAAACTAACCATTTTGTTGGTTCAACATCAATAGAATTCTAATTACTTTTGAATACTAATTACTGTATTCTTGGTCTCGTATTGTATTCCATTCGTATATTTTTTATGTATTCATCTGTTGATTGGTGTCCAAGGGAGAAAAAAGAAATTGAAATTACCTTCAATAAAATGTGAGTTCTCCTCATTCATCTGATGATGATATTGTCCAAGGGACAATGAAAAAAGATGAATTGCTTTCAATAAAATGCGAGTTTTCCAAATTCATCTGATGATTGGTGTCCAAGACACAATGAAAAAAGGCTAATTACTTCCAATAAAATGTTAGATTTCCTCATTCCTATCCAGAAAATTTTAAAATCAAATTGTATTCACAACCGAAAATCAAACGTTACATCACAGACAAGAGAGATAAATGTAGAGATAGAGACAATATACCTAGTCAACGATAATATGTAAAAATAAAAATATATATATTTATAATACGATAGAAAATTATAACATAAATCATAAAACATAATTTTATCATCAAAAATAAATCGTATTCTATTATTATTATTATATCATCATTATAAATCATATTCTATTCATCAAACATCATAATTCTATCAAAAGAATTACACCTCAGTATAGCATTAGAATAATCATTTAGCTTAATCGGGATAAAAGATGATACTTTAAAGGACAATTTTCATCTTCAATTAAACACAGTATAGGTTCAGGATATAAAGATACAGGTTATAAATAGATGAAAGATATGGAGGACATTTATCTGTGAATCTGAGCCTCAAATATCATACCTTGTTCTAAAATCTTACAAGCTGAGTAATCATCCAACAAAAAACTGCAGTTAAATCCAAACCGACCTATAAAAACGGTCAACTAATTGATCTACATCATGTTAGCATCTCAATAAAAAATCTGATAGCACACCATATACGAATAATTGGCCAGACAATAACTTTGCGTCCTTCGAAAGTAACGGCACCGGATTCAAATAATGGAAATAAAGGTGCAGAACGTATACGGAGCAATAAAGGTGACAGTTAGTGGCGGTTTTATGGCTTGCCACACGTGGCGTAATTGCGCCAGTCTTGCTTAATAACGCACTTTGCACGTGCGGATGTTACACATGAAAAATATCAGACACTTCACGCATGCCGAATGCGGAATAACTGCGTAATTTGAATTTAAATTGAATTCGGTTTTGAATTTTAAGAGACATTTGAGTGAATTCCTATGAATGTGACTATAAAAGGTGTAGGAGTACAACGCAACATTTATTTACTTGTTCTTTTTTGTTCAGAATGCTCATTTATTGAATTATAACAGTGATAATGGTATATTTGTTTGAATTTGTTAGTACAATTTTGTTTAAAATTTGTTTGCTTTATTTAAATTAAAATTCACATCCACTGTTATTACTGTTTGATTCAATAATACGAAGTAATTTTGTTGGTTTGGTTGTACGTACATTCATGGTATAATCTATTCCATAATCACTTGGATTATGATGATATTCATATTACATTAATTTTTACCTACAAGGGCGACTTGTTTGCTAATATTGGCCATTCAAACGATGAGAGATTATGTGAATAAGAAAAAATTCTAATACATTATTACGAGTACCTGCTAAAAATCTAAATGTCTTCTACAGCAAAATCTGATGAAACCTCTCAAACTATCAATACCATTCTCCAATGTACTCTACCAATACCTTTCTCATACAATAATTTCAATACAGGCATGACTTTCATGTGAATTGAACAAGAATATAACCATGTTATAAGAATTCTCATAACATTACAATGTGTAAAAAATCTAAATCCAGTTGCAGTTTGCAAAACAAAGGATAGTTCACAGGCTGCTAATTCTGCTCATCCAGCATTGTTCGCCTGGGGGATAGGGGGGGGGGGGGGGGGGTTATCAAGGGAGGCTACCAAGTCCAAGTACACATAACAGCGTTACTTTCGTTGCATCTCAACATAAGTGGAAAGGGATTATCTCTCTGTCCTCTTATGATGAAGAAGAAGAAGAAGAAGAAGAACAAGGAGAAGAAGAGGAGGATGGAGAAGAAGAGGAGGAAGAGGAGGAAAGAATAAGGAGGAGGAGGGAAGAGGAGAGGAGGAGGAGAAGAAGAAGAAGGAGGAGAGAAGGAGGAGAATATGGGAGGAGGAATGGAGGAGGAGGAGAAGAAGAAGAAGAAGAAGAGGAAGAAGAAGAAGAAGAAGAAGTATTGTAGGAGTAAGAAGATGAGTAAAAAGGGTTTATCAAAACCCCCATCCCACCTAGAATACACCGCAAAGTTATTCTCAGTAGCTAGCGTAGAGTCAGCAAGCATAGCTGGAAATTCTGTAAAGAACCTCACTCCCTTCCTCGCTCACTCTCTTTCTCTCTCTCTCACTCTTTCTCTCTATTTCTCTCATTTCTCTGTCTCTATCTCTAAAGTAAATAATCTAATCTCTCTCTCTGGCTGGCTTCCCAGTCAATAAGTTTGTTATTGGTTTACTTCTAGTTCTATTCCCGACCAATCGCAGCTGTTGCTGATAATATAGTTTCAGCAGAAGGTTTTTGGGTCAGTTATTGGTTCGGAAAGGGTCAATTGGTGTAACTGCTAGATAGATGAAAGAGAATTTGGAGATAGTTTTCGAAAGTAGTGTTGTTTCTCACTTCTGTTTTGTGCTCAGAATTGGTTGTCACTTCACTGCAGAAAGTTGAAGTATATAATTTTTGGTTCATTTTGCTCACTGACAATGAATCACTTCATTAGGCTAGGCGTACACCGGTTTGTCAAGACGAGACAAAACGAGATTAGTCACGTTTAGTCACAGTACTTCACATAGTTGCTCATGAAGCAACACACCGATGGGCCAATGCATCGGGGTGTGCTGCTTCATAAGCAGCCAAGTGAATTACTGTGACTAAAGGTGACTAATCTCGTCTTGTCTTGTCTTGACTAACCGGTGTACGCCTAGCCTTAGTCATTAGGCATTTCAACAAAGTCATCAGTCATTAGTCATTTTAACAATGTTCAACATGTATATGAATTCAATCACTATGATGCAGCAATGTTAATGTCACGTGGTTCATTGATTCTTGTAAATTTTGAACAAAGATTAAAGTTTTAATCATGATATTTATTGTTAATTTAGGTTCTTTAGCGGTAAATATACCATGACTTGAGTCTTTAGCCGGCTATAGTTCACAATGATCAGTAATAAATATTATTCAGAATCGATAATATACAAACCAATCACAAAAAAACTGAAAAGATTGCGATACAGAATCTGTCAATTTTTTATTTACTCTCCCCATTCAAGTCCAGTTTGTTGGATATGACTTCAATAATCCCCATTTGTGTCTCAAATGAACATTATAAGTGAGTTGTTGGCAACCACTTGTAATAATTCATAAATGAATGAGTAGAAAATTATGTTTTAGGTGAGAAGGAAAGAGAGTTTTTAATGGATATTTACTCACTGCCGACATTAATTATCTGAGGAGTGGGAAATGGTGAGGAGGAGTGGTAAGATGAGGGGAAATGAAAAATGAGGCAATTGTGGAAAGAAGAGATAAGGAAGAAGAAGAAGAAGAAGAAGAAGAAGAAGAAGAAGAGGGTTCAGATAAACGTCGGACCAGTTGCCAGTGAATATATTACACAGGGTCGCACCGTGTATGCAGGTAAAGTGTGTGGTCTATTCTCCAGAAGTTTCCGGCCCCTACTATAACCTATGTCTTTGCTATTTGTTTTTCACTTTCGCGTTCATTCATTTTTCATATTTGTTCATTCTTTACTCTATCTTCCTTGGCGAATTTGAAAAGTTAATCAAGTCCAATCGATTCAATCGTGAACACTATCATTGTTAAAGTCAAACAAGTCTTTACAATTCAATTCTTACGATTACAACCCTAGCATTTGATGCTAGACTCTGTTTAAAGCCGTATGTACTCGATTAAATTAACAAATAATCTCCGAAAAAATTTCATGCAATGAATTAACCTTCATTAGTCAGCTATTAAAAAAGCAGCTATTATAATTAAAAAAATAAATTAATTAACCTTAAATGAAAAAGCTATGTAAAGTATCCATACTAGACATTCATATCATGGTTTTGCCTCGTTTCAGAGTCTAGTATAGTAGAATGTTTTAAATTCGGCGGATGTCGAATGATTGTTATTCATAAAACAGCTTAGCTCTGGCAGGATAGTCTGCGAGACCCAGCAATTGAAGGTTAGCATTTACGGCTCAAATTATCTTTAGGTTAGAATTTGTGAGATACACTATTTCTTAAGGTAGCTTTTCGCTTTTGCGGCAGCGGATAGTTAAAATAGCAACTTTTTCATCCAAAAAATTGTACCTACTCGTGTATTAAATACCGAATATTAATAAACTCAGTGAATTGAAATAATGAACTTTATTCCTTCAAACAAACAAAATCATACAAAAATTTCATTTGAAAATCAGGAACTACAGTTGACCACTATTAACACTATTCGTACAATATTGTTCCTATTTTTGCATTGTTATTCTTGTATATTTTCATTTTAAGTTTTAATTGGTTGCTATTTTGACTATCCGCAGCCGCAATCGGCTGCGCAGTCGCAAAACTATCCGCAGTCGAAAACCTTCTTTTAATTTCACCGGGCGAGATTAATTTCAATCCAGGATCAGCACAATGCTAAGTAGGTGTGATGACCTGATTCAAAATAGTTGATCCCGGTTGCTGCAACCAAGCATAAGATAACTGTTCATTAAAGTTCAAGCACCTAGTTTTTTTAGTACCTTATTGTAGATTTTTTTAATGAATACTTTTTTATGAGAAATCCAATTACATTGTACTGCATAGCTTGAGAAAAAATTCTTATTAAAAAATCATATCTCTCATGTTTGCCAACAGCTATAAATTTCACCTTACAAGACGTTCGTTATTCGTAGAAGCCTCATAATTTAATGCCTTGTACCTGTCTAAGCCAATCAGAAAAGACGGCCATATTCTGCTTTCAACCCCCACTCTCTCCCTTCTAGGAAAAACTCGTTCATAAATTATGTCTGATTTGACATGTAACGTATCGCCTACCTTACATGCGTAGGCTGGCCTAGCCTACAATGGGATTACTGGACTCTTGTAGTCGATTTCATCAATTTTCCACAAGGGTGCTGTCTTACGCCGTTCCTCCATCCAATAAATTAACCTCCAATTGAATAACGGACTTGTAAGGTAAGAGGTACCATTACATAGGCTACATTAGATATGCATATTATAGTTTACTGTATTACTGTCCACAATTTGGTGTATTTTTGTCTATTTATTTTCATTTATTCCTTTATAACATTACAAATACGATACATTTTCAAAAAAACACAGCAGAAAAAAATAATCACAATAATACAAATTAAAACATAAGGAACTACTTCCCTGAAAGAGCAAGCTCGAGCTTGGGGAAGGATTAGATAGATAGTACTTGATAGATCATACTAATACTTGAAAGATCGTAGTGTATACTTGATTGTGATATGCTATGATATGTATACTAAAAAATAAACAATGCTCCGTACTATTTCTAAAAGATAGTACTAATAATTAATAATAAACCGTAGTTTATACCCTTTGATATGTATAGTGAATAATGAAGCAAACCATAATATGACTATCTAGTGCATGAGTACTCCACTTACATGTCAGCTGTTCAATTCAAAGTTATTTGTACCTGAGAAAATTTTGAGTTGAACAACCTTGAATTGAAGTGCTCATTTGTCGGTAAGACATTGCTCATTTTTTGTAATTCTATCAACACTAGATGTGCACTTTTACAATGCAGCAAACTATAATATACATGCCTATTGTACCCAAACGTCAGCTCTTCAATTCAAGGTGTCTTATTAGATGGAATTCGATGGTTTAAGAACGCATTCATAGTTTTTTTAGGGTCTCATCCGACAATTAATGTAGTTGGGAAGAAATGTATGACGAAATCGAATGTTCACAGTGATTTTAGTAATACAACTAAATATCAATATGAATATGCTACTATTAATGTCAATAAATGATATATCCATCTTGGAATCAATTTATCGTATATTCTTGTGTGATTCAATACTTTTTATTGAATTGATGTGATGTGATTCCTAACAATCTAGAAAATATTTATATTGATTCTCTACTTTTTGATTAAATAATAACTATAGTTTTCATTTTTAATCTTTTTATTAATTTTGCAACCATATGTATCAAAAGAATGAGAATGTATCTAACCAAGTATATCAAAATCATGCAGTGTGTATGCAATGATGTGTATCAAGTCGTGTAGTATATGCAATCTTGTGTATCAAATTCATATACTGTACAGGAACAGGAATATATACTGTATATCAAATTCATATACCTGTATATACTGAGAATTTCATATCGATTAAAGAGCAACCGTGTTCTTATCGTGATATTTATGGGATGATTTTGTTGTCGATTTCAAGTTATTACTCTGTTGAGGATTGAGCTCAACAAATGTTGCCGCAGTGCGAAGTGGCTTTACGATGTTCCTTTTCTCCCTCAGGTAGAATAGTTCTATGGTATTTGTTTCTCCTGAAAAATAGCTTGCTTTTCATTTCTAGAATACTCCTCCTACACAAATTACTCCGTGTGTTGAATCGTTTCAACACAATAAATTCATTTATCAAGTCTCTATTCAGCGATTATTAATGGATGAAAAACTTTTTAATCGTTTCTAGAAAAGCCTTATAGGTACAGGTGTAAACATGAAAATCTGTCAGTCTCTAGAGCGTGTAAGGTTATGTGAAAAACAATCCCCAAAAAGGACTGGTTTGGGAAAAATGTTAATTATTATGGCTTTGAAATTATAGTTGATGGTTGTATATATTCTTAACAAGAATATGTAGCGTTTCACATCCGACACCCAAATACTTGGAGCAAAGCCGACTGGTTTTCATGTTTCTGTGCGTATTCGTTTCTGTCCGATTTAGAGTCTTCTGACTTCAGAAACCCTTCTATCAGACCAATTACTGTTATGAAGTCAAAGCTTCTTTAGATTCTAGCTGCAATAGTTGACTATTTATATTGCTTCCCTATTATTTCTAAAACTGATCTGAAGTCATCCAAGCCTATTTATTTGGATGTAATTATGTTTTCCTCCTATAAAACTGTATCAGTCCATTCATAATCATAGGCTAAACATTGACAGAAGTTGAATCAATCCAATAATGGCAATGAATTGTGGATGAATACATTTTTAAAATGATAGCTTGGATGAAGTAATTTAATCTACTTTCAGCTTCACTTTGGGATTCACTTTGGGTAGAACACCTCTGACATCTAGACGGCTGAATAATGAAGTTGTAACTTCATTGCTGCGTTTGTCATTGCCGACCAATCAGGGAGAGGCGGAGCTTGGAGGCGTGTCTGTGAAATTGAGCTGTAAATCACCCAGTAACTGCAGCCATCTACCGGTATTTAATTCAGGAACCTTCAAGCTGAGTTATTCATTTCTGGCTTATCAGAGATAGTAGGCCGGAGTGTGGAGGCTACATGATTTACAAATTAGGCTACGATTCATGGAAGAATTTTAGACTCAGTCTAGTTGAGTTATAGTTTCACCTTTGAAGTTCTATTATTAATTTATCAATTGTATTTTCAATCTCCATTTACTAAATCGTTTCTATTATGCATTATGCCAATGCAGACATTCTTGTTTTTGTTATTATTTGTCAAACATTTTGTCGGACGAAACACTACTCGCTTCCAATTATCCTGCCTAATCCCAAAAGTACCTGAGACATTGCTGTCGGACGAATCGCTACTCCGGGCGAAAACGCTACTCAGACAGGCTCTTTACAGGATCATTACCAAAGCAAAAAAAGTTATGTTGAAAGAGGTTTCAAATGAAAAGAGATAAAAAGTCAAAAATATCAATAGAGACACTTTGATAATAAAATGTGAAGATATAGACTAGAGGGATGAAGGGCAAGAAGAAAGATAAACTGAAGAGTTTAATGATAAGAAAGAGATAAACTCGGTATAAAGAGAATATATAGTTAAGTGGGATGGAGTGGGTTTGAAGGAGCAGTGCTCTAGGCAGCAATAAGGATGTCAATTACCTGTTAGTGAGGTGTATGTTTATGAAGAAGAAAGAAATAGAGATAGAGATGAGTGAGAAGAAAAAAGGAGTAAGGGTAGATGAAGAGGAAGTGAAGAAGCAGAGAAGAAGAAGAAGAAGAAGAAAGAAGAAGAAGAAGAAAGAAGAAGATGATGCTTTAGAGAGTTGAAGATGATCACTGTTTTGGAGATTTAGAGCGGTAGCGATGCTTTATGGAGCATGATGCAAAAACATCTTGGCAAGCAGAGTTTGAGGCCCCTTCACTGTTATTATAAGCCATGAGCTTACCTTGCTCTGCTATACAGTCAGTGTCTATAAAATGAACGGTTTTACGGCTTCAAATCATCGCTTCTAGTGAGTCGATATTATTTTATTCACTGGGGGACTCTTTACTTGCTGTAATCTACTCACTTTCTGTTCTTTTTATCTTAGGTTTCTTTCTTCCACCTACTTCATCTTTAGCTGTTCTTCCTTTCCCGTCTTCCCTTCTTCTTCCCCCTCCTTTCTCCAATTCTAACAACTTATTCTTTTCCGGTCCTCTATTTATACTTCTTCTTCTTCTCCTCCTGTTCTCTCTTCTTGAACCTGCTTTTCTACTTTCTCTCCACTTTCTTCCTTCTTCTGTATTATTCTTCTTCTTCTTCTTCTTGTTCTTCCTTCTTTTTCTTCTTCTTCTTATTCTTTATATTCTTCTTCTTCTTTGTCTTATCCTTCTCCTTCTTCTTCTTCTTCTTCTTCTTCTTCTTCTTCTTCTTCTTCTACTTCATCTTCTTTCTTCTGTCTTCTTCTTCTTCTGTCTTCTTCTTTTCTTCTTCTTCTTCTTCTTCTTCTTCGCAAAGTGCAGCATCCTTTATGAGTGTCAACGGAGACAATCATGAATCATCAACTAACTCTTCCTCCTTCTTTTCTTCTTTTCCTGTTTCCTTTTCTTCTTCTCCTTCATAAGTGTCAATGTTCATGAAACATCAACACCTCTTCCTCCTTCTTTCCTTTTTCCTGCTTTCTTTTCTTATCTTCTTCTCCTCCTTCTTCTCATCGTATCATCTTCTTCTTCATCATCAACTTGTTCTCCATCTTCTTTCTTTTTTTTTAACTTCATTGACCTTTTCTTCTTCATCGTCATCATGTTCTCCCTTCTTCTCCTCCTTCTGTTCTTCTACTAACCCAATACTTTTCTCCTCATCCTTCTGTTTCTTCGTTCCTTCTCCTTCCTCCCTGTACTTGTATTCCGACATCCATGGCGTATCATCGTTCCTCGACACTCAATTTCTGACGTGTAGTTTTTGTGCCGTTGAAACAAGAAGGCTTCACTTGTTGTCCCTGAAGACAGTGATTGATTGTTCTAGTCGCTCGCGGATCACCACCAGACCCCCTGAGTCGGCGGGTTTAAGCGCTATTATGGCGTACAATTTGGAATTGCAGCCATTGGGGAGCCGTGATCTCTGAACTAATTATACGAACAGAAACATCACTTTTTTGAATTTCGATATTGTGGTCCTATGCTGACAATCACGTTGTTTAATGATGATGCTTAATTTTTCAATCAATGAAAAATTTATTAATTTTTAACGATGTGCTATAAGGGATGATAGGTTTTTCGTTTTCCATACAATATCTAGTCAATGTAATCAACATTATCAAATGAAACTCTCCTCCTTTGCTCAGGGGTGAGGAGAAGTTATGTTGAAAAATTGGAAAATCCTACTCAGTCTTCCCACTATTGAAAGCCATACGTTGAATAATAAAAAAAGTGGGATGATAGAGTAAATTTCAACCTTATTTGGGATATAACATTTTTCAAAGACTTTCCTCACACAATAATATCAAAATTTCTGAATTAAACCAAATAATGTTTTGTATTCAATACATCATTTCAAAACAAAAAACGACTAAAAAGGTTCTCATTCAATGAAAATATCTCAAAGTTATCAATTCATTATAACTTGTACGATTGTGAAACGGCGTGGATTTGAACATAGAATTCATATAGTTTTCCAGGTTAGATTAAGTATCTGAACTATTTTGTTAATTTTAAACATAATTTCTATATGCACTTATTGTTAATGTATGTTAGTTAATACTTCATGTAATATTGACCTGAAGAGATGTAGGCTTCTCATTCTAATTACCTTAGAATGTTAGCTCAAAACTATGATATTGAAGCATAAAAGTATGAAGTGTAATCATAAATGAAGTATAAATTGAATTTCAATCTTGGGTTGAATTTGAAAATTCATTACAATTTTCTGGTTCGTTCAGTGTTGAGTGAAAAAAATTATTGATTTCTACTCATAGCGTTCTATGTCTTAGATTTGCCAAAGGCTAGATACTCGAGTCCCATCAAGAGTTGCCTTGAAAAAGCTGTAAAATGGTTAAATAGAAGCCTTTAAGTACAAGCAGTTTAATGGGTAAACGAAGTATCGTAAATTATTGTTTTATGATCCGAAAATATTAGAAAGAATAGAAGAAGAGAACATGAGTTTCATAACATTCAGAACGATAAAACAATATTGGAAAAAGGACAAATAAAACGAAATGGTAAAAACTCAACAAACATACGACACAATACGATAGGACACATTCAAAACGATAAAACAATGTTGGAAGGAGGACAAAGGACATGAATGGAAGAAGAGAATTTGAAAGGTTATTTTGCAATCGGTGAGACTGTAATAATGGAATAGAGTGCTAAACTAGAAGAGAGAGTTAAGATTAGATGAATAGAATAGAATAGAATATTCACTTTTATTCATGTAGATTCGACTGGAACAAGTATGTCGCTTAAATTCAATGTCATGATAGTCCGGCTAATACAATTTATTCAACGTCATTTGAATAGAAAGTAATTACATATCGGACCTGAATAAACACATGTGCCCCAAAAGGCTCGAGATTTTTAAATAAAAAATATATGGTGGAGAGTGTAAGTTTAATTCTAGATTATTTGAAAAGTCTGCTTCGAGTTCTAGTTTATGATATATTTTATGCTGAAATGAACGTCGTATGAAAATAAAACTAATCGCAACATGTGTTATGCATCTACAAGAAATGGCGGAGTTTGGACATATAGATGTCCATTCTTGGAGAAGAGATAGTGGTTTTGTCTCACAGGACATCCTTCCATCAACACTCAACCGTAAAAGATTAGAGAGAGAGTCAAGAGTGGTGAGAGAAATGAAAGTTCGATCGGAAACGGTGAAAACGTCTCTAAATCAATTATCAGTTTGTCCGGCTATCTTTGTTCTGTAATAATTGAATAGAAAATGAATTGCAAACATAGCTGACGATGTATGATTGCTCAGCTCGAGTCAATTGACGAACTTTATGATGGAAGAGTGATGCATGTTTTTAGAACGTATGTTTTTCGAGTTTACTTGTTTTTAACGGTGTATTCATATCGTATCATTAATGAATTCACTGTTTGAAATGTGTTATCAAGCATGTTGATAACAGAATTGTTTTGAATCATATTATCCCAGTTGTGTATTTTCATTAGGAAAGTTTTATGGTGAGAAAGTGACATGTGAAGAATCAACCGTTGCAGAAAATTTCTCACTAGCTTATGCATGGTAATATTGTATAATTATAATTTGGAATTGGTACTGGATAGGTTGATAAACTTTGTTTTGGTTTATTACTAATTATTTTAACCATCTCTTATAGTCATTCGAAATGGAAGTTTTTCTGAAAAAAAAGTGTTTAGCCAAGTTATAGATCTTGACATTGCAATTGCATTCTCTTGAAGGTTTTAGCATGTTTTTTCAATGATCAATGATTTTGTCTTGTTTATTTATTGCAATTAAATCATGAGATTAGTTGACCCTTTTTTTTAGTAGATGTACTAAAGATTACACATTCGTCACTAAAATACTACCAAGGTTCAACATTTTTATAATTATTTTTTACAAGCTATTGACGAACTAGGTTTGTGCAAGCTTCAACATTTTGAACAGACAATCAACATTTTGAAATTTAAATTACAATCGGAATAATTTTGCATTGTTACTGTTCTGTCACATTTTTTGTTCGATGTAATTTCGTTGGATGGAATTATTTGATGGAGGATTTGATCTTTATAAACGCCAATAAACGAGTAGACTTTGGACAAATCCTACTTAAGTGTCTTGTTACAATGTTTTCATAACATTCGAATTCATAGTTTTAATCAAAGTTATTGATTTATGAGAGCCTACTCTTGGTAGGCTGATAGACTTATTATATTTATTTATTCAATACATGCATACAACATTCACAACGAATATAGGATTGCAGCTTGACGCCAACACAAACCTTTTTCAAAAACATTTGAAACTAAAACTAAACGAAGTGAAAATGAATGAAGAAATAAAGAGGAACAATGATAAAATCGGTATAGACTATCTAAATTAAATGTCTTATCTGTGATATAGGCTTATTACTGAGGATGATAAGAACGATGATATTAACGGAATCCTTTCGATATGCATACAGTTTTAGTCGAGTTATACTTGTCTATTAGAGCCTACTTATAATTTTCTCAATTTATAAGATCCTTCTCTTGGTAGGCTGATAAAGTAGGTATAGACCAACTAGGTATACCAGCTAGATAAAATGTCTTATCTGTGTTTTGCGTTTGGGTATTGTGAGGAGTTGATCCTTGATGACGTTGATATTACGGAATCCTCTCGATATGCATACGTTCCATACGAAAATCAAACATAGGAGAGCTTTTGAAACTTATATATACGGAGAAGTATGACAAATATTGCTATGGTTAGTTATCTACTGCAGGAGCGAATTTATAGGGAGCTTGGTGGAATGGTGTGCTTAGCCTGGGACAGTTTATGATTGGTCCAAACCTGAAGCCCTTATCACTAGTTTGCCGGCCCTGCCGCTCCAATAAAATAGTTCGTGCCCTTTTGCCTCACAGGCCTTAGGGCACAGGCATGCTTCAAAACGCAGTGTAAGTTGCATGTTGAATGCTGCAAACCACACCTCGAATATTGCAAGTTTCATATTTAAAGTTGCAAGCTCTGAATCTAGATTGCATGGGTTGCGAGCGAACGTTAACCCACACTAGACACTCATACCATGGTTTGCACATTATACGTGTAGTAAATTCATCGCCGGGTATAGCGTGTACCTGGGAATATATTTACACAACACGATAGTCATTGAAGATTATAAAAACTCATACTCGTTAACACCGTCATTTTGAAAATTCCTAAAAACTCATACTCACTTACGTTTTACTAAAACCATCCACTTATTTACTCAATCATTCCAAATCCACTAAACTATTTGTTGACAAGTAAAACACTTTGAAAATACTTTTTTGCCGATATTTTACAAGCTGAAACGCACCTGACTTTTTAATGATCGCGTTTTCGCGTTTGCGTTTACTTTCTAACCCAAGCGTACACACATTTTTTGAATAACTCGCAGTGTTGACGTATTTCGAGAAAACGCTAACAAATTTGATACAATCCTTGAAAAAAATATGTACCGAAGATAGTTTTTGTCGAAATGAAATTTTTCCACATAATATACAGCGTGTGTGATGGAATTCAGTTTTTAGCGTTTCTCCTCTTTGTAATTGAAGTTCATTGATTTCTGGACCAGAGATGGTTGTTTGTATTGGAGCAACGTTAATAAACAGTTTTTCATGTGGGATTTGTTTTTCTAGTGAATATTGTTTTTCAGGAATAATTTCATGGCTTTTCGTATGGGCTTCCGTGTTCAAAAAACATAGAAATGAAAATTCCAGGTGTAGGTTTTTATTCTATGAATGGATATCCGCAACAACCATTTTTATTCTTCTGTAATTTGTATCGTTTGATAGACAACATACGAATAATATATTACATAACTTACTCTATTGTAAATAGAGAATAGTACTATTCTACTTATCATGAACTCAGTAATTGTGAATGTGTATTCTTTTCACGGTCGTTTACACGAAAGAAGAGATGAAAGATTAACCTTGTATTCCTTTCTCTCTCACGAGTCAATTGAATCGAACCTTCTTTAAATCACGTCACTTGAGAAAGCTTTTTTATTGAACTGCTTTTAAAACTTTGTTGGTTCTTCCCTGAATTGCTTCTACCTTACTGTATTTATGTTTTCTCCCTTCCTTATCTTGTTTATTGTCATTATTTTTGTATCATATGTCAAGTGTAATATTAATTGTATGTTAGTGATATGCGCAATGCTACTACAGTATATGCTACTATTTTCCTTAATTCATTGTTTTCCTATTGTTAAGTTAGGTTAGGGTTTCCCTTTGCGCTGTTCATTTTCTTCTAGGCACCGTCTTTTTTCTTTCTTTTCTCTCTCCATCTCTCTTGCTTCCTCATTCCTCGCTCTTTTTGTTCCTATCTCCTCCACTTCTCTATCCCTTAGTTTCTTCTTCTCTTCCCCCTACATTTTTCATGTCGTCTTTCTTCGTCATCTACTCCTCTCCTGTATCTTCCTTATTTTACTCTTATTTCACTGCTTTTTTTCTGTTTTTCTCATCCTCTCCATTATCTCTCACATTCTTCTTCCATTCTCTTCTGTAACTCTCTCACTCTGCTTTTTTCCTCTCACTTTACTCTGCTCCTTTCTTCCTTTCTCCATCCTCTACTTTCTTCTTCTCCCATTTCTTTCTAATGATTCTCTTTCTCTCTCCCCTATCTCTTTTTTCTCCTGTTCTCTCGCCCTCTTCTTCTTCCTTCATTTTTTCTTCTTCTTTCTCCTCTTTTTCTTCTTTCATTCGCTGTATCGTCTGAGTCACATCTGGTGTGTGAATGGTGAGCGACCAATAATTTATCAGATGTTCGATTCGCGATACAAGATTATATACATCCAACACCCACCGCCACTAACCAAGAATATTTTCCACTGTCTTATGAATTTTTCATCATCACCTCTTTGGCAAACCCTCCTCCCTCCCAACCTTCCCCCAGATCACACGTCAACTTCTTTCAAGTTGTCTTGTGCGCTATGTTTAGTCACCACTAACTGTCTGGTTTTCCATGTTGTTTGGCTTCTATTTGCAGTTATCTTTTCCTCCATTCTCTTTTCCAATATCTTCTTTCTTACTTTCTTCTTCCCTATTTTCTCCTTCTTCTCCTTATCCTTCTCCCCTCCTTCACTTCCTATATCCCTCTTTATCCTCCTCCTCTTCCTCCTACCTTCTTCTTCTTCTTCTTCTTCTTCTTCTTCTTCTTCTTCCATATTTCTTCTTTTCATTTCTATGAACGTTCTTCACGTTCTTCTTGTTATCACCATTTGATTATTATACAGACCATTGTTATTACGATACATATGGCACATAACATAAGTGAAAAAGAAACTGACTGGTAGTTTTGAATCAATAAACCATGGTACGTATATCGACAGACCCACTTAGAGGATAGTACTTGGCACAGTCCCCAGTGATTTCTAAAAGATGTTCAAAATATCTTTAATTTATTTAATATAATTTATGATTTAATAGGTGAATATGGTTATTGGCTAAAAATTTTATTCTAATCTTTCATAAGTTTTTTTCACTAGAAATCTGATCTCTACTAGTCTCTCACATCATAAAAGAGACTGCAACCGTACCAGTCTACCTCGAGTCAAATCCCATTCCTCAACCTCAAACCTCAGTGCCTCATTCCCTCACTACCTCAGACAGAAAACAAAGTGACTCACTTAACCGACTTGGCGGTTGGTCTCTCTTTATTAGCTGCTAGCGTGAGGCATTGAGGTCATTTACCTCAGCTGCTGCTGCCTCACAGATTCCCTTCTCACCTCACAGGAACAATGTGAGGTTTCTTTTTTCGAAGCCAATCGCCATCATTAATTATCACCATCATCAATCGTCAATCACCACATCGATAGTAATTCATCTATTTTAAGAGAACACTACTTTTTATAGAATGACTACTTTCAAGCGACTTATACACTCACCTGTTTGTATTGGATAGCAGCTGATTCAACTTGTTAGAAAACAACGTTAATATGAGCGTACATCAATCAGCTGTTTTATGACAATTTTTAAAATTCCTGCTATATGTTGTGCCATTTTTCTGTATTGGTTTTTTTATCTATATAGCACGCCGTGTCATCCTATGTAGATATAAAGGCTTGTATAAGAGATGGCAAGTTATACAATGTTCATAAGTGTATGAGTCGCTTCATGTTGGTCGTTAAGAGTGTAGAACGAAATCCGGTTTGGATTCGCATATCCCAACTGTCTCTCGAATTGAATTAAAATATTCAACCATTGTAGAAACCTTGAAAACCTCAAAAAATTGACTTGGAACCTTGTAAAGACTTGTTAGTTATTTTTAGGAAAATTTTGGTGATCCTGTAATACATGAAAAAGGTGGATGATAGACATCACCATCACAGCGTACTATACAATAAACTTATAAGTCTATTGTGTGACTTATAAACTTTCTCCTGTTTTAGAGGAATTCGTTAAGCAGGCCCCTGTTTGGGGTTGATCAGTCTCCTGATTGGGGTTCTGATTAACCTCAGGCCCCTGATAGTGGTGATTCACTTTTAATGGCTCCAATCATTTTGTACAGAGTTTTGAGAAAAATACAAACAATAGTTCATCTTCTGTTGTTGTGTCTCTATAGACAAACAGAAAGGAAATACAATATCCAGGTATAATTGACATGGTTGAACTACAAACCGCAAAGCGTAAAGAAAAACCGCGAGAAATACATATACAGGAATAGCACGCAACTAACTTGTCATTGTCAGTGCGCTGAGTGCAGTCATCAATTCTTTTTCATTGACTAAACGCGCTACACAATTCTACTCTTTTCGCAATTTCCACTTCCCTTCCTTCTTCTCCTTCTCTTCCCCATACTCTTTCATTTCTTTCACTTACTTCTGAAGCAAACAGAAGAATATTCCATTCTTTTCCATCAAAAAAATACTTGCAATTTTTATCATCTCTTTGCAACACGGAAATGTACTGTGATAAAACTTGTCATTGTTTTCATTTCAAACATAGTTACGAAAATAGTTACGGCTCTATGCGATATAGCCAGTATTTTTCCATGTTATAAAACCGTTACTGATACATTGCTCCTAGTGAGTGTAAAGCAGGATTATTTTAAATTGTCAGAAAACAGCTGATTTAACGTCAGTAAACGAGCGTACATCAATCAGCTGTTTTCTGACAATTTAAACTAATCCTGCTATATTTTTATTTAGCTTGACATTTTCAAAGTTAATTAAAAATATCGATGATTTTGGATTTTTATCTGGTGTTTTTCTTTGCAACTTTAATATGAACTTATTTGAAAATTCTAAAGTTTTCTGCTTTTGGTTTTGAAGAGGAAATTGGTGATTTAGTAATATAATAACGAAATAATCTGAATTTGGAGTGTTTGTATTAATTGGGAGAGAACAGATTTTACCGTAAGTAGTAGCGAAGCGTGGTATACTTATTTGGTCATTGCCGGTATATTCTATGAGAATACCCGAGGAATACCAAATAAACATCACACGCTTCACACGGACTCTAAAAGCCTGTTGCATTGTCCTTTGTAAATTAGAATAGAATAAAAATTTATTTTTGTATCACAACATTGCAAAGGAAAATTACAAATAAATGATTGATTCATTGATTACTGTATGAACAATATTATTGACTTGAATTCTACTATAAATTCTTCGATACCTGAATACCATACCTGCTTTACATAATTTAATCACTTTCCAAATTAATCAGAATTCTATTCAGACCATCCTCAATCTGCTGAAAAAAGGGAAAATCTTCTGAAATCGAAATGACCCAGACGATAAATTTATTCGCTGGCGTCTGGAATGTTCTAGAATCGACTAGAATCGCATCTTCGATAACACTCATTTCCATAATATGCAACGCCAGCTTCGGAGTTGAACTTTTTCGGTAGCAGACTCTCTGCTCCGGTTGGGGATTAATTTTAATTGATAATGCAAATTTCCGACAAGAATTATTGTTTTAGTCGCTTCTCCTATGTTGGTTGGTAGCTGGGCATTAAATATTCAAATCTCCCAACATTGATGAATCTCTGAGTTTCGTAACTTTATGCAACTGTTTGCTTGAACACATTTTAATTTATTAGTATCTTGGTCTTTCTTGAACACGATACTTTATCGTGTATGAGCTTGAACACATTTTAATTTATTAGTATCTTGGTCTTTCTTTAGGTTGCAGGGTTGTAGCGAAGTTGGTGTTAATAATAAGAGTACTAAAGACTAATTAATAATGAATTGAATGCTTTTCCCATGACAGATTCATTGAAAATAATAACTGATTTGAACTTTTTCGCGTCTAAAAAAGGTGTGTTTTCTAATACGCCATCTTTCTTTCACATCAATCAATAATTAAAATGGCAGGATTATTTCAAATTGTCAGAAAAAGCTTATGTTTCGGCAATAACAGTAAACAGTGATGATTTGACAACAAACTACGAAGGCTTGAAGAGTCTTTGAAGACCTTAAAAAGTGTTTAAAAGACCTTTTGAAGACCCTTTCAAGAATAACTTTTTAAAGACCTCAATAATCTGCGATTCAGCATTTGTAGGTTAAGTATTGTGATACTTGGAAACAAAATCAGCTGTTTTCGATAAATTAAATTATTCTTTGGCTATAAAAACATTGCCTGCTGCTGATATCACAGATGATCAAAATTAAACATCTGTTACATCATCATAGAAGTGTTCTGATTAAAAAATGCTGCAAGTATGTGATTTGCTAGCTCGGAAAGTAGTGGGAGACTGTCTCTGCGTTCAGATGTCTTCAAGGATGATAAGCACTATAGTAATTGTTTCAACAACAGTTCAAAACTCGGGCAATACATATCATGAAATGTCTTACAATAACTTGAAATGGCGGTGATTGTTGTAATCCATTACGGGTCTGGTGTGAACAACAATTCCAAAAGGCGGATTTCCAGTAGCTCTCACGTTCCTTCATACACGGCTGGTCCCATCTTTGAATCAGAACTTGTAGGCAAGTCGCTCATATATGTAAGAGTGTTAGCAGAGCAAGCGTGAGGAATAACAGGGTGCTTGGCTGCTTTATTGTTGGTGCTTCGCCCGCTAAGTCCGCGCCAAGTAAGTGAGATTCGCCTCGTTTCGCGTTGTAATGGCCAAGTTTTGCATTATGGCTGCTTTTACTGGTTGTTACTAGGGGCAAGTTGACTTAGAGGATGCTCCTAACTTAGTTCTGAAGCTGTTAAAGCACGTCTGAGATTTGTTGGGCTTCTGCAATCAATGATACGTTGTAACTGGTTCGAATTTGTAATTGAATTGCGTCAGAATTCTGTATCCATCCAGTTTCATAATAAGTTATCGGATTCAAGAGACTAGTGTTATAGATAAAGGACTATCCTTTGTTTTATTCTTTATCTATGCTAGTGATAAGTGGTTATATATGGTTAATGTAGTTATAGGTTATTGGTTATAGGTTTTTAGTTAGTGGTTCTAGGTTAATGTTTATATGTTATAGGTTTTTAGTTAGTGGTTATTAGGTTAATGTTTAAAGGTTATACTTTATTAGTTAGTGGCTATTAGATGAATGTAGCTAAACAGAGCTAAAAATCCTGATTTTTATATGTATCAAAAACAGAACAAATTGTATTAGCAGCCTTGACGCCACCAACTATCTATATAATCGATTGAAAAGGAAGCGATACGTATAGATTGTATCGCCATACGATGGTATGACCTTCCATCGATATATATTGAGAAGAAATTCTATGAAGCAATCGTGTATTTATACAATCTATTCGAAACTGAACTAATTGTGATTTTGTTCACTGTCAATATTTTGTGAAAAAATTCCAAAAATTCCAACTTTAGAATTCTTTGACTGATAAATAATTATAGAGAAAATGAAGGGTGACAAGGGAAAGTAGGACAACGTAGAAAAAGAAGGGGAAGAGGAAGGAGAAGTGAAGCTAGAAGCAGGAGGATGTAAAGAAGTTGAAAGCCGAAGGAGAAAAATAAGATGTAGGAGAAAAAGAAGAACAGAAGGAGGAGAATCATTCGAAGAAGACGGAGAAGAAGAGAAAGTAGTAGAATTGAATGAAAAGAAAGTGAAGGTAGGAGCATGAGAATTGGAAGGAAGATAATGGGAGGATGGAAGAGCAAGAAGAGTAAGAAGTAGGAGGAGGAGAAGATGAAGAAGAAGGAGGGAAGGAGTAGGAGAAGGAGAAGGAGAAGACGAAGTAGGGACAGAGGGAGATGGAGCAGGAAGGGAAGGAAGAAGGAAAAGTAGAAGAAGAAAAAAGGAAATGAATGAGAGAAAAAGTAGAAGAAGGAAAGGTAGTAGTAGTAAAGTTTGAAAGAGAAGAAGGATGAGAAGAAAAAGACGTGGGAGAAGGAGAATGAGTGTAAGTAGAGGGAGGAGAATGGGAAGAGAGAGAAAAAAGAGATGCATAAGGAGGAGATGAAGAAGAAGGAAAGGTAGGAGTAAAGTTAGAAAGAAAAGAAGGATGAGAAGAAAAAGACGTGGGAGAAAGAGAATAAGTGGAAGTAGAGATAGGAGAGAGGAAGAAGAAAAATAATGCATAAGGAGGAGAAGTAGGAAAAGGAAGCGATCAAGAAGAAGAAGGAGGAAGAGAAGATGAAGAAAAAAAGGTGAGATTGAATGTAAAAAACCGAGAAATCGTAACCGAGTGAGTGAGACACGACTATTGTCGGCAGTATTGATGATGTTATAGCATCTAGCGGACCCAGACCGGTCATAAGCCATTAGAGAACGAGATCTATACGGTACTTTGTACAGGAAGCCAACTATCCCTATCATAAATAGTGGGCAAGAGAGGCAACCCCCGTTAGAGGTGTCACATGTTCATTGCAAGCTCATGTGTGCGACCCATATGTGAGGCAATGTGTGACGCACACTATGTATGAAGACACTGATTTAACCCCATGTGACACACTAAAACAGACTGAAGGAAAGGGTGGACCTTTTGGTCAGTGGGGGCTCATTTTGGCACCGTTCCAAACTGCAGTTGGTCGCGATAAGACCGCAGGTCAGCCAACACGCACTACTTTCATTGCAAATAAATAATATTTCGGCCCAAAAAATGTACTATCACTGTGGTAAGGTATTATTTGGGGGAGGAGTCACTTCAAGTGACTATATTTATTCCCCTAAAAATATATTCCAACATTGTGGTATGTATTATTCTGGGTGTGGCTCACTGTAAATAGTAATATTTGTCAACAAAAAATATTTTATAACACTGTGGTGAAGTATTAATATCTCACTGCGAATCAGGAGTCCCTGCGAATAATCGTATAATTCTCTCTTTTGGTATTCAACCCTGAGGTTGGTTTGCAGCAGCGCGCCATTCTTCTCTTCTTTCTGCTTTTCTCTTCATTTCGTGGTAGGTCGTATAATCATCTCCCACAAAAACATCTTTTATTATGTTGATAAGTTATCATTTCGGGAATGAGCTACTAGTAGACGTTACTCTTATCCTTCGAGAATTTTTTCAGAGTTACATTTAGATTTTTTACAGTCATTGATAATTAATCATTTCATTTTTCATTGTTTCCTATTCAATGATACTTGATCATTTTGCCAAGGTACTTCGACTGACAATAATTACCATATTACAACTTTTCACCATCTTATAATATTCATCCACTATCAGTGCATCCATATGTTGTTCAGTGGATTAATTCCTATTCACTTCGAAAATCTTATTGTTGTAATGATTATTCTATTCTTAGTTCAGTTGCCTTAGGAAAATGAAGCAGGTACAGAAATAAGTGTAATACAAGAAAAACCATCAATTGACTCGAATCGTTGTAGATATACAGAGTGGGTGAAAAGCTTGGAAACAGCTCAATATTTCTCATACAAAGATTATTTGGTTATTGAACCAGTTTTTTTAAGTCACAGTAAAGTAATACTTTCAATGTTACTAAGATCCCCAATGTCACCTAAACGCCAAATAACCTTTGTATAAGAAATATTAAGCCGTTTTCACTACCCTAAATTGTTTGTTCAAATCTTCCGTAGTTCTGAATAATCTTGGAAATCGATAAGGCTGCACCCGATTTCGCACACTGCAAGCACTGTAAAGCAAGCAAAGCCCTTAAATTATACAACCACATTGCCGCAAATCAAGATGGCGGGAGGGGGGTAGTTGTCTAAAATGGTGGGAGTGAGAGGGTCGGGGTGTTGTATTTCCTTCACCAGAGATCAATGGTAATACCTGCCTGCTCGAACATTAATTGCACGACTAAAACCGCCTGAATCCAATTTACAAGATGCGGTTTAGAAGAAGAAGCAGAAGTGGTGAAGCAGAAGAAGAAGAAGAAGAAGAAGAAGAAGAAGAAGAAGAAGAAAGAAGAAGAAGAAGAAGAAGAAGAAGAAGAAGAAGAAGAAGAAGAAGAAGAAGAAGAAGAAGAAGAAGAAGAAGAATGGAGGAAAAGGGTGAGGAAGACACTGAAGAGGCAGTGGAAGGAAGAGAAAATGAGAAAAAGAGCGAAAATGAAATGGAAGACCTAAATAAGTTGTAGGATGTTAGTTTTGGTGTTTTTTTTTGTTCAATTCATATTTCTTGCTTCAGAAGATTTATGTCAGGAATAGTGTGATTAATTTAATTTGGTGCTTGTCGATCAGTAAACATCCGATGTTACGCAGCTTTGATACAATACTTAACCTACTAATGTTGAATCTGCAGATTATTGCAAAGACTTTGAAAAGGTCTTTAAAGACTTGAAAGGTCTTTAAGAGTTCAAAAGTCTTTGGTTGTGAAGCTGCGTAACATCAGCTGTTTACAGATCGCCAAGCGCCAAATTAAATGAATCATGCTATAGTGAATGTGAATATTCCTTCATTCGAAATGTTCACCAAAATTCGAATAAAGAAGACGTTTTGGTCTTTGTTTTCATCTTATCAATTGATTGTTCAATTGATTGTCATTTCTTCTGAAAGAGCAAAAATTTAATTTTCTATCCTCCTTGAATCCTATTCCTGAAAATGGCAGTGTTAGAATATTTTAGACATGGTGATTTTTCTGCTCAAGACAGATTAGAAAACTTGAGTACAGCCAACTGAAATGAGTAAAAATCTGTCCTACCCTGTATTTTATGAGTTGTAAGTCGAATAGCTATTGTATGCTGGAAATTGAAGTTTCACTTCAGTTCAGTTTTCGTTGACCCGGAAACCTAGAACACTAGAATGAGGCAGTCAAAGTTTAATGAATGACCGAAATTCCCTCAAAACTTTGTTCTGAGGTTGGAAGCAGCCTGCCTCACCTCAAACCTCAGAAATGGCCCTCACCTCAGCAAAACAACTCATCAGAAATTCCTCAGCTGCCGTCTAGCCGACCAATACAAAAGTTTCGCGCGCATTTCTGAGTAGCGCGCGCGGGCAATAATTATGACGTCACGATGAAGAAATAGAGTGCTGCTTGTTAATTGTCACCGCTGCTTTGTTACCGAGAAACTGGTTGAATTGTTAACTTTTCAACTCAGTTTTTCATTTGATTTGATTTCTAGGAAAAGTAAATAAATGTCAGAGTTTAAAGTTTCATTTCAATTCGCCACCGTAAACGCTTTTTAACTCATAATATTCGCAAATTCGCAATACATGAAGCGGAATGATTCGTTGTGACATTGTTTTTAAGCCCGTCCAACCAAACGAGAAGAAGCTGTCAGAATTGAAATTTCGTTGAGAATTTCAAGGGGAAAAACATGTATCAAAGCAGAAATTATGTTGAAAATTTCTGGGAAAGGCTAAATCAGCTGAAGCGTTGAAAACGGAATGTGAAGTGAATCCTACCACTGACAGCAATGCATTTCATAATCAATTTCATGGTGGTGGGTATTGAAATGTTAATGGATGATAAAAAAAGAACACTGAGAAGAGTAGTGAAGAGGAGGAGGAAGAGGAGTGAAGCAAAATATGGGAACATGACCAAGACGAAGAAGAAGAAATAAAAGAGGTGAAAGTAGCAGTACTTACTAGAAGAAGAGGGAGAAGTAGAAGAAGGAGAAGAAGAGAGAAGGAAATAGGAGAAGAAGAAGAAGAGGAAGATGATGTAGAGAAGAAGAAGAGAAGAAGAAGAAGAAGAGAGAGAAGGAAGAAGAAGGTAAAGATGATGATGAAGAAGAAGAAGAAGAAGAAGAAGATGAAGAAGAAGATGAAGAGGAAGCAGAAGAAGGAGAAGAAGAAGAAAA
The DNA here is from genome assembly GCA_017141395.1 of Laodelphax striatellus. NCBI lineage: Eukaryota > Metazoa > Arthropoda > Insecta > Hemiptera > Delphacidae > Laodelphax > Laodelphax striatellus. The sequence goes on from CM029540.1 coordinate 9,411,453, forward strand.
AGAAGAAGAAGAAGAAGAAAGAAGAAGAAAGAAACAATGGAGAAGCAGGAGTATTAGGAAGAAGGAGAAGAAGAAACAGAGATTATGAAGAAGAGGTGAAAGAAGAGAGATAAATAGTAGTAAAGAAGAAGATGTAGAAAAAGAAGATGAAAAATACGAACAATCCTTTTCTCCAGCTCTGTTGGATTTAAAGAAGCAAAGAGAAAACATTGAAAAAGAAGAGGAAGAAGGCATATGGTACAAGAAGAATAATAAAGCAAAAGACAAAATACAATAATGAGTAGAGAAGGAAAGAGAAACGAAGATGAGCAATGAAAATAACAAATAAAACACACACTAAGCGCTTGAAGAATGATTGTAGGATGAGAATACACGAGCCTATGATGAATTGGAAAAATGAAGGAAAGTAAAAGTTGAGCATGATGCTGAGGTAGAGAAGGATAAGAGGTCTGGAAAAGAGTTAGAGAGGGGTAGGGGTGGGAGGTAGATCAGGTGACGTTAATACAAAACACAAACATTGAACATGAAGGCAGGATAGGAAGAAAGCTTTGGATGCAAGAAAAAGCACGCTGAAGGATTTGTGTCAGCCTACTCGGAGTGGCGGCTGGCACAAGATAAATCCTTTGTTGAACAGATATCATTAGAAAAAGAAATGGGAGAGGAAGAGAATGACTGAGGGAGAGAGAATGATGGAAGAAGATGGAGAAGAGAGAGAGAGTGATAGTATGAGCGAAGAGAGAAAGTTATGAGGAAGAAGATGATGAAGAAAGAAGAAGAAGATGATAAAGGGAAGATAGAACAGAATATGACAGTTGTGAAGAGAGGAAGGGAATTGGGTAGATGATAGATGAGAGAGGGAGAAAAGAGAGGAAGAAGGAAGAAAATAGAAAAGAGAAGAGGAGAAAATAGAAGAGGTTGAAGAAGTTGGAAGATAGTTGAAAAAGATTAAATTTCAAAAAAATTATTATTTAGAAAGAAAATCAATTATAATTAAAATAGAGAGAAAAAGAAGAGTAGATATATTTGAAATAGATAGGAAAAAACAAGTAAGTGGGAGAGTGGATGAGAAGACAGATTGTGAGGAAGAGGGAGAGAGTGAGGAAATGAGATGGAGAAGGGAGAGAGAGAGAGAATAGAAGAGAGAAGAGGGTGTAAAGGAAGAGAATTAGGTAGATGAGTGGAGGGAGAACAGAAGATGAATATGGAGAAAAGTGGATGAATGCAAGAGGAGAAGTATGCGGGGAAAGGTGGAAATAGTAGAAAGAAAAAAATGACGGAGAAGAAAAAACGAATGTAGGAGGAGATAGAAAGCTAAGGTGTAAAAGAAACGAAAGAAGGCGTAAAGAAAATAGGCTAAAGAGAAACGATTGAAAGATAAGATATGATAAAGATGTTGAGGGAAAATACAGAGTGGAAAATAGAGAATGAGGGCAAAGGAAAGATAGAAAGAGAACAAAATGTTTCAAATATAATGAATAAGAAAAAGAGACATAGAGAAATTTGAGTGATTCTAGAGAATTAGAGAGGATCCAGAGAAACAATTGATCCCAGAATAAAAGGTGAAAGAGAGAGTAAGGAGAAGAGAGAAAGAAGAGAAGAAAAGGATAGGGAGATACAGGGCAGAAAAAGAAGATGAGTGAAAAAAAAATAAGGATAAGAGGGAGAGAATGTATCGAGCAAGAAATAAGAGAGAAGAGTAAATTGAATACTAGGTATTATTTACTAGAGTGAATAGTATGAATAGGCTTAGAATGGCACCCTATGAGGGAAAGATAACTAGAAACAAAATAGAAAAAGATCAAGAAACACAGAAACAAGAAAAGAGAAAGAAAAAATAAAAGAGTACCAGAAGAGAATAAGTGAGGAAGTGGAAAACGATTAGAATATGAATAGAAAAACGGGCGAGAATATGTGTACGTTTATAATTCTCGACGGACAACTCACTTCATTCAAATATGACACCACCTTTCAGCTCATAAAAAAATTCCCAACTGCTAAAAAAGATGGATGACGATGACATTGTGCACAAAAGGGCGACGTTTTATGACAAAAGAAAAATATGGAGAAAACGGATCAGAGAGAAAAGGAGAAAGAACAAAAAACTGTGATAACTGTGCAGGAGAATACAGGAATTTGTTGATGCATGAGATAGAAAAGCCGTAGATTTCGAAGAGGAGAAGGAGAAGAAGGAGGAGGAGGAAGAAGCAGAACAAGAAGAAGAACAACAAGAAGAAAAAGAAGAAAAAGAAATTAGAAGTCGAGGAGGATGAGTTACTGGAAGAGGCGATTACTAGAAAGGTGAAATAAAAATAAGGATAAATAAGAGAGAAGAAGATTGAAGAAGAACGACAATGTGAACTGCAAAAGGACTTGTAGTGTAGTGTGAACTGTATCATTAAGCGGAAAAATTCAAATGACATGTCAAAAAATGGTCGTGAAAAATCAGGGTATCCTCATTCCAAACGTGTACTGAATCTGTTAGCTCAGTCATGTTTATTAAGGTTTTGGAGCAGTACCATGCAATCCGTGATATTTCCATGAGACTTGACTAATTTAAACGAACAATTCTGTTGATAAAGGTCATCTTGAGATGACCCCTTAGGAGTAATTTATGACATGAACTTTTTTCAAGAATCTATCAATTTCATAGAATTCATCATCCATAACTGAGGCTACCTATCTCATAAATTCTTTGCTTGATATCTGCGTAGTTTTTAAATTTTGTTGTTCATGTTTTATGTATGTATTTTCAAATTATTTAGTTTTCAAATCTAATAAATTTATTCATCCATTTATCACTCTAATGGAAGTCATTCTTATAATCCTGGACAGAACAAAATAATTAGTGTCTCATTTTTGATAGAATATAGTAGAGAATGATTGATTCCAATGTTCTAAGTTATTTGTACTTCTTGTTTTTCAGGTATGTTGATCTACAGTTAACACCCTAAAATTTGTGAGTATGATTTTCAAATATTTTCAATGTTATAATCGCAAGATTTCAATTGATATAAGTATAAGAACAAGAACTCTCAATATTCTGTGACAGTATATATGAATCATGATAATACAATAACTATGATTGGTTGAAAGGCAGGCTACTTTGCATTTGAATATAGATCACATAGCTTTAGATCAATTTTTTGTTCTTTTTTCTCCACTTTCGTTTTATTTGCTACGATATTTTATTCTATTTCAGTTTCTTCAGTTTTATTGCACTAGTTTCTTCATTCTCGGTCCCTATCATATACCTACCACGAAATGAAGAGGAAAGCAGAAAGAAGAGAAGAATGGCGCACTGCTGCAAACCAACCTCAGGGTTGAATACCAAAAGAGAGAGGGATCATTATTAAATTACAGATCCTCGTCTTTCTTACCTCAAGTTTTAGAATAATAAATTTTATGACCAAATTAGACAAAATATCACTATTGGATTATTTCTATAGGTTTTTGGTTTATTAACATTTCTCTTTCATAATGTGATTATTATGGATGATGCTCTCGTGATTTGAATTAGATCCGTTGGAGGGAAAAGTCTGTGACCCTTGAGACACATCTCCGTTCCTGACAATGACACCATGCCACCTTAGCCTTCAGTGCTATTTGTGCTTCCTCATTTATTACTGGTGTGCGGGAATTTTTGCTGCAAAATCGAACAACTTTTAATGAACTTGGCCAACTTTGAATAAGTTTGGAACTTTTGCAGTGACGTCAGGTCTCATGTGTATGATGCCGCCTTATGCCTAATAGCCTACTACTTTTCCTCTTATTTCTTTCTTCTTTTTTATAAGTTTTTACGATTCTTATTCTTCTTTCTCATTAGGTTGCTTATTAAACCGTATTTGAATTTCATCATATAAATTCACTCTCTACTCGAAATATTTAAAAATATTAGTTTAATCAGTAAAAAAATATATATACTAATTCTTATTATTCTTTTTCTTCTTCTTCTTCTTCTTCTTCTTCTTCTTCTTCTTCTTCTTCTTTTCTTCTTCTTCTTCTTCCTTCTTCTTCTTTCTCTCTTTCTTCCTCTTCAACCTGTATTTTCATAGCAAAATCTATTCGAGTTTGTAATTCAATTCAATAGAAGTGACTTACTGTAGTTGATAAAATTCATAACTGTCGTAAACTTTTCTCGCTGAGAGTGCAAAACGTTTTACGATAGTAATGAACTTTCCATTAAACTAGAATATATGCAGAAATATCCGGTTATATTCATTAGAACAATAGAAGAACTATATTCAGGAAAGATCTAGGCAGTCGCGAATGATAATTACAAGTATTCAATTTCAATTACTTAGCGAGACGTCAGCCATTACATTACTAGCCAAACAGAGTCAGACCGCCTCGAAATTATTCTCGCATCACGATTGGTCGTTCAGTAGGACGAAGCTCCTCCTCCAACTAGCCACGCCCCCAGCCAATCACACGCAAGCAACGAATTCTACGGTTAGTTTCCAAGTGTGCTGGTAGATGGCGTTGGTAACCTGTTACCACACTTGACTTGAGGCACTGTACTTACTATTCCGTGATAGGATATTAGAATTGAATATCCAAATTCTGTTCTTTCTTCGTTTTTCAAGATTGGTCGAGTTATACACCTCTACGACTACACTTACAAAATAATTTGATCTAAAAATCGGTGAATATTTTATGTTGTAGAAAATTGAAAAACAAATAATATGAAATATATTTTCCATGTTGATCAAAACAATGTTATCAACACTGGTTCCTGTAATTCAAATTAATTTTATTGGATGCTCCGTTTGAAGTAATAAAGTTCATTATTTCATGTAGCCTACTAAATTCATTTATCATTAAAAAATTTTTGAAACCACTCGTTTTTTATTCAGAACTGCATCAATACTTTTCGAAATATTAATACTTTTGGATAGGCTTTGCTCTGTAATATAATTTGTTTTGAATATTATAGGCTATAGGCTCTGTAATTATCCTGTATATCATTCAATTATCTTTCTAATCAGCCGTTATCAAGCTCACATAATATTATTGCAATAAGACATTTCTTCACTCATAGCTCATTTTAGGACTAATAATTTTTTTAGAGAAAACCTTATCAACATCTTCTCACTCAAAACATTACTAATTAAATTCACAAAGGCGTGAAATCTATTAATAACAAGGTACGTGACGAATGGAAAATGCATGAAAATTGCTGATGGATTGAAACTGAAAAAGTCATAAATTATCATTACATCCAGTGCTGTGAGAATCGAATAATATCATCGCGAATGGTCCAATAGCCAATCACACAGTAAATTGAATTTCCCACTATCTGCAATCAAAGCTGCAATTGACCACCTCTGATCACAATAATAATAATAATTAGCACGGGCAATAATCAACTAATCTTCTGTCCACTTACACAGAAATTATCTCAATGTTTTGATGTCATGTCAATTCACCTGGAAATATACCTTTCATACCTTTCATTAAGTAAGCCTTGTCGTCCTCTAGAACCGTTTACGTCCGAAAATGTCCGACGTCCCGTTGAATGAAGTCATTTGTTAGAGCTTAAAAGGGGATCATTGGATCTGTCAATTGACGTCATTGTACAGCGGTTAAATGTAATTGGCTCTTGTGCTATCGACCATAAGTATTTTACTGATGTCTTTCACGAGAATTTCACTGTATGAATACTCTGCTTTGCAAATTTTCTCATTAAACTGTTGGGGCCGATTGTACAGAATTGAATAAAAGTTTATTTTCAATACTCAATTAGAATTAGAATTACAATAACAATTATGTCCGGTTTTTTAGTCGTTCAAATAAACGATAGCAGTATTGAATCAATAACTTTTTTGCATTTGAAAACACATGGTTATTGATTGCTGGTGGATCGATAAAGCGCTGTCTATTGAGCGACTAATAAAACTGGAAAGGACCTAGCTTTGGGGTTCCGAACCACCGGGAAGCACAGGTGCATGGGCAAACGTTACATACAATGGCAATAATCCAGGTAGACTCGCCTTCTATCACTGGGACAAGGTTGGAAGGTTGATTGCTTGCTAAAGCCATTTTCATCCTATATAATAACTATTTCTATTTTAACTGGTTCTTATTCCATCTAATAAACTTGTTAAAATTTATAATAACATAGATTGGTAGAAGATTCATAGTCATTCCACACGTCAATTCAAGAGTTTTCTTTGTAGAAAACCTCACTAATCTAGTGCCTTAAATTACCTGTGCCTCCCTTTGAATTCCCTGGGAATTCATTCGTTTTCTGACGTTGTCCCACAACCTTCCATGCTACTCATCGCATTTTCTTCTCGTATTTAAATTATTGTCACGTCTTTTATTTGCATATCTCTCTTTATTCGTCTAGAATGTTTCGCTATTCATGAATGGTAGGTACTTTTGCTTTTACTCTTTTCTCTTTTTCCTTTTCTTCTCTTTCTCCTTCTTTCCTGCTTGTCTTCTCTCACATTTTATCCCCTTTTCTTGTTTTTCTTTCTTTTCATCATCGATCTTTTCTTCCCCTCTCTTATTCTTCACACCTTTTCTTCATTTTCCGCCGTGCTATTTTCCTTTTTCACCTCTTCTTTTGTGTAATCGATTGTGAATGCTGAAAGTTCATTGGAAGCTCGTGGCATTCTATTGTGCGTTGGGTTAGGTCAATAGAGTTGTGGAAATATTGAATTTTGTACGTGAAAACGTTCGGTTTTGTATTGATGTTTGCTTTCAGTTCTGACCGATACTGGTCGCTATATCTAAAGTCTATATAAAAATGTATATATAAGGATGCATCTATATATTAGGTTGCTGTGAACACAAATCAGTTCAGTCTCAGTTCAGTGCTCTGTGAGTGATCCGGTGTTATTGACGCATGCGCACACTAGACCAATCAAAGAGCACTGACTGAAACTTGTACAGACTGAGGCTTAATCCGCTTAATACAGAATCCTTCAGGGGTACAGCAGGCGACCATTAAGACGTCGAGTCCTAAAGAAGTCACTGCTGAGTCACTCCTCATGGCGCGTTTTTGTGTTGCATTGGCATATAATCTATATTAATAAAAGAGAGTTGGTGTCTGTACGCTCGCTTATAACTCGAGAACGGCTGAACCGATTTAGATGATTTTGGATTCGTTTGAATTTTTACAGCACTGGTTAACATAATATGTAATAAAATATAAGAAAATCTCTTTATAATTAATAAATAATTAGTAAATTAATGACCTAACCTATCAAACATGACATCCATTTTGATCCAGTCCAAACAATAATGCTCCTATGAAATCGATGTGTAGTTGAAGATGCTACCCAAATAGGTCTTCCCAAAGACGACATCGGTGGTCTGTTGGACAGCGACTCTGCCTTCCACGCAGAATTCTCGGGTTCGATTCCGAGACGGGTGCAATTTTTTTGGCAACTTTCAGCATTGATTAATATTTATCAACTCGCTTTAAAAATTAGTATATTGCAGATTTCTTTTAATTTCCATCAATAAAGCGAGTGGATATAGATATTTTTACTTCGTGACATTTTTTTCGTGGGGGGGGGGGGTGATATGAAGGGGGGGACATTTGGGGGGAAGAGGGGGGTGACATGAAGGGGTATTTGTGGGGGGGAGGAAGGGGGCATTTGAGGGATGACATTTTTGGGGGTGGCATGAGCGGACATTTGGGAAGAGGGCGATACAGTTTGCGGGATCAGCTGTACAGACATAGACATATTATGCAGGTTGCGTCATAAAGCTAACAGAGTGTAAAGTTTCGATTTGAGCTAATAATTTCAGTTAGATGTGAAATTATCTATATTTAATTACAATAATAATATTCATCATTACACTTTTACTGTTCACAACCAGAATATTGATGAAATTACAATTTCTAACAACGTTTCTTCAGAATCTGGAACCACGAACTTGACACATAGTATTATTTTAAAGCTTGATAATAAGTTTTTCCTTCTAAAGCAATAATTTATCATACAACCTGTCGCATAGTCCTCTTCAGTATTAACGTGTCACATCTGTGCCTGTATCCAGTATTTGATACAACCTGATTTGACAATGTTCAACTTGAAATTAGTAGTCATATTGAAAATGGACATGATTCAATATGGCAAACTATCAGCTGAATCGCCATTATTTTTGGACAGAAAATTACGTTTGAAGTGTCATTGGAAAGAGAATAAAATTCTTCAAAATTACAGAGCCTAGAATGAGAGTTCTGTGGGTTGCCTAGTCTGCTCCTGATACGTCACTACGTCATCTGTAACGAGTGTTTTACAGGTTGCCTATTCTGCTCCTGATTCACTACATCACTATTATGACAACCTCAAGAGAATCCATTAGAAACTGCTATATTCTGTATACTGTCGTATATCTATCGTAATTCGCATCATTGGTGGACAGCAGAGAGATAATAGGGATTTTGTCGAGTGGTTTATCTATAATAAATGATGTGCGATCAACGATAACGTTATAGAGGGGAGAAAAAGAGAGAGAGAGCGTGAGAGGAAAGAGTTAGTTAACGAAAAAAGAGAAGAAGAGAAGGTTATTATAGATTTTGAGGAGTAAAAGAAAGAGTAGTGGAAAAAGTAGAAGGTGGAGGAAGAAGGAGAAGAAGGAGTTGAAGAAGAAGAAGAAGAAGAAGAATTTTATGATGATGATGATGATGATGATGATGATGATGATGATGATGATGATGATGATGATGATGATTATGATGATGATGATGATGATGATGCTAAATAAGAAAAAGAATAGCATGGCGAAGATGAAAAAGAAGAAGAAGAAGAATAACAACACGTCGAAGAAGAAAAAAGATGAAGGAGGAAGAAGAAGTAGTTGAGGAGTAGAGGAGAAAAATAAGATGAAGAAAAGACAAGAAGAAAAAACCAGATCACAGCCCGTCAATATTGATCGTTTCGATGCAAGGGTCATTCATCTTGTTGCCACATAGAAAAGCTTAACCCCCACCCCCTTTACTATCTCTCACTCTTGGACCAAGATGCTTATCTTGTGGCGAGATTTTTGCAGACAGATCACACTAGACAAAGGGAGAGAGAAGAAGAGAGAAGAAGGAGTGGAAACGAGAGACAAAAAGAGAGACGAAAAAAAGATGAAAAGTGATCTAGCAGTGCGATTTGGCCATTCGGAAAATCACAGATCAGACAATAGGAAAGTCCAGCGTTCCGTGTAATTACTCAATTGGTAGGATCTTGATAAGGATGGATGACTGGAAAAGGGATGGATGGTAGGTGGGTTGTAAATGAAGTGGAGTAACGAGTAACGTTTTTCCCATTTTATTTGTCATTTATTTTTTGTTGCTGAGATGACCGCCCAAATGCTTAGGATTTCAACGGGGAGGATGATGATAAGGGATAAATTACAGGATTTGTACTTACTAGTTGAGGAACCCTTCAAGTATCCCAATACTCCAAGGACCACTTGGTTATGATCAAACATACGAAACAGAAACATATACAATTTAATAATAATATAATATATACAGAATGTTTCTAAAATAGACCGACAAACTTCGTGAGCGGTTCCTTGACATTGAAGCTACTTTTCGGTCATACTTTTTTTGATTACTTTTTGAGTTATCAAGTCGATGTGACCGTGACCTTTATGAATTTAGTCCTCTAACATTGTTTGTATACAATACAATTTGATAACCTTTAGTCCTCAAAAATTGTTTGTGTACAATACAATTTGATAACCTCTATCCCACAATTCAATAAAATCGTCTTGAATTGAATAGCTGACTTGTTTTGGTACCCACAAACCAGACATGAATATTATGGGTCGCTGCGTTTTATGACACTCGGTGTCTCTTGTGTGTGTGCCTTCCAAGTCAACTATTCAATTCAAACTCATTTTATTGAATGGAATTTGTTGGAAAATGTGATCGTGAAAAGTTTTCAGTCTCCACGACATCAATGTGGACAATTAGTTTCTATGAAATCAAAGTTTTACCAAGTGAAAAATGCGCCTGTATTATGTACAAGATTTATAATCCAATTTTCATATAATAGAAGAAATTATAGTGCTTCCATTTTGTTCAATAAAACTACATACTTCACCTATAGGAAATATAATTCCTTCGGCGATGACCAAATAAGTATACCACGCTTCGCCACTAATACTTCAGAAGTATTGCTAAATTCTGGTCAAAATTAAAAGAAACTAAATGGAGAAATCCTCAATACTTATTGTAAAGATTCATCAAGTTTTTTGACCTCCACCAATAAAGGCCATACGATAAAAAAAAGTTTTTATGTTATTTCATTGGGTGAAAACTTTGACGTGTAAATACGCCAAATGCAATGTGCTAATTTGCCATGAAATTTCTATTTTTTTCTTTTTTGTCAATAAAATAAGGGTTTACACGTTCCAAGTTAATTATAAGAGTATCAGATGATATTTGGTGTTGGAATAAAGAGTATTTCTTGCCCAAATTAGTACTTGAAACATTTCAGACAACTTGTAATACCTTGGAATCTTTCAATTAACGAACTACTATCCAAGTCTGTTTGGTAACAAATTTCGAACAGGTGCGTTCCTGGGCTCACAAAATAATCTCTCTCTCTCTCACATCATCTTGCATGCCTTCCACCCTCCATACATTATAAACTGAAACACACGTTATCTTAATTATGTAAGTTGCTCTTCTTCAACCCCTCCCTCCCCTCTCATTCTTGAACAAAGTCCGCGACGAGCTTCGCGCGCTCGAAACTTAGCCAGCCCAAGAAGTACAACTTGATAATTACCGTATTCCATTATAATAAAAGTTGCGCACGCCTTGAGGAAGTGCCCAATATATCTTGTCTTCTTACTTCCCCATTCTTTCAACCTGTTCACAACTACTTCTTTTTCTTCTTTCTCTCATTCTTCCCTCATTTTCTTCTGCTTTGCAATTTTCTTCTGCATCTTCTCCAACTTCGCATTTCCTTCTTCTTTAGCATATTCTTCTTTTTCTTCTTTTTCTTTTGGTTCTTCTTCCTCTTCTTATTTTCTTTCCTAATTCTCATCTTTTCCTTCTTATTCCTCCTTTTCTTCTTCTTTTCTCTTCTTCTTCTTCTTCTTCTTCTTGTTTCTCTTCTTCTTCTTCTTCTTCTTGTTCTTGTCCATGTTCCTCTTGTTCTTTTCTCTCCTTGTTCGTCTTGTTCTTCTTTTTGTCCTCTTCTTCTTCTTGTTCTTTTTCTTTTGTTCCTCTTCTTCTTCTTCTTCTTCTTCTTCTTCTTCTTCTTCTTTCCTTCTTCTTCTTCGTCGTCGTCTACTTGTTCCTCTTGTTGTTTTTCCTCTTGTTCTTGTCCTCTCCCTTGTTCCTGTTCTTCTTCTTCTTGTTCCTCTTCTTCTTCTTATTCTAGTATCCTTCTCCTCCTTCTTATTCTTTTCTTCCTCCTCCTTTATCTTCTTCTTTTTCTTCCCCTTCTTCATCTCCTTCTCCTTCTTCAAGTTTTTTTCATTTTCTTCTTCTCAATTTACTTCGTCTTCACCATCTTCTCCTTTTCTATCCTCACCACTGCAACACTTCTTCACTTTCTCTGTATCCTTCTTCTCCCTCATCTTATTTTCTTCTTCGTCTTCTTTTTCCGCTGCTGCATCCACTTCTTACTCCCACTTAATTTTTCTGCCAGCTTTTCCACTTCCATTGGTGGTAGTGTTGGTGTTTTCCTGTGTTGCGATGCTTCTTCATCTGATGTTCCTGTTTTCAACGCTAGAATAGTTGCTTTATTTGGGTTAGACTGTGGTAGAATCTTGAAACTCCGACATGATACTTCATTAAAGTGTGCGTGTGGATCCTGTATTTTTAATAATAAGAAATCTTAAATTTGATACAGTATTCAGTTCAGAACTTGGAAGTTTATATTATGTTCCTCGACAAAATAATTCATACCATATTGAATAGAATATAGATCAATGTGAATAGAATATGGGTAAGGCCTCACTGGTACGGACAATCGCTACGCTACGGATGCAAGCAACGTCCAGCCTCCCCAAAAAATGTATCGCTCCGTTTGATTTACATAGCTCCGTCCAAAGTGTGGCCACACGAATGCGGACGGCGACGTTTATAATTTTAATCATTTTATCATTTGCTCAGCTGATTCTCATCCGTAGCGTAGCGATGGTCCGCGCCAGTGTGGTACCCTGGTACTGGTTTTTTATAGTATAGTATCAGGCAGCAACCCATCATATGAATGTCCAGTGTTTTTATCAATATTTTATCAAGTCAGCTGTTGAATGAAAGGTTATTTTATCAGAAGGAACTTGTTCAAATTTTTGATCGGTTTCAGAACCTCCTGTATTTGTTTATTATCAAAGTTATTAGATTACAGGTTGAACCATTCCTAATGCTTTTTGAATCCACAAGCTGTTGTAGTGGGGGGACTGATTCAGGTGACGTCATTTTGATCATTTATTTTGATAATATCAGCTGTTGATAATTGACTGATATTTGGCGGACCGCGAGTGTGACGTTACATGAATCAAGAAATCAGACTTCCCCCTCCACTTTGCGATTTACACCAATTATGGTTCAACCTTCTCTTTAATAACCTTGGTTCATTATATTTTTATTGATTTGAAGTGTTATTTATGAATAAGTGACTTATGAAAACCTCTCTTGCATTTAATGGATCAAACTTTTTGATCCTTGTCAATCGGATTCAATGTTAATGTCCTCTTCAAAGGTCAATAACATTTCTACAGCATCAACTGCTGCATCAATTTTATTGCACATGCGTCAATGACGCCGGACCAATCACAGAGCTCGTATATTATGGCCCTTACTACACTTTGAGGTACAGAAACTTTTAATCCTTTACAGCAAAATATAAATTGGGAAACATGAATATTTTCATGAAAGACTGCATGCAGTCAAGCATTTTGTTGAACTTTCACGATTTCGTATCAGAGCTATTAGTCGATTGAAATGTTTGGAACGACAAGACGTAGAATGAGGAGTAAAGAGAGGTAGAAGAAGAAAGAACAAGGATGAAGAGGTAGAAAAGGAGAGAGAAGTGGAGGAGGTGATAAAAGGAGAAAGGAGCGAGTGGGTAGAAAGGCAAAAATAAGTTGGAAGGTAGGGTCGAAAGTCGAAGTTGCAACCTAATGTATGTGCTTGTGAATATTTGATAAGTGTACTCACTTGTTGTTGCCTTCGACGAAAGGAATGCAGAGGAATTGCAACACACACACACACACACCATTCACTTCTTCTGCTGCTATTTCTTCTTCTTCTTCTTCTTCTTCTTCTTCTTCTTTTTGTTCTTGTTCCTCCTCTTCTCCTTTTGCCTGTGTTCCTCTTCTTCTCCTTTTTGTTCTAGCTCCTCCATTTCTTCTTCTTTTTGTTCCTCTTCTTCTTCTTTTTGCTCTTGTTCCTCCTCCTCCTCCTCTTCTCCTCTCCTTCTTCATTGGTTTCTTTTTCTTCTTCATTTGCTTCTTTCCCTCCTTTCTTCTTCTTCTTCTTCTTCTTCTTCTTCCAGTAAAGTACGTCACTTTCCCAAACTCAACTCGGAAGGATCGAAAATAGCAACCATAGAGATCACAAACCACACCAACGGTACATCTTTGTCATTACTATGTCACATTCTTCATCCTCTTTGTCTTTTTCTTGTCCATCCTTCTTGTTTCTCCATTTTCTTCCGTTTTTCTTCCACTACTTCTATATTCACAGATCAGACATTATCAATATATTTATTAATCAATGTCGCTACTCTCTGAGATTCTCATTCCTCCTCCTCCTCCTCCTCCTCCTCCTCCTCCTCCTCCTCCTCCTCCTCCTCCTCCTCCTCCTCCTCCTCCTCCTCCTCTTCGTAGTTTCTTCTTCTTTTTCGTCTCTCTTTCTCTATCTCCTAGATTCACTTATCAGGCGAACTACGCCACTGTAAACTACTCTAGCTAGAGTGAGTTTCGTTACGGAATGCACCCATACACCAACTCTCCAACTTCTTGCTTGCTATTAAGTGTCTTTCTCTCTTCCTTTCTCTCACTCTCACTCACTCCATTTCTTTCTCTTCTCTTCTAATTTATCACCATTTCTTCACTTCCTTCCCTTCTTGTTTACGCTTTTCTCGCCCACACTCTCCGTTCCATTACGTCTTTTCCATTTCACGAAAGTTACTTTGAAACGCGCAACTTCGACAGCAAATTTCCTCCATAGAAAACTCAGTTCGTCTTCAATGTCGATTCGTAATCAATGGTTGTATGTTATGTGTTTCTCGAGCACTAATTCATTGTACATAAGTAATACTCTTGATGTCGATGTTAATACAAAAATGTGACCGGTTCGATTTGGATAGCAGTTTGTTTTTGACAGAAGCAAGTAGCAAGTAATTGCTACTGTTACTTGCTTGAACTGTAGCAAGTAGTTGTAAATGAAAAGTAAATGGCGGAAATGTAGCTATGAGTCTTAAGATAATGCCTTTTATACGAGAATATTATCGCAATGTTGCCGTGTTTTGTTTTGAAACCTCGAGTGGATTTTCTTATGACTTGATACTTTTCGTATGACTTGATTTTCTGAGCAAAGATCAGCCAGTTATTGTTTCCCATTACTGTGAACTTCATTCACTACATGAATTGTTGGGTTCCTTCATTGTTAAAATAGAGGTTTGGCAGTTTGAGCCCATCACAGAAATGGATAGCCCATCAAGTTCTCACCTTAAATGTTATACTGTAACTTTTGCCAAGTACAAGAATGATGATGAAACTTGAATTCAAACAAGCTCATAATAACTAGAGTATGTCTCCTTTTCTTGATCTTCGTATTCTAACTGGTCGTCCAGTCAAAGTTTACAAAATAGGAGAGAAAAAACCAAGTAATCTTCTGTTAGGACTAGGAAAACATAACATCTATGAATTTTATAATAATAAAATCGCAATAACATCTTGAACTATTGATTTAAACTCATGCAGATTATGAAGTTTTTTCCACTTAAAGCCCTCTCCTACAAACTTTTAATCCAATCATTCTTTCATTCCATATACTAAATCTGAAAATCTCCCGATGTAATCGTAAAAACGTATTGAATAGCTCTCAATTTTGTAGACTGTAGTGAAAATACATCTGGGAAGCTTCAGATTTAATCGAGGAATTTTAAATAATAAAATCTCAATTACAACTTGAACTATTTATTTAAATCCACTCTCATTATGAAGTTTTTTTCCATTTAGATACCTTCCCTACTAACTTTTAATCCAATCATTCCTTCATTCCATATACTAGATATGGAATAATTCTGAAAATCTCCCGATGTAATCATAAAAACGTATTGAATAGCTTCTTGAACATTTGATTTGAATTCATGAAACGCGCAGATTGTAAAGTTTTCACGGTAGCCACCTTCAACGCGCACTAATAAACTTTTGAGAAATATTATTCGAATTTGATAGCAGCCATCCATTGCCCGTTTTATAGACAGTGGTAGCGGATAGAATATTCGAAGCAAGCTTTTATTAATAAGCGAAGTTTGTAGTGATCCCAGAGCCAGATGCTCTAGCAGCTTACAGAAATATGGGTCGAGCAACACAGT
Organism: Laodelphax striatellus; assembly: GCA_017141395.1. Classification (NCBI taxonomy): domain Eukaryota; kingdom Metazoa; phylum Arthropoda; class Insecta; order Hemiptera; family Delphacidae; genus Laodelphax; species Laodelphax striatellus. The sequence continues at coordinate 9,426,968 of CM029540.1, forward strand.
ACCACTTATATCCTTTAATCCAACCACTTCCCTTTCATCCGTTCTCTCTCTTTCTCCCCCCTCTCTCCCTCCCAATCATTTCTCCTCACTTTTGAATTCATTTTCTCTCCCTCACACACACACATACCCTTCAATTCCGCATCTATTCACCATATTATTATCCTCCATATTTGTTCTAGATCTGTCTTTTTGATCTTCTTCTACTTCTTGTTCTGCCTTCATCTCCCTCTTCTTCTTTCTCCTCCAACTTCTTCTCCACCACCTTCTCCTTTTCCTCCTCCTACTTCTCCTCTTTATCTCCTCTCCCTTCTCTTCTTCCTCCTCCTCCTGCTCCTTCATCTTCTCTTGTTAAATAATATTACTGTATTATGTATAATTCTTCAATTTTCTCACCATTTCTTTCTCCTTCTCTTTCTCATAGTTCCTCTTTTTTTCTTTCTCCTTTTTAAATCGGTTATCTCTCTCCCACAAAAAATCACATTTTCTCTAATTGCCTCTATTCTCCCTCTTCTTCTTCTTCTTGTTCTTCTTCCTCTTCTTCTTCTTCTTCTTCTTCTTCTTCTTCTTCTTCTACTTCTACTTCTTCTTCTCCTTCTACTTCTTCTTCTACTCCTTTTCCCTCCTGCTTTATTCCCTTCTGTTTTTCCCGACATGTACTCTTTGTTTTTCACACGAAAACACACGATATTCTTCTTTATTCTTTTTCTTTAATCATTCTCTATCTTTTCGTATTTTTATGTATTTCCTCCTTTTTCTTTTTCTACTCCCTTTCTGTTCTTTCTTTCGATCTTCACTCTCAGTTTATAACACGAAAATTCTCAAACAATATTCTTCTATTCTCTATCTCCGTCCTTGTCCATCATTCTCTTCCTTTCCCTATACTGAACTCGTGTCATTCCTCTCTCTCATACATGCTCGTTCATTAGCAATCCTCTTCTTTTCTTCGTAGTGCTTCCTTTCTCATTTTTTGTTCCATCCCTATTCGTTATCTTCCTTTCTTCTGTTCCCTGTCTATTCTCTCTCCCTTGTCTCCCCAGCGTACGTCTCTCACACTCGCTCCTACACTTGTAATCCTCTCCTCTTCTTTATTTCTCCACCACCCCAATTCTCATCTCTTCCGCAGGCGAACACAATCATTTCTCTCGTATCGGATTTTTCGTGTACATTCGTTATTGCAAAAATTGCCAAGCTAGCAGACTGTTGTTTCTAAAATAGAGGGTGCTGTGCAGTTTTAATAATAATAATGACTGCCTTTTATACCAACGCTTCACACTCAAAAACGCTATCCGATATTGAATTTCCTTCTTTCTGTTTTTCCTTTTCCTCTCCTTCCCTTTTTCCTCTACATCATCTCTTCCTTCTTGCTTCTTCTCTTTCTGCCATACTTCTAATTTCCTATTTTTCATTTTTTTTTGTCTTAATAAATAGAGTACCAGATATGAAATTGTATGGAATTTGATACGTATTAAGGAATTCTAGTCGATTTCTGCATGCGATTCCTATTACTGCTTACATTCAGGAGGCAACCGAATAATAGCAATGCAATGCAAACTGGAGTTTCTCTTTTACATCATACAGACTTGAATGTGCTTTTCATAGTGATAGTCTAATGTTTCTCAAGATTACTTAAGGAAAACAATCCACTTACGTTCTTACTTCAGTTTGGGACTGCGGAAAGGGAAGAGGGGGTAGTGGGGGGTGAGAGAGGGTTGGTATGTCGGGTAGTGGTGAGGGGGGTGTGACTTCACGGTGGCCCAGAATACTTGTTTTTAATCTTCTGGAGTCAAATCCAGAAATCCAGTACTTTTTAATCGAAAAAGTACTTGAATTGTCAATGATAATTGCGATGTGTATTATGTGAACTTGAAATGTTTTCAGTTTCAATTCTATAATGTTGGGTTGCACCAACTAGGATCATCTATTTTAAATCAGCTGATCCCATTCAATTAGCATTGTACTGATCCTGGATCAAAATTGATCTTGCTTGGTGCAACCCAACATAAGAGAATAAGTTTGTTAGGCTAACGCCTTCTTTCTTTCCTTGATAATATTGTACATTAAATAAATGAATGATTAAACAGTGCATTGATGAATAATAGTTGAATTAAGTAATGAGTGTATCTTAACACTCTGATTTCTCTTATCCCATTCACATCTACCGCCATAAGATAGATACAACTTTGCGTGCCAGACAGAAAATTATTCTTCAATGTAATTTGAATGAGCATTTTCAAATCTATTAGCTATTGATTTCTTCCGACATTTCTCACAAAATTACATACATTACAAATCACATTGATGCGTGCAGTACGTGATGTGTCTGATACGTTACGTGTCTGTCTTGTGTCGCTAGATATGAACAAGGCGGCTTGAAGCATGAAAATTTATAACTTAGCAAATGTTACTAGAAAAATAGGAGACCCAAAGGATGCGATTTATTGACAAACCAGTGTTTTCTAATTTCTATATATTTTTATAATTTTATTCAGTAACTTTCAAACTTTACCTGCAGCCATCTTGCTGTTTGTTGGTTGGCGTTAGTCCTAGTAGACTATGATGACGTCACTATTAGTATATAAACCCAATTCAATGTGGATTTCCAGTCAGTAGTGTGTTGAATCTTGTACAAGGAGGGTGTCGGTTTTCCTATTGTTGCGAAGAACATCATCGTGATCCAAATTTCTGATGTTACCGTGGAAATTCTCAATAGTCATCTTCATTTTCTATTGATGTACGGTATTCAAAACATCTCTAAATAGGTTTTAATTGTAAGCATCATTATTCTAAATTACTTCAAGTATTATTTGTAGATTAACTGCTGGCTTCGAATTCTGGTCTCCGTTACTCTGGCAACTGAAAAGTGTTTAAGCTAAACGTATTTCTTTGTTGGAATTCTAGATAGAATAATCAAAGTTTTCCATCAAATCACTTCAAAATTTGCTGAATTTCACAGAAACCACGATTCTTATCACTAGGTTATTATCACTTCACTGCTTATGATCGAACTTGCGGGAGTCCACCAAAATCGAGATTATAGTATAGTATTGCTGGTTTTAAAACCTTTTGAATTTAAAGGGAGTTAGTATTGTATTCATATTTTCAAAGTTTATCGCGGTAGAATTGTTATTGAAACTTAATTCAAATACTTTTGTCCTTACATTGATATTCCTTACTTCTCTTGCAAAATTGCTGTATTTTATTCAATTTTAAATAAATTTCTAACTAATTCGAAGAACTATCTTTCCCAACTAATATTTCATCATAGGTCAGTTGTTAGTGTACCGTTAAAACATCTACATGTTTCAATAAATTACCAATTAAGCGTTTCAGTGAACTGGATTTAGTTTGGGTTATATTACTATCCTATTGTCGTGTTTTTAGTGGTGTTTGGAATTTATCTGAATGAATTTGATACGAATATCTGAAAAATTGTTGAACAATTGAATTAAAATAGATATTTAATTTGTATGCTGATAAATTGATAGTTATTTTACTGTTAAATGAGTTTCAACTGAATCTGAATCAAATTAAGAAATTCGATCCACAAAATTTATACTCTTGTCTCGAAATAGGCTATTTGTCAGGAACAAAGCTATCTTAGTATTGATGCTAAATATTCCAGCATGTTTTACTGTTCTAATTATGAGTACTATATTTAGAATATTTTATCAGTATTCCTATTCATGTTTCAGATTCATTCTAATATCAATTCTATTTTCTCGTCCTAGTTACCAAAGTTCTTGTTCAGAACAGTTATGAAATTAAATTATTAATCTAATTTATTTGCACTCTAATTCCATTTTTTCATAGTATTATATATTTCTTTCATATCTTCACCCAATCGCCTCTAGTTATACAGCAATCGCTTTAGTTATATTGTATTTAAAAGTTTTGGAACTCCTTAGTTTTGTTGATTTAAATGGTTTTTGGTTTTTGTTTTATGTCTTTAAATATTCCAACTTATAAATGAATAAGTCGAGATTCTTATTTTCAATTCTATAATCTATTCCTTTGTTGACTCAATTACCGTGTTCATATTATTTTATTGTTATATTTATTTTGGTGTTTTATTATCAATTTTATTTATTTTCACTTTTTTATTTTATTCTTCACTCGCTTGTAATTATTCACAACGACGTCACCAGTGTTGCCACGTGTTTCGGGGCGAATAGCGCGCGTAATTTACAGTGTTGCCACGTTGCACAAGCGACCGTTCCGTGCGGCAGTCGCGATGCTACTGACTGCCTCGGTCCAGCCGGCAGCTGCGATGAGCGCTTACCCCCACCACTGCTCTTTTCTACCCCCTCCCCCTACCTGCCAGCTCTAGCCTCTCACTGGGGTCCTATTCCACCCAATCAACTGCTGTAGTGGTTGTTCTCACTACTCACGCTGTCAATTTGTCTTCTCACCTTTTCTTCATACTTCGTTATTTTTGCTACTTTTTGAACCTATCTTCATAATGCATTTAATTTCTTATTCTTCAACCTCTTCTTTTCTCACCCTTGCTTCCTCCTTTTCACTTTCGTTCTGTCTCTTTTCCATGAATCCCTTTCCCTTCCTATTGTTCAATCATATTCTTATTTCTCTTCTTATTTATCTTCTAGTTCGTTTTATTCCACATTTTTCTTTTCCACTGCTCCTATCCCTCTTGTCTATTCTCCTTCATCACTTCTTCCTTGTCCTGAACTTCTCCGTTCATCTCTATCTCCTCTCTTTTTTCCTTTTACTATTGATTCGTCCATTTTATACTCATTATCCTTCCTCTTCTATTTATCACATAATTTATTTTTGCCAATCCCTCTCCTCCCTTCCCTTTACATTCATTCTCTTTCATCACTCCTTCCATGTTCTCTCATACTTTCCCCATTTATTCTTTTCTCTTTTCTCCCATTTACTTGTTAAATTTCATCCTTCTTTCAATTCCATCCATTTTCCTTTCCCCTATACTTTGATTTTTATAGTAGTTCTTCATAGTACTTTTTTCATAGTACAGTACTTTTTCTTCTTAGGAATGGAGGGTGTATACCTTTTCGTCGTTCTTCTTTGTTTCTGTTTTTTATATAGTTCACTTTTTAGACTTCTCTTGTTTTGCTTTACACTTTGCTTGTTTTCTCTTGTAGACCTTTTGCTTTCAACATCTACTTCTTGACCTTCTTATTCCCAATGTCTTCTTCTTCTCCTCCTTCTTCTTCTCCTTCTTCTTCTTTTTGGTCTTTCCGTCTCCTTTTTCCACACTTTATTTTCTTAATTTTCCTCCTAGGTGCTTCACTCTTCATTTTCTTAACCTTGTTATCTTCTTTAATGTCTATTTTCCTCATTCTTCTCTATTTTCTCATTTTCTTGACCTTCCACACCATTTTAACATCTTCTGAGTCTTCTCTTCCTCTCCTATTCCCTCATATTCTCCTTCTTATTCTCATCTTTCTCTTGCCCTTTCTCTTATCCTCCTCTCGCAGTTATTCTTTCTCTCATCTTTTCATCACTCTACCTCATTCCCTTTCAATAGTTCTTCGTATTTTCCTTCTACCTCTTCTTCTTTACCTTCTAACACTCTTTTTCATCTCAACTTTCCAACTTCTCCTGTTCCTTCTTTGTATCTTCTTCTTTTTTCTCCTCCTCGTTTCTTCTTCTAATCGCTCACTTTCTCTTTCTCCGTCCCAAAAACGTCTCTCCGCCTTTCCTTTCACTTGAAATGTTTCTCCATTCAACACTTTTTCCTCCTCCTCCTCCTTCTCCATATCCTTCTCCTCCTCCTCCTCCTCTTCCTCCTTCATCCCCTTCTTTTGCCGTCACTTTTCTTCTCGTTGCTGTTCTTCTTCTCATCTGCCGCACAATTCAAGTGACGCAGAGTCATCATCTCCTCCCACTCCTCCCCACCCCCTCCTCTTTTCTTGCACCGGTGCAATGCTGGACCATCCCAGCCGGCACTCTGCTCCTCCCTCTGAATACAGCACAAATTAGAGCAGCAACCCTTGTTCTGCGCGGTTGTGATGTATTGTTCATAACTGCTCAGTATTACTGAAATATTATTTTTACAAGTTTTTGTTGTGTAATTTAAGACGACTATTTATTTGGTTTTCTCATGCATTTCAAGGATAGTAATCTTGTAAGGAAAACCTTATTTGAAAAAGGGGAGGGAACTTGAATGATTGAAAATGTTTTATAGTGATGAATTCCATTGGTTTTTATTGAATAATAATACCGTGTTACCTGACTGGCTCAGGTCTGGTGTCAGAGTTTTCATTGGGTTTTATTGTGATAAGGCATTTGTCAACTTCCGAACTGTCTCCAGTAACGTTTTTTCCTTCATAGATCGAAATCAAAATCAAATTTATTGCCATTTTCTTCTTTATATAATTAAACAAATATTCATTATGGAGATTTTACAATATTATCTTAAATGATTACAAATTCATATAAAATAATCATGATAATTATTGTTATACCTTTTTAATTCATACTTTTAAGTTCTTTTGTGTTTTGTCACCGTAATTTTGGATTTTTCACACATCACTTTGAATTTTAAATTTTTGACTTTCGTAATTTCTTCTTATACGAAAACTCGCAGTGAACATCTATTGAGGAGTTAAGGTATATGATCTAAAATATTCTCAGTAACAATTATAAATAACACTATAAGAGAGTTAAAGCTACTAATTCTCTAATGTTTGACGAATGTAATGATCGTCATGATGAAAAACTCTTATTATAATTCAACTTATCGCACTCGAATTCAATTCACAAACATCAGTTCAGTCTCAGTTATGTGACAGTTCAGTCAGGCCCACTGCTCTGTGATTGGTCCAATTTCAATGAATTTTTCTCTTCACGCTTGTGAATAAATATAAATTTCATTATCATCGATCAATTTCGAAGGAACCTTGGACAATATCATTTTAAAGTTAGCAAATTTTCCCAAATTAGAAGTGTTACTTCAATATCGGAGATGGGAGTGGGCTACTCATTTCCCAGATTGTTCACAATGGCTCTAATTCGTGCTGCATTTAACAGCTGGACAGGATGCGTCGTTTTAGCTTGAAACAGTGACCTGGTCTCTGGAGATGTCTTTCGCACGCATGTCCACCAGCTTCTCCTCTCTTTCTTCTCCTCCTGCCACTTCTGATTTCCACCTTTCCTCTGTTCCTTCTCTCTCTTCCTCTCTCATTCCTTTCTCTTACAACATATCTGGAACGTCACCGTTTAATTCCAACTAGCAACGCCTTTCCTGTTAGCCCTCTCTTTCAACTCGAGAGTTGACATATCAACTTTTGCTCCCTTACCCTTTCAATCATTGTTCACTTTTCAGTTCACACTTGATTCTTTTTTCTACGTTACTCTTTCTCTTCTTTTTCTGCTTCTTCTTCTTCTTCTTCTTCTTCTTCTTCTTCTTCTTCTTCTTCTTCTTCTTCTTCTTCTTCTTCTTCGTCTCCTCCCGTGTTCGCTTTCACATGACGAGCTTTGAGTTTCGAGTTTTTATCTCTTATAATGTTCACCCCTTCTCTGTCTATTTGATTGCTAGGATAGCGTTTCACAGTAATTGTTGAATGCTGAGAGGGTCGATTTGCTTACACTTGAGTGCTTTTATTTGAATTTCAATCTTTTCCAACTAGATTTGTATCTTTTTCTCCTGTGAGAGTTTCCACTTTATTACTCGAATAATTTTCACTCTCAAATAGAGAGTTTTCACAAATTATAGACTGCTTAGGTATGTTTGCATATTATTTTCACAGTCTGTGTATTATTGTAGAAACTTGAAGGCCAAATTTGCAAATTTATATTGTAACTTTGAAGGATATTAACGCATTTTTGCAGTATCGAATTTTTTTATTAGCTTCCATCAAATAAATTTATTTGAATGGATCATCTAATCGCTTAAGTTGAGGCATACACACACTAGACTAACATAATTGTCATTGTCAGAGTTTGAATGATGAGTTTGGACTAAGTCGGCTTCATCGTTACAATTATTCCGTACTTCATTGTAGATTGCTATGAACTACAGGTATATTCCGTCCTTTACTTAATGGATAATTGTTGTTCTAAGCTAGTTAGTTAACGCATGTACTGACAATGGAATTACCTTGTCACAGTTGTTTACAATAATCAAAATGTATATGAATATTGGCAATGACCTTATTACTGTTTTCTTTACAGTAATCGAAGTGTATAAGAACCCATCCAATATAAATAATATTCATAGTGTAGTTGATGTTATCAAATAATAATATCACATCAACTAATAATATTATTGTAGGGAATTATTCTCCAATAGATAAAATTTTCACTTCAATTTTCAAAACAACACATTTTTCATTACAATCTTCTTTAGGAAGAATCTTCTTGTAGGAGTTCCCTTTTGAAACTGAATTTTTATTTTCAAATTGTTTGTAAGTTTTAATGGTATATGAAAACACTAATCATATGCATCATTGATATGATGTATATCTTTTTTCCAATAAAATGAATTGAATTGAGTTTATAACAACCTTTCCTACATTATATCAACTAATAATATTGATTGTAGTTAATAGTAGTTGATTGTAGTTATCAACACGGCTGCATCACAAAAAATGAACTCTCATGTTCTTGAAATAAATTGAATTGAATTGCTGTTGATAATAATCTTTCCTACATTGTATCAACTAATAATATTAATTGTAGTTAATAGTAGTTGATTTGTAGTTATCAACACAGCAGCATCACAAAGGATGAAAAACACTGTGAGAAGCTGTAATTAGGTTGCTCAGTGTCAGTCCAGAAGCCTCTACCAAAATGAACTTGGAATTGTGGAGCGCATAATTGCAAGCCCCAAGCAATCCACTCGAGCTAAGCCAACTTGTCATGGTGATCTCAAATGACGTCATCAAGTGCACGACGGGGTCTACAACACCTTCAGCAGGGAAGTGGTATGTTTATTCAGTAAGCTGCGGTGGACAGCGCATCCCGGATGTGAATCTGAATATAGGGCTGGCAATCTGGGCCGCAGTCAAGATTTCAGCTTCCCAGTTGTCAGGGGGTGTCTCAGCTTTCTCTTCAACACTTTCTTCCTCTCTCGTCCTTCTTTCTTTCTCTCTTTCTCCCATTCTCTCGTTCCCACTTGCTTAACGACTCTTCAAACGTAGCTCGGGTAAATGCCTCAGCAGGCGTTTCTCTGTTTGCAAGATAATCTCATATGATCTACACTAGTCTTTTATCAAGGTTTCGTTCATTATTCTTCATGTTCGTCATATTCTTATTCTTCCTCTTCTTCTACATTTTCTTTTTCTCCTTCCTTTCGTCTGCTTCTTTTTCTTCTCCTCCTTCTTGTACTTTCTCTGCTTCTTCTTCTCCTTCTTCTTCTTCTCCTTCTCATTCTTCGTGGAGAAGCGTGCTATACTTATTTGGTCAACCAACATTCTTGACCAAATATATACCACCTTCTACTATCCTTCTTCTACTTCCTCTTCTTCTTCTCCTTCTTCTTTTCTTCTCCTCCTCTTCTACTTCCTCTTCTTCTTCTCCTTCTCTTCTTCTTCTTCTTCTTCTTTTTCTTTTTTTTCTTCTCTTTTTCATTCTTCCTTTTCTTCTTATTTTTTCTTTCTTCTTTTTCTTTTCTTCTTCTTCTTCTTCTTCTTCTCTTCTTCCTCTTCTTATTTTCCTCCTCCTCATCCTTCTCTTGCTCCGCCTCCTTCCCCTCCTCCTCCCACTTCTCCTCTGCCTCCGCCTCTTTTTTGCGGGTTAGTCCGGGCATAGAGAGATGATGTAAATTATTATTTAACCTACTTCTGAAATGCATTTCAATTTTGAAAGGAAATATATGGGTGTTCAATATCTCGTTTCAGGATTCAAATTTATTTCCTCGATTAAATATTTTTATAGTTTTTGTGTTTGACTTTCTCAAGAACTGGATCTCTTGTTCATTTAGCGCTTAGTTCTATTTCAGGAACGAAATTTCTCCAGCTTTCAATGGATGCAAAGATTCCCGTCAGGAGGTCTCAAATTACTCCAGTGAAGCATGTAAGCAGAACTTTCTATCTCGGTTTTTAAAATTCGTACAAATATTGAAATGGGCAGGAATATTTCTCCTGAAAGTCTACTGCGAAACAGGCTTTAAAACTTGGGAGCAGCTAAGCCTCAGGCTAGCATCTCTCCGGAGAGTTGAAGAGTTTGGTAAACAAGGCTTCGTGGATTATAATATAGGTTAGGTTGCCTGTGCCTAGTGCATGATGGGATACAATAAAAGGTTTCTGATCGCGGGAAAACCGCGCCTTGAACAAAACACAAGTGCCCTTGGGGGTGATGGGGGTGGGGACAGAGAGAGAGAGTGAGTGGGTTTGTCGAGGGGTTGTGAATTCTCAAAGAGAAAAAAAAGGTTCAAAACACGGCTGCTGTGAAATGATAGAAGTAATAAAAAGTATGCGTTCGTTCTGCTGTGCATTAATATGCGGTGTCTAAAATATGTGCTGGGTCTGTAAGCGAAGTGTATTATTTGGAATATTTTGAAATTCGCCGTTCTGAAATATATGAAGTCCGGTGTAAAACGAAGTAGGTCTCGTTTCAATTTTGTGGCGTTTGTAGCGAGAGATGGAAATTATCATTACAATACGTGGTGAATGAATGTGTTAACAGAGAGTATTTTTGCTTTCTCTCTTTCCTATTGGCTCGATTCTCGGTTCTTTACTCTCTCGCTCTCTCCATCTATCTCTAACTCACTCTCATCCTCCTCTGCTTTATCTTCTATCCCCCCTTTCATTCTTTGTATCTTTTCCTTTTTTCCCCTCCACTACCTTCTTTTCTTCATCAACTTCTTCTCTTTTCTTATAACCGTATACTTTCCTTTCTTGTTCTCCTTCTGACTTCCTCTATTACCTCTCTTCCTATCGGTCTTCCTTATTTGTTTCTTCTTCTTCTTCCAATTTCTTCCGTTCTTTTTTCCATTACCGTAATGATCGTTCCCTTGCTTCTATCACCTTCCTTTCCGTTCTTCTTCCTCTCTCATCCACTCTGTTTCTTCTCTCTGTCTCTTCTCTCTGTCTCTCTCAATCTCTCTCTCTCTCACTCTCTCTCTTCTCTCTCGTGTTTTCTCACATTTCATTCATCTTCTCGTCTTTCCCATTCTTCTCTTCTTCCGCCAATTCTAATAACAATACTTTTTCCATCCTTTTCCTCTTTTTTGATCATCTTGATTCCTTTCTTCTTTCTCAAGCTCTTTCTCTCTTCTCATTCTCTTCTCTCCCCTACATCTCTTTTCATGCTTCCCGTTCTTTCCCTCATCTTCTCCTCTTCTTATTTCTCTTTAACAATAACCGCACTTCTCGTTCTTCTTCACAACCTTCCTATTACCCCTCGTTTTCCTTCACAATCTCTTCCTATCACCTCTCATTCTTCCTTATCAGTTTTCTTTTTTCTTTTCCCACTCTGTCCTCTCTGCTTTCTCCATTACTGTACTTCTTTGTTCCCATACCTCTCTCATTTCAATATCCTCTTCATCCATCTGCTTCTCTCATTCTTCTATACTTTACCACCTCTCTTCCTTTTCATTGGCATCATATATAATAATATTCAATGTCTGTTCCCTTACTTCTTCAGCCAGTGTCATGCTTTTGATGCCAGAATAGGTGATGAATGATATTTTACAATGCTGATGCTTGTCTAGCATTCAACGTTGTACTTTTGAACGTTCTACTAGTTGTGCATAGGAGGTTAGGTATTTCATCTTCTCTATGACCTTCTATTGAGCTATATTTCATTGTAATTTTTCAATGTTGAAGATATTCCTTCACTCATCTTCTGTAATCATTATGTGATGCTCTCTTTAAACTTCCTTCCTCTCACTCTGAAACATTTTGCTCTTCCAGTTCAACTACTTTCATCCTTTTTCTTTCCTATTTCCCACTGGACTTGGTAGTAGGATAAATATGGCGGTTCTTGTGCATCTCAAGGTCATCCATGATGTCACACCACCCCAACCCCGTCTCAATGTCACCCTCAACCTACCATGAAAGTCACCCTTCCCCCCTAATATCGCCTAATAATAATGCAAAATTAATGGGGGGAAAATACTAGATCGGGTAAAAACACCGTGATAAAGCTTGTTTTTCACGAAATTGTAGTTAGTAGTCGTAACATATTGAAGTCTTCTTCAATCTAACATGGATTGTAGACTCTTCCCTTTTCTATTCAATTACCAACTGCTACTGAACTGTTCAAATAGAATTCAATTCTAAACTCAGTTGAAACAAAACACTTGACGACTGCCTTCACGCTATAACTAGACAACTGAAGTGCCGACGATTTTCTGACTAATTGGTACCGAGTTAAATGCTTTGCTCGATGAGATGAGGAGAAGTAGGAGGAGATGGAGAGGAAGAAGAAGAAGAAGAAGAAGAAGAAGAAGAAGAAGAAGAAGAAGAAGAAGAAGGAGGAGGAGGAGGAGGAGAAACAAGAAGAAGAAGAAGGAGCAGACGAAACAAGAAGAAGAAGAGCAGGAAGAAGGAGGATGAGACGGGGGAGAAGTAGGAGTAGCAGAAGAAGAAGAAGAAAATGGAGAAGAAGAAGTGAAATGAGGAGATGAACACATCTGCGATGCAAACACGAGCATGAAATCAAGTTAGCAGTGGCACACTGAATGAGTCATTTGTCTCTCTACTCGTAGTGCTAGTGCTATATGAGTGGTGAAGAAGTGTCAAATCTCTGGGGACTAATAGAGTGAAGAAGAAGAAGAAGAAACAGGAAAAGAAAACGAAGAAGGGAGAGAAGAAGAGGAAAAACTAAAGAGAAAATGGGAAAGAAGGGAATGATACGAGAAAGAAGAAAAAGATGATACGTGAGAAGGAAAAGCAAAAGAAGAATAAAAATAAGATCAGGACATTAAAATGTATTGTACATGTACTAATTTCATAAATGGTCAGATATTTATTAGAGATAATATTACGTTCTGAACCTTTGTTATATAATTAATGCATGCATTTTTTACGTAAATTAGGAATGATTGTTCAAGACAAAGGATGATAGAAAGCAAAAGAGGATATGAGGAAGGAAGTGAAGAATATGGAGATGAAGATGAAAATAAGGAGACGAGAAGAATAAGGATGAGGTGAAATTATATCAGATGAGGTTCAAACCACTAATTTAGATACTAAATGTAGATTTCTTAATTCATAGATTACTCAATCAATGTAGTATTACTATATTTTGCATGGTTATTATATTCTCGAAGGACAACTAATGAGGAAGAGGGATAAAGAATCGAGAAAGTATAGGAAATAAGTAACATAATTTTGAAAAAGTAAGAAAATGAACATTGAAGTACATCAAATGTTCACAATCTTCCTATTTTTTAATGAAATGTGAAAACAAGAAAAAGTAGAATAGGAGTTGATAACAGAAGATAAATGAGAAGATGAGTGAAATGGTTGAGGAAAAGGAATCAGTGGCAGAGATGGTAACTTAGGAGATGAAAAAAACTGGAGAATGGAAAAAGTTGGTGATGAGGCAAAAAGAGGAATTGGATGAAGTTTTGAAAGTGGTTATGCCAGCTGTAAAATAGCAGTTAGAGGGATGAGTGAGTTGCAGTAGCCAGCAGCTGGAGTGGGTGCTACGCCATTATAATTAATTCGCTTCCTTTGCCGTCCGTATAAATAGCAGAGTCGGAGTCGGCTTCAGATGAAGGACGGAGCGGGACTAGAACAGCGAGTAACATCCGGTAGTGGCTGCAGAGCACCACTAGAATTCTCTCGCTCTCTCTCTCTCTTTCTTCCTGTCAATTTAAACTTTCTCATTCTATCCCCTCCCCCTGCAACCTTCTAAAGGCAGCATCGGATGCTCCACCCTGGACAAGAAGAATTTGAAAAGAGAAGGCAGAAGATAGGAAGAAAAGATGTGAGAAAATTAAGAGGAGGCTAAGAACAACAACAAGAGGAAATAAGAAGTAATATAGAATAGAATGGCTGACTTCATTTGACCTAGGAGGGCGAAGTTAGGGCGAAGTCGACACCCTCTTGCACTTGACCCTCAAAAATGTAGGAGATGAAGAAGAACATGAACAATGAATAGAAATAAAAATGGAATGAGAATAAAAAGATTAACAACTACAAGAAAAAGAATTCAAGAATAGGTGAGGAATAAGAAGAAAGAGAAGAGTGAAAATTAATAGGAAAAGTACAAAGCTAAGAAGAAAAAGAAGGGAAGAAGAAGAAGAAGATAAAAGAATGGTATGACAGGAAGAAGATCAAAGATAGAAGAAAAAGATAATGAAGAAGAAGTGAAGGAGTCGAGATGAAGAATTATTTAGAAGTTGGAAGGAGTAGGAGGGCGATAATAAAGAAGAAACATTAAAATTATAAGAAGAAGAAAAAGAAGAGGAAGAAGAAGAAGATGAAAAGAAGAAGAAAAAAAGAAGAGAAAAAGAAGAGGAGGAATAACAAGAACCTAATTAATAAATAGAATAAGAAGAATAAGAGCAAGAAGTATGATGATGATAATGATGAGCAAGAAGAAGAAATAGGAAAACAAAAGTAAACAAAGTGGAAGACAAATTGGCTGAAGTAACAGCCAAAATTGTTAGAATTAACAGCCAAAAATTCTGTAAGCTGTTGAAAGGAGACAAAACTAATGACAAAGTAGACGAGCTGTACGAGAATGATGAAGATGAGGATGGGTGAAAGGAAAATGAAAAACAAGAGGAAGATGAATAAGAAGAACAGGCAAGTTTTCAATTACTATTGGCGGCTGCTACCAGCCTAATTTCCTCTACTTTCGCTCAGCGACTAATTTTGCAGCCCGGATCTGAAACCTAAAATTCCCTTTCACTGGGCTACAATTATTATTATTTCGACTTTAATCGTTTTCCTCCTCCTTCTTCTTCTTCTCTTCCTCCTTCACCACCACCACCACCACCACCTCCTCCTCCTCCTCCTCCTCCTCCTCCTCCTCCTCCTCTCTTCCTCCCTTCACCCTTTCATCCTCCTCCTCCTCCTCCTCCTCCTCATCCTCCTCCACCACCTCCTCCTCCTTCACCTCCTCTTCCTCCTCTCCTCCTCTCCTCCTCCTCCTCCTCCTCTTTTACTTGTCTTTGTTATTGGTATCATTTGACTACTACCGCTCAGTTTTGGAACCGCTACGACTCTCTAAATACTGCTTTGTTCTTTTCAAAGTTTCTCCTTCCCCATCTCAGTCATTTCCCAGTTATTTTCATTGTTCGTTTCTGGTAGCGAAATATTATTATTATTATACTTGTGGCCAGCTAATTGCCAATACTCTTCAATTATTGCAATCATCACCATCATCATCATAATGGAATTTTATTATTGTTTAATTCGCTTGAAATGCAGGAAGTCATATTGAAATTGGTTGCAATTAAATTTATCGAGCAAGGAAAATCTTCTCATTCTGTTTGAGAGATAGGTTCTTCCTCTAAAGAGTGAATAATCATCTCTCCATTCATTATTTAGTTGTTACTTTGAAAATTTCAACTTCTTCACCACAACAGGGTCGGTTGCATAGAAGTTGTTTGTAGGTTAATTAAAGTGGATCAAAGTCTATTAATCTTCAAATTATTCATTGTTAATTGATTTTTACGCATAACAGACCTATGCGCAACTGGAACATAGTCTAGTTTAGTGAAATATTTTATTGAAAAGCGTAATAAATGAAAAAATTTCATCTTTCTGTTTGAAAAAAGTTGAGTTTCTTTATAAAAATCGTTATTTGAAAAATTGATATTATTTAATGAAAATTCAAGCACAGCCCAAGTTGACACTGTACACAAAATTCGGAAAAACGACCATTTAGATTACGATAAGCTAATAAAATTCAATCGCTGTAAAATAGCATCACTTAACGGAACCAATGCAACTGAATCCCTATGACTATTCTTCATAAAATCACATCATCTTACGTCAATTGATTCCATTTGTCTTGCGTGTAACTTTCTCTAACATGTTGCCACAAGTCGAAAGTTACCAGCGCTTAGTTTCGAGAATTTTCAGCTCGAACAATTTGAATAGTTTATTAGAATAAATTGAATTCATACTATCATAATACTCAAATGTTACTTATAATGCTAATGTATTGTTACTCATAAGATTAAGTGAGCGTTCCCGCTCATAAAATTAACAATGAAAACTAGTCGACTGGGAACCGTTCTGCTATAAGTTCACCGCTGACCGCTGAAGCTGGCTCCGACTGTAATAGGATTTACTACAACTAATACTTGTAACATAAACATATATGTGTGGTGTATTATGTATTACTGGGTAATTATCGTAGAACGGAAAGCATTGGACTCAAATATTGATCCAGTCCTATAGTCCGTGCAAACCTTAGTTTGCAGTAAGCGTTTAAATGGCAATGCTATTTGTTATGGGGATATGGAAGCGCTGTTGCCATGTTTTGCTTATTATTTTATTCATTACTCCTCACTCACAGCAAAACTACATGAATGAGAAAAAATTAGCACACTAATTACCTATTTATATGTTTTTACTATTATACTATGAATAATTTTTAAAAGGTCATTAGGTCATGAGTTAGATTCTACATGAGTAGATCCGGCAACACTGCGCCCCATAAACGTAATACTGCAAACTAAGGTTTGCACGGACTATAGCATACAGTTAAGAGCTTTAACTTTGTTAATTACGACGTGTCTCTGTGAGAGAGCTCATGATAAACATTTGTCTGAATTAATGTCGATCACTAATGAATGAATAATTTGCCCAGCCGTGGTGACAGGACTCTGTTCTATTTTCTCTTTCTCCTGGTTTCTCTCCTTCATCACATCCTCCTTTCCTAATTTTCCTCTTCTTCTTCTTTTTCTTATTCTTCTTCTTCTTCTTCTTCTTCTTCTTCTTCTTTCTTCTTCTCTTCTTCTTCTTCTTCTTCTTCTTCTCTTCTTCTTCTTCTTCTTCTTCTTCTTCTTTTCTTCTTCTTCTTCTTCTTCTTCTTCTTCTTCTTGTACGATTTGTTCCTCCCTTCGTCTACGTTGCAATCTTCATCTATTTCATTATCTTGTCCTTTCAACAATATTCTGTTCTCTCCTCTTCTCGATGTATCGTTTTTCTTTTGATTCCTTTCTTTCTCATTCTATCACTTTATTCTTTTTTACATCTATTCTTCCGTTGTCATTTTCCCTCACATTTTTCTTCCTGTGCTTTCCATTCACTTTTCAGCATAGTTTTCCCTCTACTTGTATTATTATCATCATTTTGTATCCATGTATTATCTTTGTCATCTTCTCTCTATTTTTCTTTTATATACTTTTTTATACTGTACCCCTCATAGATATACCATCTACCATCAAAGGTATGCACCTAGTAGTGAGGCCTCAGTTTCACACTACAATATGTGTCTCTTACTCGCTCTTTCACTATCTCTCAATATTTTTCTCAGTCTCTCTCTCATTCTATAAGTCTCCCTCATCCTTCTCTCACTCGCTCTCTCACTCTCTCTGGCTCCCTATCACCCCAATCTCTTTTTCGTCCCCTCTCTCTTCCTGTCTATCTATCTTATCTATCTCTCTATGTATTCATCTTATCTATCTATTTTATATATCTATCTACCTCCCACTGCCACCCTAATCGAAGCCGGCCTTTTTCAAACAGCTGTCGGCGTTCTCTTTGATGTGGCCGAATACTAATTACTGCACCTCCTCCTCCTCCCACCACTAATCACCCTCTCCCTTCCTTTCAGCGGTTCCACCTTTTGTCCTTTACCCCCTCGCCACAC
Organism: Laodelphax striatellus; assembly: GCA_017141395.1. Lineage (NCBI taxonomy): Eukaryota > Metazoa > Arthropoda > Insecta > Hemiptera > Delphacidae > Laodelphax > Laodelphax striatellus. The sequence continues at coordinate 9,444,674 of CM029540.1, forward strand.
CAGCCATCCCACCAATTTGTAAACGTGGCAGCACGGCTGCACTGAGTGTTTGTAACACTGAATTTGACAGGCTAAAGGCAAAGATGCGTTTAATTATTCAATCTTGGTTTAACCGTTTGAAATCGAGTAATTACATTGTTAAGGATACAACGCTGTGTTGATTGATTTTACCAGTTTGAAAAAGGGGGAAGAGTAGGAGGAGAAGGAGGAGGAGGAGGAGGAGGAGGAGGAGGAGGAGGAGGAGGAGGAGGAGGAGGAGGAGGAGGAGGAGGAGGAGGAAGAAGAAGAAGAAGAAGAAGAAGAAGAAGAAGAAGAAGAAGAAGTAGGGAGAGAATAAGGAAGAGAAACTTTCTCAGGTCCAGTATCTTTGATACATCTTCGAATATCGAATTTCACAAAATATGAATATCTCTCTCGTAGTCTTGAGTATTATGCTGATTGAGTAGAATGCTGATGTATGCAGTTATAATTAAGAGTAATTTATTTCTATTATTATATGTGTATTATTTACTAAAAAATGTATTGATGAAAATCGTATTGTATTATGGTTGTGTGAATAAATAAATTGATTGATTGATTAAAGTATAGTTTGATGACAGTCATATGCAAGATAAAGAAGATTTCTTTGAATGCCTCAGGGTGAATATTGAAAAAATAAATGATCGAAAAGAAATAATTCTAGCAGGTGATTTAAATGGAAGAATAGGAAGAAGAGTTAATGACATGGTGGTTGGCAGCTTTGGAGAAAACAATCTCAATGATAATGGAGAGAGAATAATAGAGCTCTGTGAACTCCAAAGTTTGAGAATACTTAATGGTTTCTATAGACATAAAGAAATCCATAAGTTCACATGGACACAAGAAACTCGCAATCTCCGGTCAATTATAGACTACATCATAATGAAGCAGAGATCATCAATACGCGTGAAGGATGTACGTGTGAAAAGAGGGCCAGAATGTGGATCAGACCATAGATTAGTTTTAGCAAAGCTGGAGTTTCCATGGAATGGCTGTAAACCCGTTAATAAAGAGATTTCTGGTTGTGAGAAAATAGGTACTGCAGGGAAAAATTAAAAAGTATAAGTTGGATCTCCTGCAGGACGTCACTATAAGAGATCTGTATCAAGAAGATTGGACCAGAAATTGACGGAATTCAGGTTTGACAGCCCAGAAGAAATCTATAGCCACATAAAGCAATGTATACACCAAGCAGCATTGGAGGCATTGGGAGAGGAAATGAATGATCAAAGGAAGTTCAAGTACAACTTAACAGAAGTAACAAAGCAAGAAATTTATAATAAGAAAGTGCTGTATGAGAGATGGTTGAATACAAAAAATATAGAGGACTTGCGGAAATATAGAGAGAAGAATAAAGAGGTGAAAAGGTTGGTAGTAAAGGAAATGAACAATCAGTGGGAAAAACGATGTTCACTTATAGATCAATATATTGGAGGTGCAAGCTCTGAATCCTGGAGAGTGCTGAAAACCCTTCGAACAAATAGAAAGGAAAAAATAAGTGTAACTCAAATCAAACCTGCAGTTTGGGAGGAGTACTATAAGAACCTGCTCACAGAAACAAGGCCAGAGTTTCTGGACAATTGTGTAACGCAGGAGGAGCAGGAGCACCATGAAATTCTTGTAATACAAGATGAAGTAGAAAACGCTATCAGAAATTTGAAAAGCAATAAGTCAGGGACCAGGAGGCATTAATCCAGAGCCGATCAAGTATGGATCAAAAAAATTGTTCAGGATCTTGACAATGCTGTTCCAAAGAGTAATTAATGGGGAGGTGGCACCAGGAGAATGGAAAGAAGCACACATGTCTTCTATATTCAAAAAAGGCAACAGAAATAAGTGTGAAAATTACAGAGGTATTGCAGTTCTACCAACAATGGCCAGAGTCTACGGAAAAATTTAAAAATGAAGCTTGAGAAAGTGATAGAAGGGAAAATTGACATGAACAAGCAGGATTCTCGGCAGGAAAGTCATGTGTAGATCACATATATACTTTGCAACAGATCATACAGAAAAAGTGTGCGAAAAACAGGTCAGTGCATCTTGCTTTTGTGGACCTCAAGAAAGCCTATGATACAGTGCCCAGAAATAGACTCTGGAGAGCAATGAAAAACCTTGACATACCTAGAAATCTCATCAATGCCACAATCCAACTTTATAAACAGAACAGGATTGGAATAAGGATAGGTAAAAATATAACACAACCATTTGAAACATCTAAAGGCTTATTACAAGGCTGCAGCTCATCTCCAACTCTTTTCAAGATATTCTTAGAGGATACCTTGAGAACTTGGAAAAGAAAGTGCCAAGGAATGGGAATACCCATCCGAGGAGAGCACCTTTTCACCCTCTGTTTCGCGGACGACCAGGTTGTTATTGCAACAGGATGAGGAGGATCTGGGATATATGATGAGGAGATTGAAAGAAGAGCACGAAAGGGCTGGTCTGGAAATAAATTTGGACAAGACTGAGTATTTGCAGACAAATTGCAATTTCACGCAAAATTTGGCCATTGATGGCAATACTGAAATAAAAGGAGCCAATAAATTCAAATACTTAGGGTTCACCATCACGCAAACCGGCGATACAGAGGAGGAAATGAAAGTGAGATTGGCACAGACAAGAAGTTGCATTTGACAGTTGCACCCCGTCATATGGAGTAGGAATATTCATAAGATACACAGAATATTTAATGCAATTGTTAGAAGTATTATGACTTACGGTGCAGTGCAGAGGTGTGGGTAACCAACAATAAAACAAAAAGTAAAATAAGAGCTGTCAAGATGGAATTTTGGAGAAGATGCTCTGCTTTGACTAGGATGGATAAGGTGCGGAATGAGGATATCAGAGGCGTGGAATTTGATGAAATAAAATATTCATAGAAGACAGGAGATTGATGTGGTATGGTCATGCGAGGAGAGCTAGTGCCAGTAAGTGGATTGGAATGGTGACTGATTGGAGCCCGATTGAAGGCATGGAGGAAGAGGGGTCGACTGAGAAGGTCTTGGAGGATGAGGTGGATGAGGCTATAGTTATGAGGAATTTGAGAGATGGTGAGTGGGAGCGACAGACGGAGATGGAGTGACCTGGCTGTGCAATAGGAAGACAGTAAAGTACTGTAAAATCCTAATATATATATATATATAGCTTTGTGCAGTTCAAGTGAGGCGTTGTTGAGCGACAGACTATAGTGGGTGGAGCTTACAATTTTGATCTATTTGGTAATTTTTACGATCATTTCAATTCATGTGATATCTTCAAACTATCCTTCTATTCTATTGTAAATCATATAACTGACAATATTTATAAGATTATTGAGATTTCGATGGGCAGTTTTAGACATTAATAAAGTTGTATTTTAGACATAATCTAAACGTTTTGTCATATGTATATTCTAGTATTATCTAAGGGACCAACCCATAGCTTTTTTTTGCTGGGCATGATGCCCACATAAGCTCTAAGCTTGTGCGTGGGTAATGGAAGGATGATGATGAGATATGAATGGACCTACAGCTTTAGGTGGGTCTCTGAAACCACCGGTGCTGATTTGAAGCTCATAAACTTCAGCTTAAGAGGAGCCGGTCACCGAGTTGCCAACGGGAAAGTTGGCAGGTGCGCTGGTCTCTTATCTAATCTCACCGATTAGCCTTGCCTCTGCCACTGGGACCAACCCGCTTCCTAAAGCGTTATGGGCAATTGACTCAAAAGTGACGCAGCTGGCTTATTTGTTGAATTTATTTACATTCCTCAAGTGTAACCGAAAACTAGGAATACTATAGGATGCTCCTCATGGCTTCTCATGTCTCATGGATCTAATATTCCACGCTCGTATTTTTTTGGTAAATATTTCGATAATTGAAATTGAAGCATACAATGACAATATTTATTATTTCTTCAGTGAGACTGGACAGCAGGTTGTGTAAGCGTTGACCTGGAACAACATGTGATTGTGGTTGCTAGGCAACAGTTGGCACCACTTGTAGCTGCATTATGACGTCATCATCGTCAATAAGAATAATGAGTTTGTTTTGGTTTTGCTTCAGAGATTCGTTGTTTTCAATCCTTCATAATAAGTTTTAAAAATTCAAGATTGCCGTTTCAAACTCATCATTTTCTTTGTTTTTCAATCCTACATGATAAGTTTGAAAATTCAAACTCGTTATTTTCAGCTCATCAATCTCGTGACCCTATCAAGCCCATACTGATCGCCAGCAATTTCAAGTCCCTGTCTGTTGTCCACTTGTAAATTCAGCTTTGAATGCACACAGCCAGTGCAATTTCCGAATCACTTCATAACTAATTCAATGCACGGCAATCAGACTGATATGACGGCAAGCGATAATTCGAAAAAGGTTCCTGGCTATATGAGTGCGCGCATGAAAATTCAAACACTTCAAAGGACAGTAACTGCAGCACTCTGGCTCCATTAGTCCATTGCAAAATAAGTCACCAGATGCGTATTTTTAGAGCGAGGGAAATGCCGGTAAAAACACCAAGTGATTTTAGATTGTGAAAGCGCAACGTCCCGATACTAATACATATTATATTTTCCATACTGAACTGATATTTTTGACCTCTTTAACGGAGGTACTCCACTTAATTTCATGACAAACCCCATAGCGTATTTTTACTATCAAGATTGTGATTAAGTTTATTTTGATGGATAAACTCCAATGAGTTGAATTTTTTATCAAAATATTTCAGGAGGCTGAATACTAAGTAGTTTGATTTTAGGATGAATATCGTAATTAGAGGTGTGAATTTGATGTTATTGTGTACTCCTAGTGAAACATGGCTCAGTAGCAGTGTGGCGACCGGTGAATTGATTCCGACAGATATAGAGTATTTAGAAAAGATAGGGATCCCATAACTTCAGGTAAAAAATTGGAGGTGGTGTGCTTATTGCTATCCATGAAAGATTTAGATGATCGACTTTCTTTCATTGAAACAGATGACTGTATTTGGTGAAGGTATTTCTGTCACATGATTCTAGTGTGCTATTGTCGTCAGTATATTTTGCACTAGAACAAGAATTGATAGGTATAAGGATTTCTTTGAGAAACTAGATATGTACAATTGGAGCAATGAGAAATTACTTATTATAGGTGACTTCAATTTGCAAACAACTGGTAGTAACTTTAATTTGAGAACTGGATGCGATATATGTAAACAATTATATTTTTTCTAGAATTATATGGTGTAAGATTGCTGAATGATATTTTAAATGATAATAATAAAACATTGACGAAGTTATTTCTGATTTTCTTCACATTAATGTTGGTCGGGGAGACAGATTCATTGGTCGCGGCGGAATTCACATCATCCTCCTCTAATAATTAATATAGACACGCATATTTCTTGTAGTTTGGATGAGGAGTCTGATGTTAAAGTTATGATTTTAGGCAAGCTGATTTTGTTGGAATGTATAATGCATTTAAACAGGTTGACTGGGTAGATTTCATATCTGAATCTGATGTCAATAATGCGGTGTGTATTTTTAATGAGATTGTTGCGTCTATTTATAATGATTTTGTACCAAAACGTAGAAAGACTAAAAATAAATACCCCAAATGGCACACCAAGGAAATAATTTGCAAATTCAAAGAGAAGAATAAATATAGAAGATTATATAAAAATATAATATTGAGCTGTATAACTTAAGGTATAAGGAGGTCAGGAAGGAGTTGAAAAAGATTTGAAGATTGGCATATATATCATTTGTAGAAAAGTGCGAGTCTAATATTGGTAGCAATCCAAACTGCTTCTGGAGTATGGTTAAAAACTTTTAAAGTAGTGAAATGAACTTGTCCTATGTAAATTATAATGGTGTGCCTCATAGTGGAGGAAGCCCAATTGCAGAAGCATTTGCAGATTATTTGTAGCTCAGTGTATGATTCTAATGATAAAACTGAGGAACAGCTTTGGCTAGAGTACTTTTAAATAATGATAGGTATGGTTTTGAGTGCTTTGATATTAAAGAAATATCTGAGTCGGATGTTATGACAGCTATAAAAATATGAAATCCAAACGATCTACTGGCCCAGACAATTCACCAGCATACATTTATAAAGGTGTGCTGAATTTTTCATCAAGCCATTGAAACATATTTTCAACTTAGCAATTAAAACTTCGGTTTTTACTGATTTCTGGAAACTTGCAAAAGTGATCCCTGTATTTAAGAAAGGAGATAGGAATGAAGCTGAGAATTACAGACCTATTTCTTTATTATCTATTCCAGCCAAGATTTTTGAGTCAATAATTTATAATTTTGTATTAGTACATGCACGTAAGCACATAAGTATTTTCCAGTCTGGATTCTTACCGGCTCGCTCTATAAACAGTGATTTGATCAATTTTCACGAATTTATATGTAGAAATTTAGATGCTGGGGAGCAAGTTGATGTAATATATACTGACTTTTCTAAAGCATTTGATAAAGTTGACCATGAGGTGCTGTTGACAAAAGCACATCAAATGGGATTCTCTGATAAGTTGGTAAAATTTTTGCTTCGTATCTGATGAACAGAAAGCAGTATGTAGTCTCCAATAATTTTGCATCTAAAATTTTCTCTGTTAAATCAGGAGTGCCTCAAGGTTCAAATCTTGGACCTCTTTTATTTATTTTATTTATTAATGACATAACAAGATGTGTGGAGTATTCCAACGTAATTTTATATGCTGACGATTTGAAATTATATAAGAGTATCAAATCCCATGATGATTGTAATTTGTTGCAGAAAGACATAAATAACTTAGAAGCTACGTGGAGTGTTAAGAATAAATTGTCTTTCAATGTAAGTAAATGCAATGTTATGTCAATTACTAAAAAATAAAATAAAATTCTCAGTAATTACAAAATATATAGCAAATGTTTAAATCCAGTTACTTCTTTCAAGGACTTTCGATTCACTATTGATACTAGTATGCCTTTCAAAACGCATATAGTCAATATTTGTCAATCATCATACAGGCTAATAGGTTTAGTGGAAGAGGATTGGCTTTAAATTTAGGAACGTTCATACACTGGTATTATTATATAATTCATTTATTAGGTCTCGCTTAGAATATGGAATGATTGTTTGGTCTCCTCATCAAAAACATATATTGATATGCTTGAGAGTGTGCAGAAAAGATTTCTGCGTTATCTGTATTATAGACTTACTGGTCTCTACCTGTTACAATTTCATACATTGACTTACTTGGTCTATTTAATTTGGAGAGTTTGGAAAGAAGGAGAAAGATCAATTATATTGTATACTTTTTCAAAGTTATTCGTTCTATTTATGATGACACGTCGACTCTATCAAGTATAAATATCAATGTGAGCGACAGCCGTACAAGATCCATGGATTTATTGTTGTATAACTCGTGTCGTATTAATTTAATGTTATAGTCTTCTATATATGAGTTTGTTAAGTTAGCTAAGAGTATTGCCACTAAAATTAACATATTTACTATTTCTCCTTTATTGTTTTACAAATTTGTTAAGTCTTCAAATTACTTTTAGTAGATACCTCCCTGCCTTCTAAATTTGGGAAATACTAAATCTAAAACTATTGTAATTTTGATGATCTCAAAGTTGTGTGTATTTTTGTTTCGTTTCTCAACTACTGCTATGTAATATTGTATTATTTTGTTCCTCAGTTACAGTGTGGTGGAGTCTCGACTCTGTTCTGTAACTTTTGTAAATAAATAAATAAAAGACCATTAAAACCCATTAGCATTGGAGTTACCTGTATACTTTGTACTCTTCTGTAAAAGAATCTACATGAAACCATGATATCAATGATGGATAACGAACTGCAGATTCTCTTGCAAAGAAACATATTAAACGCATCAACATACTTTGAGAAATGGGATATACATATCAAAAATTGAAAGCTGTCTACTGCTGAGTGACTTCTCTAAAGCCACAAATCATGTTCCATAGTGTGCTCATAAAGTTATAATTTATTTATAACCAACATATAATGATATAATCTTCAAAATTGACAACTTCTTAATCATGAATATTTCAAATAAAATCAAGCAAGAGTTCACGTATTAGTTATCTAATTTATTCATTCACTGTCAAAACACGCATTATTATACACTGAAGAGTGCATGATAATAAATATTAAGAAAAGCTAAGAATCATCTTTAGTAAATATAATGTTTACTTTCCAAACTCAAGAAACTCTTACTATGAAAGGAATGGTCCAGGTGGAATAACTATAGAAATCAAACAAGAATTCACATTTTATCTAATTCTGTGTATTCAACAGAAATCACATTATTACAATACTTCAATGCAATAATAAACATCTTCGCAAATGAAGTCATCCTGAAAATATAATGTTTGGCCTTCCCAAAAATGCCAAAGGAATACTTCCACTAAGGGATAATGCAGTGAGTGGAAAAACTTATATAGGCGAATGTCTGGACAGTTAATCCAACTATGTTATAAAAAGTAATTTAAAAGTTTGCTTTTATTATTTACATTGACAAATGTAATACAAAAGTTTTGCATTGAGATACAATTTAAAAGGTTAGCGCCAACAAGTGCAGCTTAGCAAAGCTAGTTGATGAAGTTGATAAAAAAAGCCACTGATCTCCAAGTATCTCTAATCCAGCTGGAGCAACCCGTATGTTGTGAGAAAAACAAAGAGATCCCCTAAAATGAAAACAGTGAGGAGCGGAATTTGTGATTTATTATGAGGCAAATTGCTGCTACAAGATATGAAGTGATAAATTTTCATACTGGATGCCACATCATGGTCGAAGCATAGGCGAAAGGGAAAGGATAATGAACAAGAGAGAGAGTGAGGAGATTAAGAGAGTGAGAGAGAGGAGAGAGAAGAAAGGAGAAAGTGTGAAAAGGATATGAGAAAGTGAAAGGAGAAAACATTTGAAGGGAGAACACATCACGGTAGAAGCATAGGCAAAAGAGAAATGATAATGAACAAGGGAGAAAGAGAGACAGGGTGAGAAAGAGAAAGTGTGAGAAGGATATGGGAAAGAGAGAGAGGAGAAAAATATAAAGGGAGAACATCACGGTAGAAGCATAGGCAAAAGAGAAATGATAATGAACAAGGGAGAAAGAGAGACAGGGTGAGAAAGAGAAAGTGAGAGAGGAGAAAAATATAGAGGGAGAACATCACGGTAGAAGCATAGGCAAAAGAGAAATGATAATGAACAAGGAAGAAAGAGTGATAGGGAGAAAGGTAGAGAAAGAAGATAGGAGAAAGAGAGAGGAGAAAAATATGAAAGGAGAACATCACGGAAGAAGCATAGGCAAAAGAGAAATAAATGATAATGAACAAGGGAGAAAAAGAGAAAGAGGGATTGATTGTTGTTAGAGGAGAGTGTGAAAATTATATGATAGAAGAGAAAAAAGCTGGAAGGAGATGTAATAATTTCTGTTTTTTGGTGGCAAGGACTTGATTATCTTTTAATTAACTCGCAGAAGCGCACTTGAGTTAAGTCCGTGTATGTCACTTGCAATGCCCCTTTAATTATCTGCCGTTATGCTCTTTCCAGACTCCTGAATCTTGTTTTTTCGTCTAAAAATCCTATTATTTGAAGCGAGTTGAACACGTATGAAAAAAGGAAACTAGAATTTGAAATGGGTGTGGACCATCGAGTAGAGTAGGAATGTAGTTGTTTCATTGCTACAATAACGAAGTGGTTTTTAGGTCACGAAAAAATACAGCTCTTCAGGAATTGACTCAATACTCAATTAAAAGCACAATTAATGTAATTACTTATTATCATTTATGTACAATCAATTAAAATACATTAGAATTTTATCTTTTACTTCTATTGTACTGTTGTCAGGGAACTTCAAAAAGCTTCCAAAACTGAAAATTCTAAAATTCAAAACTTAGAATTTAGCTATTTTTACCGTACTTTCAGAACAAAACCATTTACTACTGTAGTTGGAAAGTTTAGATGGGTCATCCCGCCAAAGCACATGGATCGAAAATTTAGGGAAGCGGTTGTCCCAGTGGTAGCAGGCGAGTCTAATCGGTGAGACTTTAAATACGACAATGAGACAATACGACAAATAAGACAATAAATACTTTATTGTATTGATAAGAGACGACCACTCCTGTTGTAACGGTGACCGGCTCCTCTTATTTATGATCTTCAAAATCGCTTCCCGGTGGTTTGGAACCCACCTTAAGCTGTAGGTCCTTTCATCTCTCAAGCCTAGTCACACAAGCCTAGAGCTTATGTGGGCATCATCCCCAGCAAAAAAAAAAATGAATTCTTGTCACCACATATTTTTACAATGTTAAAAGTGTATAGGAATAAGAGGATTTCTGATCATAAGAACTTATCCACTGTACAATATAAACATGCCTGCATCCACTTTCATGAATTATCATATTGTATGCGTTCTAAACTTTCTGAGATTTCTAATTGATTGTTAGTCCTGGAGCCAGTTTCATAAATTTTAGATGACGTGTAAACAGGAGAAAGGCAATCACATACTAAACTCTATCTCATAATATGTCGGGCTATTCTTGTCTCTGGAACATGTCGTAGCAAAATGTAGCAGCTATGACAGAAACCTATTAGCTTCTTCAATCTAGTTTCATTGAATCAATGATTGTATAAGTAATAATACTAAACAACTAAGTTTGAAGACAAAGTATGGCTGAACGAAGTCTTGTTTCAAGATGAAGTTGAAGTTGAACTTGGGTCCGTCCAAATACTCGGAACTTGAAAGTTTGCGCTCTAAAAGGGTCAGATCTACGGAATTCTGTTCTTCTTGCCCAGCAGTCTGAACCGAGGAAAGATAATTGAGTCTCGCCTGTTTTAGCAAGTTTTGTAGAACTTTTTGTTTGCGGGGGTTGTTCTTTCATCATGATTTTATTAATTTTAGAATAGAATACACATTTATTTTTGTATCACAGCAGTACAAAGTAGAATTACAACTGATCACTTTATATTATACAACTACCATTCTATAACATCCAGATTTCCAACTTGAATATTAGTACCTGAAATTGGTCAACATCAAAAATATGATAATAAAAATAGAACCTAGTTAATTGACATTTGAAAAATACAAACAATCAAAAAACAGCAAGTTTGCCATATGTGTATCAATTTCTTGCTCTTTAGGCTCAGAGGCTTTTTTCATGAAATTTTAAGAGTCCTATAAAACAAGATAACTCATACTATACATGAATAGTATGGTTTATATAGTCTGTGTAGCTCTATGTTATGTCCCTGTCTGTTTTCTCAACCTATCCTATAAGGTTCGTTTACATACATATAAACATATTTCGATACATGTATGATAACTTGTGTGAGATTCTTGTACGAACAAGTTCTAAATATGAGTGCTTTTATACTTGCAAAAGAGATGATTCTGCTCCCTATTACTGTAATTCACCGTTCAAATCAAATCTAATCAAAGTTTATTCATCAAAATCATCACTATACAAAGTTGAAATCTCTACAAATGATACAAATAGAACAAAGACATTTTATACATTGAATCGTTTCTGATTTTTTATGAATAATTATACACCCTGCTATAAAGATATGTGTACCGATAGATTCAATGTTTGTATGTAATGATTTTTACAGAGCATAATGTACCTTAAACTTGACCAAGTCTACTCCTACTTCAGTGTAAACTTGCAAACAAATTTATTTGTTCCCAAACTGTGTAATTTTTCCGATATTCAAGAAAAAATTCATTTGAAGAGTATATCTTGGTATAAACTTGACCAAGAATATTAAAAATTAATTTATCATTTCACGGCATGATAAAAAAGCTGAAATAACATCAAGTCGTGTTGAGTTGAGCAATTCAGAACGAACAGTTGTTGTAAAATGGAGACTTGAGTTTTTAAGGATATTGTTTTATGCGCTCTTAACCCGTCTTCGGCTGTCGATGCTGTTTTGTCTTTTAAGGTTTTAGCGTTTCAGAGACGTTAAATGAACAACAACTCAGAAACTGCGCTATGCAATACATTGGGGCGGGGCTGAATTATTTCACTGCAAGCAATGTCTGTGTTCTATTCAGCAAGATGACATAAAACTTTATGACAGCGCCTATAATATAATCTGCTTCACTGTGTCACTACTGTAACTTGCCCTACTCTACTTAAAATCCACCTTCTACTCCATCACTACCCTCTTCTTTTTCTTCTTCCTCCTGATCTTCTTCTTCTTCTTCTCCTCCATCTTCTTTCTCTTCAACTTCGTATTATTTCCCCACCCATTGTTTATTAATTTTTATTCTGTTGTGCGATAGTGTTCCTCATCATCATCATCATCATCGTCCTCATCTTGTTCTTCTTCTTCTTCTTCTCCTTCTTCTTCTTCTTCTTCTTCTCCTCCCTCTCCTCCTCCTCTTCCTTCTTCTTCTTCTTCTTCTTCCTCCTCTCCTTCTTATTCTTCTTCTTCTCCTCTTCTTCTTTCCCTATTTTCATCTTCTCTCTCGGTACTCTCTTCTTTTCACCGTTCTGCACTAATCTCTGTTCTCATCATCTTATTCTCGTCATCTTCTTCGTTTTCCTCTTGTTGCCTCCTTCTTCTTCGTCACCTACCTTCTTTCGTCAATCTTCTCCTTCTCCAATTATTTTGTTTCATCCTCTTCTAATTGTACTCCTGTTTAACCTTTCCTCTAGTTCTCTCCATTCTCATCTCTGTTCTATGCTTATCTCCTCCTTATGCTGGAATATTCTGCACCCATTTCTTCCACCCTTCTTCTTCTTGCTTTGCCAATTCCTCTCTTCCTCCTCATTAGGTCTCTTTCTTCACTGCTCCTCCTTCCAGCATCCTTGGTCTTTGGTTTCTTCTTCTTCTTCCTTCTTCTTCTTCTTCTTATCTCTTCTTCTTCTTCTCTTCTTCTTCTTCTCCTCTTCTTCTTCTTTCTCCAATTCCTTCTCTCTCATCTCTTCCTCCTTCTCTTTCTTCTTCTCTTCTAATTCTTTCAGCCTGAGAATTCTCTCCCTACACCTTCCTCCCTTCTTACTTCTCTCCTCATTCCACTAACTTCGTACCTGTAACTAGGTTTGTCACACAACACACTGTTATTGTTCAACTATTCAAGCTTCCAAGCTCCTTCCATTGTATTAAGATAGTAAATTCATGGTAGACTTCACTTTAATTGTGTATCTCATTTTGAATCTGGTACTGCGAGTTTGTTGTTCTTGGTGTAGAGCTCTGGTACCTTTGAATATTCTTGTTCTTGAAATTTATGAGAACATTTTCAGATGTCGAATATTTTCGAGATTCCAGTTTGAATTACTTGTTGTTTTCTTCCTCTGTTTAACACTTTACTAATTATATTCTGCTCTTGCTCCAAATGACTAACTGATGTGATTTCATGTCTTTTTGTTCAATGTGTTCCTGATGCACCACCAAGACGATGTGCACCAGTTTCATTGTGTGGCACCACAACACAACTCCAAATTCCAAACTCCCCAGCTGCCTTAAATAGCCGCCATTTTGACCATCTGCAGCCGTCAGCAGTCTATCCACAACCATTTAGATCCGTACCCCAGCAGACGATCAACGATAGTCATTGTACCACTTTAGCTTAAAGCGCCATTCATCGAGTTCACCCTGTGCAGGATCGCAAAGCGCCAGATGCAATTCGAATTTTCTGCAAATTCTTAGTTTCAAATAGTTGCTATTTTGACTATCTGATGGTAGCTGACAGCAGCTCAATACACTCAAATTTGTATCTTCATTATTTTGGCGCAAAACGCATCATTTTTAAAACAAATCGGACTCAATCTTCTCCACGAACTTCCTCAAAATCTCACTCTGCACGGGTAACAAACCTTCTCTTTAATATAGATGATGATGTTATTTTATCAAGTTCTGATTAAAGTTTTAATGGCGTATAAACATTACCTGTTTTATACTGTTCTCCAAACATTGTGCTCTATAGTAATATTACAGAGATATTGATATAGTATTTTATCAAGTGTTCTATAGAATGAACTTCTCAGTTTATTTTATGAAATGATCACTGGATTTGTACGGATTGATTCAGTTCTTTGAAGTGATCAATGATTACTACCAATTGATTAAGTTGAGTGCTTCCTACTGGTAGAATCTCAAATCATGACCCCTGGAAGGAATTTGTTGAGTAAACAGAATTTGCCCAATAGACCTACCGATAAGAGCAGTCATCAGATTCAACCAAACAAGAGTTGATTGAATAGAATACAAAAAGAATCCTATCTCCGCGATCTTAAAAACTTATAAATTGGTTTCGAAGTAAGCTAACTCTCAATTACGCTGATTTTTGAGGTCATTTTGTTTTTTACAAAGGCAAGAACAGTATGCCAATAAGGATTGTTAGTGGATTAGCTCTCAATAATCAAGCAATCTGTAATCTAGCACGATAATGATTAGATGGAATTGCTCCGTGGAATAAATCAACATCATTAACATGTTTACGTAACTTTGTGAAGATCTCCTGTGAAGCACTCTTCTGCTTCTTTAGGTGCGGGGGGGGGAGAAGAAGGATAGTGAAAGAGGAGAGGTGGAGGAGAAAGGGTAAAGGAGAGGGAGAAAGAAAATTTTGAGGCGATAACGAGGTCTTATCCTTGCTTGCTTCTCTGCATTTTCGCAGTCTTCACTCTGAAAAACTTTGATGTTTATTCACGCTCTCCTAGCTGCATCACTTCATTCTCACTTTGAAGGCATCTTCCAAATTAACGCCCAAAGAAGAGAGAAGTGAAGAGAGAATTAAAGAGAAAAAACTGATGAAACTTTGACAAGAAGCCTGCTAAGGATGGCTGCTGGTCTCTTTAGCACACCGAGATGAGGGCGACTTTAATTAATTAATGCCCGAGATTACCATTGAAAGTTCAACAAGTTTGTGTCTGTCGACAGCTCACAGACATTGTCAAGAAGGCTTGTCATTTTTTCTCGTGTCTTGAAGAAAAATTGTTCAAAATTCATGATCAGATTTTGCCTAGATCGCTAATCTGTCTTCGAAGTATCGTTGAAGGCAGAAGTCTTCGAAAGTATTTTAGAATACAGTATCATTTAATGACCTAATTTACACTGCAGCATCAATTATAAGTCTTTAATTATCATTATGATGTTTTCCGACGTATTAATATGTATAAAATAAGTAGTAGTATATCTAATAGTATCAGCGTAATTGAGAGTTAGTTCAATTCGAAACCTCTTAATTCCTTTTTAGGATCGCAGTCGTAGGATTCTCTTTAAATTAGTACCTATTTAATAGTGTATGTGCAGTATTGAAAAGTGGCATGTCAGTTGTAAGTTGAAAAATATCAAGTTGTAATAGTAAAATTGTAGGGAAAGATGTAGAAGTGGAAGGTCAATGTTTAAAAATTGGACATAAACTTTATTGATAATTTTTTTCTTCGATGGTGATGCTCACATGAGCTCTAGGCTTGCGCATAATTTATTCAATTATCCAAACCATAAACACAGGAGAGTAAACTTACGTTAGACTTTTGCCCAAAAGTGTTCCTCCTCCAGCAAACGTTTTGCAGTCTAAATTCAGGTTATGCTATATCATATTGATAATTTTCAATTTGAAAACAAAAGCTGAAATTCTTAAATTAGTTCCTATCGAAGTTCGTAGTAGAAAACACTGAATGAACACTCCGAAAGATTTTACTGTGAATGTTTTGAGCCAAACAATTTCACTAGACATCGCACAATTTTAAGATATTTCATTACATATTGTAACTTAATGTTACAATATTAATATATTCATACCAATCCATTGTTTCTTTGTGCATTTGTATATAGGATGCAATAAAACTTATTCACCTCTCACTTATTTTGTAAAAGTAACTTTCATATTTAAACATTTATTTATAAATGTTTTGTATTTTCAGGCGGACTTGGATCGGCGCCTCGATTGTGTTGCAGTGACCGTTGAGAAATTGCTGAAAAAGCGAGTACAATGTCTTCTACTGAGCGAAACTCCGGAATCTCAATCCAAGGCATGTCGTATGCTGGGGCTATGGGCCCGTTATCTCAACAAAGGTTAGTGTCAATTTCTACTGATTGGCTGTAATTTCTGGCTATTTTTATATCAGTTATTATTCTAATCTACCTGCCAATTAATCTGCATGCTAATTAAATTCAATCTCCGTAGGATGATGAAATTTAAAATTTAAAATGTCTTCTAAATAACAGTTTGAATTCACAAATCACAGAAGTTCAAATTCAATGGAGTGAGTTTGGACAATTACAAGCGATAATAGCCAGCGTAAGACACAACCACCCGTTCATGGAGAATTGAATTTCACCAACTGCTGTTTCCTCAAAATTAACTTTGTAGTTATGTTGATTGAAGCAGATCAGCATATTAGGTCATTTGTATTTGAAACCTTTTTGAAATAAATGTCATTTATCAATAACACAGTAATATTAAGATTGTTGAATAGTAATACAATACTTACTTACTGCCGCACCAACAAAGCCCCTCCACCTCTCTTGATTCTCTGCGTCTTCCTCAGTAGCTGCAATTCTCTCCTCACTTGACTCAACCATCGGTCTTCCTCTCGGTCGTCGTCCTTCCTGAATACTATTCAACACTTGTTTGAGATTGTCATTAAGAAGAACAATGATACAATAATACAAATAAATATTCATTAAGAAGAATATTTATACAAGTAAATGATTAATTAAACAATTTTATTGAGATTTTTGAATAACAAATTAACAAATAATTGAAGTTTTGTTACAAATAAATTACAATCGTAATAATGATGATAATCATTATTATTAATTTTTTTCTCAACTTCAAAGTCAGCTGTTGAACGAATTACAGTGTTGCTAGATTGTGCCTCTTCGATTAACCTGAAGTACCGTAAATGGGGGTAACTAAAGCCTAGGGGGAAACTAAAGCCATAATAGCAGGGTGATTTTTGGATGGTGATAGTGGCAACACTGTTTGGAATTTACATCTGATCTTGTACTCTCCTAACAGCAGCTGAGGTGTCCTTTCAAAATACGTGTCTTTTTTATCAAACAATATCAAGGTAAGTGTACAGTAAAACTATGACATTTAACCTAAAAATCAATAAAAAATTTACCTTAAATAACTTCTGCTCTGAACAAGTCGTTTCCAATCTTAAATTCTCAGAACTCTCAACAAAAATAACTTTAATTTATGTTTCAACACACCTTTGAAAGTTATAACCTATAACTTGATTCTTTCTTTTGTTGTGATTTTTTTTCTTAGTGATACACACTATGGGGTAACTAAAGCCACATCATAAAGGCTATGATAAGTCAAAATTTCTTCTTTTTCTTCTTCTTCTTCTTACTTGAGTAATAATTAATAAATTTTTCTCTTTTTTACCAAAAATGCCTCGAAACCCAAAGAAGAGTGGTCCGTAGCCGAGGGCGATAAGCGCCTGTCTGATAATCCAAAGGATCGAATACAGTTGCCGGAACGGATTTTGACAGAAACGGCCACTCCCGTCTTTCGGAGGAGACGAAAAGCCGTCGGTCCCGACTGCCTAAAAACAGTCGTCATCTCTCATCATCACCCCTCTCATTACCCACGCACAAGCCTAGAGCTCATGTGGGCATCATCCTCAAAAAAAAGAAGCTTGGTGCCAGGAAGTATAAGGATTACACAGATGAGACAAGTTTCCAAGACTTCTGAAAAATATGCCTTGATGCTTTGGGTGACGAGAACATACGAAAAAAACTTGAAAAGGTGATTCAAGGCAGCTGGCATTGTACCCTTGGACCGAAATGAAATTATGAAAAGGCTTCCTGATGGTGATGCCACTGCCAAACTAATTGCCCACAAACAGTTTCTCAAGAGCTTAATTCAAGCAACAACTGGACTGATTCTTTGAAAGCTTTTTCTGAAGAAAGGAGGAAGAGTGAGACAGAACCTCTTAAACAGCGTAAGAAGAGGAAACTGAATGTGCCAGCAGGAAGGGGGATTGAAGGCACGATTCTGATCAACTAGGATGATCCTCAACCAAATATGTCCAAAACACCTGATACTGACTAAAACAAAGGAAACCTTTGAAAAAAATGACAAAACTTTGTCATTGCAATTGTGCAATCATCAAATATAAACAGAGGCCGTCATACTTTTCCTTATGAACTGAAGCACTAATTTCAACAGACCTGAATTAAAGACACTTATTAAACAGAGGCCATTATACGCAATAGACCTATTTTCAATAATACTTTTCTTAAAAATAAAGCTTTTCTCTGTCAATAATAGTTCTTTATAGTTAAATATGATTGATTCATGACTTTAGTTAACCCAGCACTCTCTAACTGAAGCCAACCATAGATTTTAAATGGATGGCTTTTGTTATTTTACTCGAAACTAAATGCCACCATGTTTTTATTTTTTTATTCAAAAGATATATATTTCTGCCAATTTATGAATATATATTTTTAATGTATAACTACAGACCCAAGTTTTGCAATATTTATTTAACCTATAAATTAAAGGGTCTGACTTGGGCAGAAGTTTGAATTTTGAAAGTGGCTTTAGTTACCCCAATTTACTCGGTAGCTAATGATCCTATGTGCAACAGCCAACAGGATTAATCCCATTCAACTTACAATGGTTAGATAACCGACGATACCTTCCTATTTAAGTGGTTTCCATGCAACCGGCCGTAAGTGTTTCATACAATTGTTACGTATTAAGGACTATACTTCCTGTAAAGTATTGAGTTTTTTCTTCCATATATTGTTGACTAATTCCTTGATTGTGGAATTATCGTTAATAAGTTGTATTAAAAGCTATACCGTACCAAGGTTTTTAGAGAGAAGGTTGAACCATCTCTGGTGTAAGACTCAAAGTGGAGGGGAGTCTAATTTTTTATTCATCACCTTTTTTATACGTCACACTCATGGTCCGGTCAATTATTAGGCGTGCACCGGTTAGTCAAGACAAGACAAGACGATATTAGTCGTTTGATCACAGTGCTTATGTTGCTTATGAAGCAACACACACTGATTAGTCATTGCATTGGTGTGTGCTGCTTCATAAGCAACTATGTGAATTACTGTGACTAAACGTGACTAATCTCGTCTTGTCTTGTCTTGACTAACCGGTGTACGCCTCGTCTTAGTTAATTATCAACAGCTGATATTATCAAACTAAATGATGAAAATGACGTCAGCCGAATCAGTCCCCCACTCAAACAGCTTTTGGATTCAAAAAGCATTAGAAATGGTTCAACCTTATATATCTAATAACCTTGATACCGTACGATATTGCATCAGTTGCTCGAATCTATCAAATACTGTGTGCTCTCTATCACACTCTTCTGTGCTCAATCTTATTTTCTCTCTACTCTAATAATAAATCGATCTGGTAACAGCATTCTATTATTGGCCATCTTCTGAAAGTGTCCTCCACAATTTGTCTCTTCTTCTTCTACTACTACTTTTTCTTCCTCTTCTTTTTCGTCTGCTTCTTTTCTTCTTTTTTTTCTTCCTCGCCGACTCGTGTCTTCGGAAATCTTTACGGCAATAAACTCCTGCGCAACTTCCTGAAAAGTCGGAGAAAAAACATTTATTTCTCGTGCGTTATTCATTTTAGTCACGACTCGTCAATATCACCACGAAGGAATGTCTACTGTGCAGTTCTCGTGATAAAATTGAAGTTGGAAAGTTTTTTATGAGTTGGAATTTGTCCTTGATTCGGTGCATTGTTGCTGATTTGTAATAGTAGACATTTTGCTGCCCAGTTAGTTTCTCAGCTCGAAGTCTTCTTATTTTGATGCTCAAGCCTTTATCATGCAATAAATTATCAATAATTATTATCGATGTGTGACGAAATGAGATCAAATTTTCAAATCCAATCGAATTGATTTCAATAATTCGCAAATTCAAATGTACATGAGAATGTTACGTGTTTGTTCATTAATGTACAATAGTGGTTTATGCAATGGTTAGACATGAGTGCCTTCAAACGACGAGTGAGATACTGAGTTTAAAATACGAGCGGCAACGCCGCGAGTTATTTTAAGGTATCTCAAGAGTCGTTTGAAGGCTAAAATACAACCATTGCATAAACCATTTTATCTACGACCAACAAAAAACAAAGAGATCTACATTATCAATCTAAACTAACCGTGATTCAAACGACCATTGTTCAATTTCAATGTTTATTTTTTAGGTTAGTTTTAACCGAATTTTTTTATTCATCACACCTTTTTTTTATACGTCACACTCGTGGTCCGTCAATTATAAGGCTAGGCGTACACCGGTTAGTCAAGACAAGACAAGACGATATTAGTCACGTTTAGTCACAGTACTTCACATAGTTGCTTATGAAGCAACACACACTGATTAGTCATTGCATTGGTGTGTGCTGCTTCATAAGCAACTATGTGAATTACTGTGACTAAACGTGACTAATCTCGTCTTGTCTTGTCTTGACTAACCGGTGTACGCCTCGTCTTAGTTAATTATCAACAGCTGATATTATCAAACTAAATGATGAAAATGACGTCAGCCGAATCAGTCCCCCACTCAAACAGCTTTTGGATTCAAAAAGCATTAGGAATGGTTCAACCTTATATATCTAATAACCTTGATACCGTACGATATTGCATCAGTTGCTCGAATCTATCAAATACTGTGTGCTCTCTATCACACTCTTCTGTGCTCAATCTTATTTTCTCTCTACTCTAATAATAAATCGATCTGGTAACAGCATTCTATGATTGGCCATCTTCTGAAAGTGTCCTCCACAATTTGTCTCTTTACTTCTTCTACTACTACTTTTTCTTCCTCTTCCTTTCCTTCTCCTTCTTTTCCTCTTTCTTTTCCTCCTCGCCCATTCGTGTCCTCGCAAATCTTTACGGCAATAAACTCTTGCGAAACTTCCTGAAAAGTCGGACAACAACAATTTATTTCTCGTGCGTTATTCATTTTAGTCACGACTCGTCAATATCACCACGAAGGAATGTCTACTGTGCAGTTCTCGTGATAAAATTGAAGTTGGAAAGTTTTTTATGAGTTGGAATTTGTCCTTGATTCGGTGCATTGTTGCTGATTTGTAAGAGTGGACATTTTGCTGCCCAGTAAGTTTCTCAGCTCCAAGTCTTCTTATTTTGATGCTCAAGCCTTTATCATGCAATAAATTATCAATAATTATTATCGATGTGTGACGAAATGAGATCAAATTTTCAAATCCAATCGAATTGATTTCAATAATTCGCAAATTCAAATGTACATGAGAATGTTACGTGTTTGTTCATTAATGTACAATAGTAGTTTATGCAATGGTTGTATTATGAGTGCCTTCAAACGACGAGTGAGATACTGAGTTTAAAATACGAGCGGCAACGCCGCGAGTTATTGTAAGGTATCTCAAGAGTCGTTAAAAGGCTAAAATACAACCATTGCATAAACCATTTTATCTACGACCAATAAAAACCAATAATATCTACATTATCATTCTAAACTAACCGTGATTCAAACGACCATTGTTTAATTTCAATGTTTATTTTTTAGGTTAGGACAGCTGCTAAAAGCACACACGCATGAGCAACTACAGTGCTTTTATCAGCTGCGGTTGTGTTTTGTTCCGTACCAGTGTTTTAAATCTGGAACAGATTGAACTAGGAACGTGTTATAGTATATAATTTGTACTGCAATGAGGTCATTACAATAGAAGTTTCAAATTCGATTTCGAAAAAGCTACTGTTTCGATTTCAATTATAAAACAGTAATGATTGCGTTATAACATGGTCGTAGATAAAAACACGAATAGCATTATTTCCGATCGTACATTCCAAGTTAATATTCGCCTTTGGGGAATCCTTTGTTCGAATTCACCTTCAGTTTTATCGATTAATACAATTTTCACTTGGCTTGGAATTGATTTCCATGTTTACCAATTAGAGAAGATGTTACAGAGGCTTCATAGGCTATAACATTTGCAGTATATGGCAAACAGAAGGAACGCAATTGAATAAAAGGATGGAACTTGCCAAAGGCAAACGGTGAATTTAACAAAGTCCTTTCTAGATGTCTTTTGTCGCCAACATTTACTCATGTTCTTTATTGAGGACATTGGGGTCCTTTATACCACAGACAACAAAGTATTTTGTCTGTGCTTCTACAAACTCTACCTTTCAATCGATAAGGTATGTAGTGAGGCCTTGGTTCAACTTGCTTGTACCTTTTCACATCAAAGAACCAAGCATTCTTCTTGAGGAATAGCTTGATCTATCACCTTTGGGTGGCTACCCGGTTTAACATCCTGTCATTCGATCATATTGACCCGACATTTTTGTTTTACAAAAATAATCATTTTAAATAATCATTTATCTTAGATTATATGAAGAAAGTTTCGTGCTTGACTTTGGAAAACAAAACTCTTGGAAAACGTGGAGAAGTTAGAGTGTATCGATTTTGATGCGGTTTGCGCCAAAAGATAGATAGAAAATCTAATTTCTCTCTTGAGACTCTTGAGATACCTTAAAATAAATAGCGATGCAGCTCGTACTTCAACTTCGGTATCTCACTTGTCGTTTGAAGGCTCTTATAACACAACCATTGCATAAACTACTATTACTTCTATTCCCTCTGGTCATAAAATATGTTTTTCACTTATTAGCTAGACCGATTCATTCTCTGGTCAAAAAAAAAAAAAAATGTTTTCCAAACTGATTAAAATTTTAATAGTTTTTCACCTGTCCGCTATAGCAGGATTCTTTTGACTTGTCAGAAAACAGATGATTTACTGTTAGTAAACGAGCGTACATCAATCAGCTGTTTTCTGACAATTTAAAAGAATCCTGCTATTAATACACCGATTCATTCTGTGCTTACAGACTGAAGACAAAGCTAGCATAGCATCACTCGCGACCATGGTTTGTAACACATCATTCACTAAACGCTATCCAAAACATGATCCTACTATACAAGAATAGCAACCCACTTTAATAATAGCAACCCACTCTACTAGCAACCTACTCCAGAATAGCAACATGTTTGAAACACTCCGCAACTTGTTCCCGAGGAAATTTTGGAATGGAAACTGAATTAGAGAAAAACCAACGCACTTTTGCCGACATTTTCCAGTCTCTGAATCGGACACATCCTATCAATCATCCATCTGCCTCAACTCTAGTAGGGAAGCCATCGATTTGTCAATTAATTAGTCGCATTCTCCCGACAGTCGAACGGAGGAATGGATAATCTCATGTCATTAGTTTTCATCAGCCGCGGAAATGTCACAGCCAACAAATAATTCTGCAATAATCACCAGCAACCATTCATTCATTCCACATTCATGATTCATCAACAGCCGAACAACACATTCATTGGTTCGTATGCGAGTCGCGAAAACATTCATTCCTTCATTGTGTCTATTGGATATATGGTATATATTGGTAGATATTGGTATATGTGTGTGTGTGAATAGCCTATAAGTATCTATGTGTGCGTGTGAGTATATATTACATGTGTGTTGTGTTTTGTTTTGTAACTCCGCGAATAGAAATTGTGAAAAAGTCGCTGCGAAGTTGGGTGACATTTTGGCTTGTGTATCGGATTCGAAATGTGTGGAAATAACGAATTTTTATGAACAATACTGCATCAATAATATACCGTCATCAATCTTCTCGTTGGTTGTGATTTTAGTCGGCGTTTTCAAAAGTCAGATAGGACGGACAGATATTGTAGTTATTTCTGGATTCGTTTGTTTTTTGCCAATATTTTTCACTCGATAGCAAACTGTACGGTTGCTGTTGGAAGCTAACAATGAAATTGTTCTACACGAATTAGAATATTCGAAGATACGAGTCATCAACGGTACATTTTATCCATGATCACAATTGATACATTCTCGTTTGTAATTTAAGAAAGATCAAATGTTATAGTACATAATGAAAATGGTATTTTATGAGGAAATCATCAATAAAATTATTATAAACCATTTTTATTGTAGCTCTTCAAATGCAGAAACAGGTCGAAGTGATTGAATGTGAGATATCTTCTTTATCTTCTGTTTTACATTCCTCTCCTCAGCTTTTCTTCATTTTATTATTACTGTATTAATAATATTCAGGACACTATTTCACTACAGTATTTTTTTTTCTAATGAAATAACCTGATAAATAATGATTAAGTAAATGTAGATGCCAAGAATTTCTCCTCCCTTCTCTTAACCTTATCAGCCCTTCTACTTCCATTTCTCATTCATCCACTCCATCCTTTTCCCCATTATTTTCATAATCTTCCTCTATTCTTCTTTCATTCCTTCTTCTTCCTCTGTCCTTTTTTTTGTTCATGTTTAGTCTTCATCTTCTTCTTGGTCTCCTCCTCCATGTGCTCTTTCTTCTTCTTCTTCTCCTATCAATCTTATTTTCACTTTTACTCTTCTTCTTCCTCCTCTATCCACCTTCATCTTCTTCTTTTCTTCTTCTTCTTCCGCATATTTTTTCTCTTTCCTATGAATCTTCTTCTCCTGCATCTTCTTTTCTTCTTCTTCTTCTTCTCTTCTCTACTTCTTCTTCTTCTTCTTCTTGCTCCTTTTCCTCTCCTTTCTATTCTTCAACCTCTACCCATCTTTTTTTTATTTTCAGTCTTCTACTATCTGCATCTTTTTTTCTCCTTCTTCTTCTTCTTCTTGTTCTTGTTCTTCTTCTTCTTCTTCTTCTTCTTCTTCTTCTTCTTCTTCTTCTTCTTCTTCTTCTTCTTCTTCCTTCCTTTTCTCTCCTTTCTATTCTTCAGACCTCACCCATCTTATTTTGTTATTTGTCTTCTACTATCTCATTATTCTCCCTTATCTCATTCCTCCTCCTCCTCTCCTTCTCCTCCTCCTCCCTCCCAATAAATTCTTCTTCTTCTTCTTCTTCTTCTTCCTTTCTCTCCAATCCTCCTTCTGCGTGATTCCAGCTGCCTTCAGGGTCAAACCGGTAAACAAGGCTCATTAGCCTCTATAAAAAGTGAGGGGCGAACATGAAATCCTCCCACCCCTCCTCACCCCCATCCACCACCTATCCAATATCGGATAACATGGAAAATCGGATTAGTGGGATCTCCTTGCTGAACGCCATAAAAGGAAAGGAAGAGGATTCTTGCCTTTAGGATTGCCCCCAGGGCACTAAATCGAAATCGACCATATACGCTGCAGTAACAATCTCTTCATTGTTACTCGATATCTGGTTTCCCATAAAACGTGGTGGTCTGGTGTATTTACCAAGGCCTCATCACATACGTTTTACTAATGCTACGCCATAGGTTAGTAGATTATAAAGTTCGTGAGAAATATGACCGTTGGGTAGAAACCAACTTTTCGACCTCCATTTTGTCATTTGTATTTTCGATCAAACTAGTTCACCCCATGCAGCGCAAAGGTCCGCTCACTTGAATTTTCTAAAATTCTTAGTTTCAAATATAGCAGGATTCTTTTAAAGTGTCAGAAAACAGCTGATTGATGTACGCTTGTTTACTAACATTAAATCAGCTGTTTTCTGACAAGTTAAAAGAATCCTGCTATAGGGACAGGTGTAAAACTATTAAAATTTTAATCAGTTTGGAAAACATTTTTTTTTTTTGACCAGAGAATGAATCGGTCTAGCTAACAAGTGAAAAACTATCGAAAAATTAGTCTATTTGAAAAACATATTTTATGACCAGAGGGAATAGAAGTAATAGTAGTTTATGCAATGGTTGTATTATAAGAGCCTTCAAACGACGAGTGAGATACCGAAGTTAAAATACGAGCGGCAACGCTATTTATTTTAAGGTATCTCAAGAGTCGTTCAAAGACTAAAATGCAACCGTTTGAACTAGAACCGTTTCATAATATAGCAAAGTTTCATAAAGTCGTCATTATGTTACAAGTTTCAAATTCATTTCGAAAAAGCAACAATTTCAATTATGAAACTGTAATGATTGCGTTATAACACTGTCTTAGATAAACGTTCTTCTATACTCTCTGGTTGTGACATAACAGTTAAATTCTAGTAAGATACAATTTTTAAATTTGTTTAAAGGTGAAGCAGGCCAAGTTGTATAGAATGATTATTGATTCAATAAACCTTGAGACAGGCTGGTGTGTAGGTTCGTCTGTGCGCTTATCCAACAATCCTGTTTTTGTTTCCCCCCACTCCACTCGTTTCATTCACGTATCCGCCTCCCTATAGAAATTGTATATGCCATTATCATTATAATCTACAAAAAAGACCACCACTTATTAAAATCAACTAAATATTACAGGATAATCATTCATTCATTTATTCGCAAGATACATTACAATGTGGGAAGAATGAACAGACATTCGTCCAAAACTGCTTCCATCCCAAATTTTGATAAATAGTCCAGAAGTTATGTTGTTGATTCATCTTACTGAAATTGTGAGTCCAAAAACTATTTTAACTAACAATAATTTTGAATTTCAAATATTACTACATGACAAATTCAAATTAATTAAACAAGAATAATATCATAACTTTCTAAAACTCCCTAACATCATCATGGTGTTAGTTGTTTAAGAAGTTTTTTAAGACAATAAAATGGAACGTTTTACCTTTCACCCATCCAAGAGCCTTGTATGAGTGAAATAGCCAGGCCTTGATCGGGACTAAATTCATTGAAACTAGATTTCTGAATGAAACTCAGCTAGCGAAGCTAACAATACCTTCTACTTGATATTGAAAGCTTTATTAACAAAAGAACGAGGCTCGCCGCGACCAAGTCCCCGATTGGAGCAGCTTAAAATTTAAATCCGTTTACGAGAGGTGGGTTGAAAATGAAGCACAGTAGGTCGCTAAGTAAGCTAAGTCCCTCTCACCCACCCAAAGTGGAGGACTTGGGTGGGTCTTTGTTGTTTTGTTTGCTACAATCACTATCAGCATCGTGATCATCATCATATTGTGACCTTTGGCTTCCCTACCTGCTTAGAGGCAAGTTTCTTGTTGAAAGCATCTTAACAAGCCGTGTTGAATTGTTTCGTCTTTGTGCAATGCTGCCTATAGTAGGATAGTAGCTGCAGGTTATGTTGCCACAAATTGAAAGCTTCAACCACCTTCACCTCCACGCACTCTGTCGGCTACTTTATGAATTACTAGTACTTGAGAGTCTCTAACTCAAAGCCTCAGGTGCCCTTCAAACTTGGAGTGAGTTGTTCGTCAATTGGGGCCAGTTTGAAATTAACCGCCGTAAAATGACGTCATCCATAGGAACCAGAACTTGGAGGGAGTTGTTGTTTTTCATCTAAAAAGTTTGAATTTAACCGCCGTAAAATGACGTCATCTAACGGAATTAATGCAAGGAGATACCTATTGAGGTCCATTTTAAGTGATGTCAAGTGATGATTCACTAACAGATGTTGCATTTATTGCATTTCATTGGCATTCGTGCAGTCTGCTGTGAGTCTGTCAGCCATTGACGTAACGGATGCCTCTGATTGACTTATTTATTTCAAGATGGAGTCTTGCTGTTCTGTGATTGGTGGAAAGTTTCACTGCTCAACCGGTTTGTAGCCAGTGGGAGGAATCGAACAATGATTCATGATTGGCTTCAATAATTCATGTGTTATGAATGATTGATGAACTCTTTTTTTATAATTTTCATTTTACAGTATTAGCTTCTCATGATTTAGCTTCTCTATGAATCTCTTAATATTGTCTTTGCTGTGTAATAACGTCGGATCAGTTAGACATCCATTACTTTTAGATGGATTAGACATCCAATACGAAAATGTATCGTATCGTAGAAGTATGCTACTGATAACTTATCAATTATTTCAAAAATCATTTAGGTCAATATTACACATTGAAATTAAAGGATCATACGCGCAGGATACGTGCAATGATTCACTTGCAACATTATATTTGTCGCCAATGAGACTAGTGACTCAAAATCCGAGTGGGCGACTCCATTAAAACTTAGTGACCTCGGTATTTTTGTAATTAGTATTCCAGGAGTCTAGATCATATTCCAATAAAACGTAATGTTAACAAACTGGCTTGAACAAAACTTAGGCTTCCTCTCAACTTGGAATTTGAAATGTTCAATAGGGTGTTAACATCAAAGATTTCAAGGCTGCAAGCGATTGTTAAGGCTGTCTATGAACACTCATACTTGATGCAGTACAATCTATACACAGCTTGTCTAATAAAATCTTTTTTGACAAGCCTTGGTAATGCGACCAGCTTTCTTTGTGAATAAAAAAATGAAATTTTATAGTAAATATGCCTTTGAGCATTAAAGTAGTGCTACAAAAATTTATTACCGGTCTTAGGTCAAAGTCGATACTCAATAGTTAGCAACAAAGTAAAGATGGGGGATTGAGGATCAGGATTAGATCTAGGATGGCTGAGGGGGAGGGGGCAGAATCAAGGGGCTAATAGGGGGGGGGGGGTTGGTTTGAATCAATTCTGTGTGATGCTTCTGCATAGGAGATCCTGATTGAAAGGACTTTGATAGCCGTAGGCTGTCAATAGAATAGAATAGTTAGCTTGGAAATTTGTAAGCGAATTGGATTAAGCTGATGGAAAGTTTATGCTGCGGCGGCTGCAAAGAGACAGGGAAAGAGAAAGGGAGAGGGAGAGAGAAAATGGAGGAGAGCTTCAAAGAGCAAAAAGCAGATGAGCGTGAAATTATTGTTACAAAGAAATTTGAATGGGTTGTGAAAGAGAAATTTGAATGGGATATGAAAAAAGGAGAATATTGGAGAAAGAAGAGATTGAAAAGAGATGGGTGAATGAGAAAAAATGGCAGAAAGAAAAAAGTCTTTCTAAAAAATCTATAACACATCCTTTAATATAACTGTATTCTATGTCTCTTCATGAGGTACCTATCCTCCTCTACTTTTTTGGTATCTCTATTGTATATTTTTATTGAATTTGAAGGAAAGTTATATTATTTACAAAGTATTTATTATGTTATTGTAGTTATTGTATTTCAAGAGTAGAAAGCTATTTTAGAAAAAAGATAGAATAATTCATTTACAATAATTATTCTTTTATTATTAATTATTATGAATTAATTATTATTGTGTGATATGGAAAATAAATTTGATTTGATTCGATGAACACTGAAGAAGCAGTGACAGACAATGTGTATTTCATCCTATCGATCGTCAGGGTAACTGCAGACCTGCCCGGAAGATGTTAGAGAGAAAATGAGGTAGAGAGAAAGAGTATGTGAGAGAGTGAGAGAGGGCGAGAGTGATGAGTTAGGAGACTAAGGTGTCGACTATAGTTTTCCCTTTTCACTTACCCTTTGCTTTCCAAGAAGGGTGGCGAGAACAACCAGTGAAAATAGATTAATTGGATAGCGGCCAAATTTCGCCTCCAAGTGGGGGTAGGAGAAAGTGAAGGGGAAAAGACAAGAATGAGAGAGAAAGCTAGACCTGGCCAACTTTTGTTACTCTCCTTTCTCCTCTTCTTTTTCTATATAGTTTTTTGCGGTAGTAGAAATCTGACCTGATACCCTGAATATGTTTTCATTAATTTTAAATCTATTCCAAAGCCATATTCTACTCTACAACAAACTTTCAATGGTCTAATAAATAATTATTCCTGATTATAATAAATTAATCATCATTCAAATTAATCAAATTCAATGGAAAATATAGTTTTTATTCAAATTTCATACTCTATCTATTCTTGTTCAATCAGAGGATCTAGTTGGTCGTACAAACGACCTATAATACAAGTAAAAAATTACTATTCCACCCAAAGGGCCAAGGACAAACCACGGATACTAAAATACACGGTAGGATGACACTCAGATTTAGTCTAGATTTCGAGAGCCATGACGTCATCCGGAACCCAGTAGACAAGTGACTGTTACTTGAAGATTCCATGGTAACTGGGTTCCAAGCTTTGTCAAAATTATTCTGGTTAGTCTACTGCGCATCTTACTCATGCGCCATATAATATATTAAATTTTAATACATAAGGATTGATTTCTATCCATTTTGTTAGACTAGTAGGATTTATGAAATTGTAACGGAGGGTTAAGTGCAAGAGAGGCCGGCTGCGCCTAACTCCACCCTCCCAGGAATAAATGAAGGCATGCATTCTATTCTATTCTATTCTATCTCTATTCTATTCCTATTCTATTCTATTCTGTTCTATTCTATTCTATTCTGTTCTATTCTATTCTATTTCTACTGTTCTATTCTGTTCTATTCTATTCTATTCTATTCTGTTCTATTCTATTCTATCTATTCTATTCTATTCTATTCTATTCTATTCTATTCTGTTCTATTCTATTCTATTCTATTCTATTCTATTCTATTCTATTCTATTCTATTCTATTCTATTCTATTCTATTCTATTCTATTCTATTCTATTCTATTATGAAACACAACTTTTTTAGTTGGATCAAGACAAACGTTTTTTGATCTCTAAGCATATACAGTAGTATGTATTCGTATATGTATTAAATCTTTTGAACTGTAATACTTATTTGTAACTGTTACTCATCCTTTTCACATCCAATCACATCCTTTTCCATCTAATCCTTTCTAACTTTCTATGGGAAACAATAGTTGGAAAATCTTTCCATTCCCCTTCTTCTTCACACCACTTCTCCCAGCTTATGCTAGGCGTACACCGGTTAGTCAAGACAAGACGAGATTAGTCACAGTACTTCACATAGTTGCTTAT
This sequence comes from Laodelphax striatellus, assembly GCA_017141395.1. NCBI lineage: Eukaryota > Metazoa > Arthropoda > Insecta > Hemiptera > Delphacidae > Laodelphax > Laodelphax striatellus. Next base: position 9,475,276 of record CM029540.1, read on the forward strand.
GAAGCAACACACATTGATTAGTCATTGCATCAGTGTGTGCTGCTTTATAAGCAACTATGTGAATTACTGTGACTAAACGTGACTAATCTCGTCTTGTCTTGTCTTGACTAACCGGTGTACGCCTAGCCTAAGCTCCTTGTTTTTATTTACGTTTGTATTTTGTTCAATCTCTGATTTGCACTTTGTTGTTTGTTTTTTGTAATTGTGTGTGTGTGTCAATAAATGAAATAAAATATTATATAAACATTTTCAATTTTTTTTTTTAAATTACAGGAAAAGTCTCTTCAGACTCGAGCAGACCCTATCAGACATTATCAGACGCCAGCCAGGAATTCTCGATGCGAGTAGCGGCGTTGATAAAAGTTGTCAACTGCCTGGACGCTCACGAGATCGGTGCCGCCGTCAGAAAAGAAGTGGCTCTGCTCTCGGCGTGTTCTAGAAAAAATGAAGGGGAAAGTCAGCTTAGTGGAGGCGGAACTTTCGAATGGGTCGATAGTTTGCTTATCAAGGTAAAGGTTTCAATTATTTTATTGAATTTATTCCTCTTCTGAACTAGTAGTGTGTTGATGACTGTAGAATTATCAAATTATCTTAATTTTTGATTTTATAATATTCTGTTTTTATATTTTATTGTTTATTAGAATATTATCTTTTTTGTAACAATAAAACTGTTTTGCTTCTGACATAAAGTACAGTGGATATAGTAGTAGTGTATCAAGGACAGTGACCATAGAATATACATTGACTGTATAATAATTATCATTATTATTTCTTGTTTTTAAAACAGAAAATATCCGTTTATTCTGTTATTTAATTTTGCTTGTTCTCTTGCTTGTTTGTTTCTTTCACGCCCAGGTTTTAAAAAGCATGATTTTTTAAAGAAACTCAAGATTTTTTAAAAACATGTGACATCAAATTTTATTGTACTTGTATTTGTAATGTGTATAGCACGAACCATTTAACTTGACAGAAATCAGCTGTTTTGGTAATAATTAAACAGTGACTTCGACACAATAATCAAAAGGCTTAAAAGTATTAAAGACCTTTAAAGTCTTGAAGACCTTTAAAGTCTTTAAAATACCTTTTTGAAGAATACCTTTCAAAGAATAAATTTTTAAAAGACCTTTTCAATAATCTGCGAGATTTACAAGTACTGTGATATTGCTCTTTGAAACAGCTGATTCCTGACAAGTTGAAAGGATCCTGCTATAATATAATTTTTACAGCATGTGGCATCAAATTTCATTGTATTTGTCATGTATAATATAATTTATAATATTGTTTAATGTGTAATGTTTGTACTGTGTGATTTTGTTGATAAAATTTCTAATTTTTCTTCAGTGTTTGCGCGAAGGTCGTTGGCTGCTGGTGGATAATGCAAACCTGTGCAGTCCAGCCGTGTTGGATAGGCTGAATGGTCTGCTGGAGCCCAATGGAGAGTTGGTACTAGGCGAGCGAGGAGTCTCAGCCAGTGGAAACCTGTACACCATCAAGCCGCATCCCAATTTCAGACTGTTCATCACGGTCGATCCAAAATATGGAGAAATATCTAGGTAAGCTACTACACCTTTTCCAACTGTATTTGAGAAAGTATCAGTTGTAATTGAGAATAGTGATTTGTAATTGAGAAAACATCAGTTGTAAATGAGAACGGTCAATTGTATTTGAGAAGATATCACATGTAATTGAGAATGGTGAATTGTAAATGAGAAATCGTCACATGTAAATGAGAAGTTAAAGACGTGAAAAAGGTCAGCTGGTTCTTTAATTCGATTTCTCAATTACAACTGAGATCTTCTCAATTTGCTACTTTCTCATTTACAGTTAACCATTCTCAATTACAAGTGATATCTTCTCAAATACGTGATGTTTTCTCAATTACAAATGACCATTTTCAATTGCAATTGATACTTTCTCAAATAAAACTGGAAAAGGTGTAGTATTTCTCAATGGCCTTAACAGCAGTTTGGTCTGTTAGGTATACAAGAATCACATCAATAACAAATTATTAATTTTAATCTAGAATAGTATGGAGAAATATTCAGGTAAGTTGTTAAAAAAGTATGGTAGTTTTTGAAGGACTTCGTAATAGTCAGTTTTAGAAGTTGTACATTAGCCGTTTTCAACTGATAAACAAATAATGAATAAATTATTAATTTTTGACGGTTGATTCAGAACAATATAGAAAAATATTTAGATAACTGCTTGAAATATATTTTAAAGCAGAGAAATATTTATGAATTATTAATTTTAGACGGTTGATGTAAAATAATGTGAAGAAATATCCAGGTAAGCTGCTTGAAAAATATGGTGGTTTTCAAAGGTCTTTGATCTTTGAAGCAGTCTGTTCTAGAAGTAGCACATAATCCTTTTTTAATGAATAAACAACTAATGAATGAATGATTAGTTATAGATCAGAAATAATATGAATAAACATCCAGGTAAGCTGCTTAAAGAATATGTCAGTTTAATGGCTTTGAAGCAGTCTAGAAGCAGCACATTAGACTTTTCAGCCGAATAAACTATGAATTTTATATGGTTGATTATAATTATGGTTGAAGCAATACAAAATAGATAAATATCCTGGTAAGCTGCTTGAAAAATTTAGTAGTTCTCAAAGTACTAGGCAAATCAGGACCCAAAGTAGCTTATCATCTTGTTTATAAATTCGTTTCCCTTCTTGAAGTACCCAATTTTCCAATATTGTGTATTTTTATGATTTGTTTCTTGTTTAGACAATTCAAAGTATGTTAATTTTTTTATTAATTACAGAGCAATGAGGAATCGTGGTGTAGAAATTTTCATGACCACCAATCGGTCTGGAATTCTTGGGAACCAGCAATTTGAAGAAATGGATTTGTACGCTCTAATGAACAAGTGCGGCTTGAAATTGCGCAAACATCAGGATCTGTTGATTAAAATTCACCAAACTGTTGTTTCTAATACTTATGGTGAGTTTCCCCACTTGATTATTTTTTAATAATGATACAGTATTATAGTTTCAAGCATCATTCTATGTCTGGAAGTATTGATAAATAAATTCTGTTCAACAGTCAGAGCAAATTTTACTTATCAAAATAATGTTGAAAGTTCTAAAAATATACCTACATAATTTTGTTAATCTGTAGAAAATGAACATATTAATTTTATTTATACTGTATTATATCAATTCCATCAATATATCATTACATTATTTTTGTTTCAATATCATCACATCAACCAAAAATAAATGAGAATCACTCGTGTAGAACACTTGTGATATTCTACTATAGTGCGATTCACGTCAAGAAGTCAGCATTGCTTAGATGGGAGTTTGCTATCCTTGTTCAGCACAAGGCAGTTAATGATGTCTCTATCCTATTCGCACTGTGCATAGTTGCCGCACTGTGCATTGTTGTCGCACACAGTCTCAACAAACACGTTTGGTGCAGTTTTCTCTTTCTCAATGAAACTTGGCATCAATGCTCCTCATACAAACAATGCTGACTTCTTGACGTGAATCGGACTATAGTATTCATTGTCAAGTGCCGAGTTTCATTTTTCTTCCTAAATATTTTCTATTTATTTATACTTTTGCTGATGCTCGAATAAATTTTTGACTCTGTATGGATTGTAATAAAACTTGGTCTTTTCTTAGAAACATTTCATTCTTGTGTTAAAACATTTCATCTGCTAATCTCAATACCAACAGTTGCTATATAGTTACTAGATTTGTTAATTCTATTCAATCTATTCCAATTATGAACATGATGGAAACACTAATGTATTTTTACTAAGGGCCGGTTCATGAGCTCGGGATTTAGCCAAGTCCTAGACTAAAACGGGTGGCCACCGTAGCATCGACAAACGTTAGCCTCGACTGGTGAGTACACAGTACATTCTTAATACAGTATACATAGTGTTGACAAACGTTTGTCGATGCTAACTAGGCGCCACCCGTTTTAGTCTAGGACTTAGCTAAATCCCGAGCTCATGAACCGGCCCTAAGTGTAATATATGAAGTAGTGAAAAGTAATTTTTAAAAGTGTGAAACTTCAACACACAAGTTTGAAATCAGTGTTATATCAAGCAGTAAGAAAAATGAATCTACTACACAATAATGGATATTGTTTTGTTTTCAGGAAGCGACGATTTCACAATCAGCCAACTTCTAAATGCGGCAAACCTCATCGTACAACTGCACAGTTACGGCGTACCTCTTCTCAAGTCGTTTAGAATGGGCTGCAACGATGTCTACCTGAAAAATTTGAACGTCGAACCGTTGAGAAAAGAAAAAATCGCCGCTACTATCGAAGAACTCTACAAAGAATTTCCCTCGACAACAGCACTGGATGTACGAGATTTTTATTTCCAAAACCTTACAACGTACGATGTACAAAGTGACTGTGACACCAGTATGGCTTTGCGACAGTTGATGACTATTAATGGTGCTTTGGAAGCGTTCAGATTTTTATTGTCAAGCGAAAAAAGCTCGAAAGTTGAGTTGATATCCGAGTTGAAAGTGAGAAGTTTGGTAGGGTTGAATTTTGCGAGCCTTCTTCTCGAAGATGAAAGCAATCTTGAGATGAAAATGATCGACCTCTTCCCAAACTTTTTGTTGAATGTTTTCTCGTCCGCCTCGAAAACTAATTACGATTATATGGGAAGGATCATCACAACACTTGTCGGGAAACTGGATGTGGAATCGAGTGATAGGTTGAAGAGCATCACTGGTTATATTTGTAGAGTTGTGGAAAAGAGTGTGGAAGTTCTGGGAGAACTTTGGAAGACTGGAAGGTTGTTGAATTAGGTGTGAATCTGAAGGGCAGCCCTGGGATCGTCGTAGGCTGTCGTTGAAGATGAAAAATGAAGGACGATTTAAAGTGGTCTTCTGAAAATAGGCTGTTTGCAATTTTGTATTTTATTGTGCGACGTGCTGGTTTGGAAAGATTTTCCACCAAAGAAGACGATGAAGAAGAAGGTGTACGGTCGTTGAAAATTGATACAATGACCGTTTTAGATTACTCAGAGGCTTTGAAGGAAGGTTGGTTGACTGATATGGTTTCCAATGAACCCCTGATCACTCAGTTTGGTGCACTGTTGAGTGCCATCGATGATTGTGTATTGTTAGTGTTGAAATCTGTGAGTACTTCATTGACGACTAAAAATGTTGAAGTTTTGTCCGCTCTCGAATGGAGGTTCAGACTGGAGGAGAGTGGAAAAATGGTATTGTTCGACGTCCCAGAAAGTACACAGTGTCTACCGCAGGTCTCCCAAAACGCTCGTATGATGCTTACCATGCATTACAAGTGGCTGGATAAAACTCTGCTACCCATGTTGGTTGAAATGATCGACAAAGATAGTTCACTGTACAGTTCCCAGCAGGCAAACGCGTTGGTGAGTTTGCTGGGTGAGATTGAAGTTTCTTTAAAAAACGAATTCACATCTCCATTGTTGTCTCTCACCAAACCGGTGCGAACAATCTGTGGACAATCTTTACCACTCACCAGTGTTGAACTAGTGGACAGTAGTATTGTAGCTGACAAAATCGAAGAAAATTTGAGTCTAAGTGGAAAAATCGCGAGAAAATCTGAACTGGTCAAGAAAGTTGATTTCAATCTAACACCGGAAGGCCGGCGTTGTAGGTTGTTGTTGATTGAGGCACGTCAGGCCATCAAGAATGGACACAAAGAGGAAGCGAGTAAAGCTTTGGAAGAGGCTGAGAAGATGACGAATAGTGTGGAAACAGAGGTACAATGTGAGGAAAATAATTTGAAAAAATGTATGACAAAGTGTCTCCCAGATTAAATTGTTGCCTGTTAATGATTTGTTGGCGTTGAGAATGAATGCGGCGGTACGTTTGGGGTTGTTGAGGAATTCTGTTGAAATTGATGACAAAGTTGATTCAATGGAAGTAGATGGTGAAGAAAGTGACGATACTTTGTTGATGTGTAACCTAAATACTTCGTTTAAGAGTTGGAGCAAATGGTTGCAATCATCTCCACCAGAACTTTCCGCACTTCTGTCACTAGCGACACCTATCGGCAACCGACAGAAACTGTTGTCTCTACTCTTAGAACAGTTCAGCTCGTCCCCAGCAGTGAAAAGAACAAATTTGTGGCTAAGTTGGGGCGATACCAGTGACATACAAGATGCAGACGACTATTTCAATGATGATGGAGAACTCTACAACCCGACTTCCCCGCTTTTGTCGTATTTTATCGCCGTGTTAACTTTCCTGACAGTGGACTGGGTTTGGAGATTGATTCCCTGAGAGCTCACCAACAGAGTGGCTCTTTTGAACGCGTTGAAAACAACGTTGTGGAGAAATGTGGCAACACTGTCTTCGAAAAACCTAGATTACGCTCTGAATGAAGAAATGTGTATCAGAAATGCGTTGAGAAACTTCTCCCAAGCTCTACAAAGATCGTTGATTGATAAAGGATACATTAATCCAGTTGTTGATGATGATAGTGATGATTTGTCAATGGACACAGATGTTGATGAGGATGTATTAGTTATAAAACAAATAACAGAAGGGTTGGAGAGTTTGTATAAACAGAAAGAAGAGAAAAAAGTTTGGAGAAAGAAGGATGCAAACACTAAAAACCCGGTTGAAAGTATACCAAGCATGTTGAACGGTGTAAAATCGACCCTTGATCGTCTAAACACAACTGATAGTAACACAGAGAAATGGTTGATGTTGGGTAGTGGCTGGACTTATTTGGGTCTAGCTCAGTTGATAGTGTTTTCCTGCGTTGAAGCTGTAGACCCTGTACAGAAGAGTAGTTTGAAACTGGACTATATCAAGCGAGAAAAACAATTCTTAGAGCAAACGATTTGTGTAGAAGTTGTACAAGCGTGTAATTCTGGAGCGACCGATTACGTTTTTCGTGAAGAATTTGGGGATGGACGTAGGGAGTTGTTCAAAAAGTGGAGAAATTGGAGAAAATGCTGCCATACGTCCGGTTCCCCATGTATAATAATTTGGTGAAAGATTTTTCCATTTGACACAGAATATTTGTTCGGTGGCCAGGGTTGAAGCATTGATGGAGAATTTGAAATCTGCAAATAATGTAGATAATGTGTTGAAGGAGACTGGTTTATGGTTTAGGAGTGTACAAACTTTCACGGCTAAGTTTGAGTCTGACTACGGTACATGGTATCCCGATGTTACCGGTCCGATCTTGTCGTCAATCACTCAAATCAAGTACGGAGTGAGACTGATGATGTGTGGTATGGTGAAGAGTAGCGGCGAGACTGATTTGTTGACTGGCAAGTTGGAACTTTTGGGCAAGTTTCCGTTGACTAGTCGTGGTCAGGTTTTGGAGCTGGTCGATGTTTGCACTGGTCGACGCGGATTGGTCGATTTGCTGAAAAAAGCTGACGAAATGGAGACGGCGACAATGAAGTGTGACAATGGAGAAGGGATGAGAGAGGGACGCAACGCCACCTTCCGATTGGCCAAGTTCTGCTTGCAGGAAATGCATAACATCGTTCAAATCAAAGGTGAGCTTTTGAAATTGAAATACTTTATTCTTCAAAAATTAACATAACAATAATAAAAAGATACAATATATATATTTTTCCCCCAATACAATACATTACATGAGTGATAGAAACTCAGATCAAATTTTATTCATCAAGAATCATTTACAATACAAAGTCCTTAGTGAGAATCTACATAATGAAAAACAAGTGGAACAAAGTGATTTTATGCTTTGAATCATTTCAAAATACAGATCATTTAATGATATACTATAGATAAATATGTTGAGTTTTCTCACTATTGTCTAATCCCATATCCATCAGTCAGAAAATTATTTTTCTGTTTAATAAGGCATGTTTATTTCTTTCTCTATGTTTCCTGGTATTGACTATTGAATTTGGTTTAAATTTTTTGTTCCTTCATAGTTCAATATAACAAACTGTAATTTCATAAACAAATATATTGAATATTTTGCATAATATAATAGACAAATTTATTCTGTCCTCATGTTTTCCGGTATTGAGTTTCAAATTTTTGGTCCCAAGTAGATGTAATCTCTTTATCAAAAAGTAGGGTTTATCCTTGGTCCTTTTACAGTTCAGTGTAACAAACAGTATATATGATTCAATAGATAAATACATTGAATATTTTGCATAATATAATAGACAAATCTGTGTTTCTCTGGGTTTGAGTTGTGAATTCTTGATCCTAAGTAGATTTAATTTCTTATTTCAAAAGTAGTGTTCATATTTGGCACTTCATAGTTCAGTACAACAAACAGTAAATAATTCAATAAACATAAGATGCCTCAACATGATATCTTAATGAGGCTACACTACTACTATTTTTATTTTGTATTTAATCTAGATTTTGCATTAATTTTTTAATGTTTTGTGATCGTATGTAAATAGATAAAATGTAATGAATATTTTGCATAAAACTATTGTCAAATTCGGCTAATTCATATTGATTTTTTTTTCTAAGGTGACCTAAGCGAAGACTGGCACAACATCTGCGGCATCCTGGATCACGTGGTCTCGGCGTGGGAGCAACAGGAAGAGGACAAAAAGAACAGAATTCTGGCCGAGGAAAGTCTGTACGTGAACAAGGTACGTTCGCGTGGGGAAATGCCCACCGAGGATGAGGAAACGGAACAGGAGATCTCGGCCTTCTTCAATCCGAACCGGGAGGCGGATTTCGGCGATTTGGAAGAGGCGCCCCTGGAGGGGAGGGCGCCCAAGGCGGTGGAGGATGAGGAGGAGGGGGAGGAGGCGAAAATGATCAAGCTAACCGTCAAGGATTTGCAGGAGATACACCGGATACACTCGGAAATGGTGAGTGCTGTATTTTACATGAATGGAACTAATTTGAAATCTAATTCCGAAAATAAAATGTTCAGTCAACCAATAGTCTAAAATGTCCTCAAACCTCAGATTAGACTATAGATTTTGTTTGTTTTGTAAATTTATGGCAAATAATTTTTTTTGATTTTGAGATTAGACTAGACTAGATTAGTATTAGATTAGCCTACATTACTTAATTCATTTAGATAACAAAATATATCTGCTTAGTTTCTAGATCACAAAAGTTATAGGTATAAGTAGTAGGCCTATTATCCTATTAATTTTATGATTTATAAGCTCAATAATTTTCCAACAATATAAAAGTATATGATGCAATGTGTTGACCTGTTGCTTAATAGTTAAATGATGCTTACAGTGTTGGACCATGTTGCTTCACAATTTAATCATCTTTCATGAAGCCTTAGTAGACCTCAATGAACAAGTAAAGGAAAATAGTTTCTTGATGATTATAGTAAACTGTGTTCAACATTATGGTGCTTTTAAACTTATTTTCGGAAGGCATAATGAGTCAAAAAATCCAGGGTTTTTTTTAGTATTCATCCACAATGGTTCTGTTCTTGGTTCAGTTCTTGTATGAAGATCAGTGATTGATCTTCCTTGTTGATTGACAAATTATCAAAAAAGTTTTGTGACAGTGTGTTATCCAATTATTGTCATTGAAGTTTGGCTTTTATCGGTGGGGAACATGGTGAACCCTGTTGTTACCATAGTTATTGACAATGACAATATTCAGTTAATGTAAAAGATAATTCTCAATAAAGTTTCTCTTTTTCGATTTGATTTTGAAAAAGTTTTAAAAATTCAATTAGACCTGGTTAGTAATAATATTCTGTAAAATGTAGAATATACAAAGGAAATACTTTGCAGAATACACAGAAATCCAGCCAGCTTCCAAACCAGAAACCATAACCACAACACCAGATACAGGAACCTTCTTATCACTAATGTTGCTAGGAAGGCACTATATCAAAGACATTTCAATCATCTAGCCCCAAAATTATATAATCTACTTCCTGAAAACATAAAACATATAACTCAATTTAAACAATTCTAAGCAATAGTACAAAATTGGTTAATAAGCAAAGGAAGACAGAGAATAGAAACAGTAATTTCAAACAATTTATAGTATCACATAACATAGAAATCATACACATTCAAGATTTCAATCACTTAACACTTACTAATTACTATCACTTAACACTTATTTGCTCATGGTTTCAAACCTACTCCAGGACATGGCTTGCCATAGCAGTAGGTCAATTTCAAACAAACACATGTACTGTAACATTTTGCTTATGATTTTTACTAACAAATCTTGTTATTCGTATTATAGGATTTTTGGAAAATGAATCATTATTTGTTATTTATCTATTAGCTATTTTATTTATTTATTTATTTATTTATTTATTTATTTATTTATTTATTTATTTATTTATTTATTTATTTGTTATATTTATTTATTTATTTATTTATTTATTTATTTATTTATTTATTTATTTAATATTTATTTATTTATTTATTTATTTATTTATTTATTTATTAATTTATACTGTAGAATGTGTTATACTGTAGAAGGAATCTACTAAATTAATTCTGTTTTCAGGTACAAAATAACACAGTAACCCACTGGCGACAACTAGATCTCAAAAATCAGCAACACCAACCTGCCCTAAACTTTCTGGCGCCCTACCAGGAGCGGTTCGCCGTTTTCAAACTGCTGCTGACAAAGTTCTGCGCGTCGTGTGACGTCAGCCTCGATTATACTGTTGGCGCCGGTCTCTGTGTGGCCACCGACATTGCTTCGCGTGCTGGACATATTCAGGATGCCGATTCTCAACTGCAGAATTTCGGCACGTCCGAGGAGCAGAGTTTCAGCAGGTAAGTTCAAAAACAAAAATGTTTTTATACTGAATGCAAATTTATATACGAGACCCTTGGGAGCTTGCAGACAGCTGGTATGTGTTTTTAATCGATTGAAGCTCACAATGAAGACCAGCTCTACAATGAGTTCGGTGTGCTGGCACAGAATAGAAGAGAATTAACTGAATATTGTCTTCTATTCTGTGGTGCTGGGCAGTAGACAGCTCTACTCCCAGGAAATCATTTACAGACTATAAAAAACACAGAAGCTTCAAACATAGAAATTACAATCACAATAAAGTTGGCCGAGAATAGAAAGAAATCTAAGATGGCGTCTCCTCCAATGCTCCCAGCATTTCATATAAAAATAGGCTCCTACTCCTTAGTTATATAAATGTGACTACAAATATTTTAATAATATTGTAAAGAATGACACTTATCAGAGACAGTTCAACTACTTCTAGGAACTACTAGGGAACTTGACACACCTAAGAAAATTTATAAGCCTTGTTCGAAGATGGATAATAAACACTGGAAGACATCAAATAGAGAACATTTATTTCAAATAATATGTGAGCCCACCCAATATATTATATATATTGAGGGTTACTTCGCCCACAACACTTATGTAATGTACAAAGTGGAAAAAAATTAAATCATATATATATCTATACCTGCACTCCCACTTCAATATACCGTAACTCCTACTAGCATTACTCCGACTCCAAAGTTTTAGTACATGGCTTACCATAGTTAAGTGGATTAATTTCCGTAAATTAATTTTAGTAAATTAAGTTAATTAATGGTAAATTTAATTAATTCCCGTAAATTCTGTGTAGTTACTTCTAATTTTGTAGTACATTTCTCACCCATGTATTTTCTGGTTACTTATGATTTGAAGAGAATAAATTTATTTTTATCTATTGCTTAATACACTCCAACACATTTTATTATTGTAGGGTTTACATTTATTCATTAAACTGTCTATATTTTGAAATGATTGAAAGCATAAAAGTTTGTTGTACTATTTCTATTCTGTGTTATAGATTCTCATTTCTTATTTCAATTGTTTTCTGATAAATAAACTCTGATTGATTTATTGTTCAAACGTAATTTAGCAAGCAGTATCTTATTTTGGAATATATTAGTTATCTTATAGAAGAAAGTGCATTATCTTGTTCTATTATTTTGTATTCACTCAATTAATATACACAATTTTTACAAAATACAAGAAAAATCAAGTGCATTCCTCATTAGGCTGAGCCTGCGTGGAGGAATGGTTCGTCTTACAGTAACTAAATTAAACCTGAAAAAAGGAAAAGACACTAAATCTCAGAGATAAATTACACTTCGAAATAAACCACTGTTGGCATCACATTTAAACTAGAACATAAATTTGCATTCTAATTACTTATAATTTAGATGTTACTAAAAACTATATAGAAGATACTGAATAACTGTCAGATAATAGAAGATACTAATTCACCTCAATGAAACTAGATGTGTTCTCAGTCTCTCAGCAAATTTCAACAGGACTATGTATATTTGTAATGTTTCTATGATATGTATTCAATGTATATTTCTATTACTTGTAATATTGTTTTTCCAAAATAAAGAATTATTTGATTTGATTTGTGTGTCGCGTTTTGCAGCAGCAGCGTTAAGCGACAGCGTCAGTACGACTTCTACGCAGACGCGCACATCGCGGAGAGCCGCCAATGCCTGTCGCTGCTGCGGTCGCTGATGGAGCGCGTGCAGCAGCTGATGCAGGAGTGGCCCGACCATCCCACGCTCAGGCAGATTGTCGTGCTGGTCGAGCGCATTCTGTCGTTCGATGCCGGCAGCGCGGTCGCCAGGTTCTTGACTGGGCTGGAGTTGGTGCTCACCAAGGTAGGTGGCTTGTTTCGGTATCCACTTGCACGAAAATTGGTTGAATAAGGTGGATACTAACAGTTGCCAATTCAAATTTAAGTGAAAAGATTAAGATGGAAGGTAATGAGACATTGCAACCATACAGTTGCTGTTAAATCATAATAATTAATTGAACGAAATTCCTAATTAATGCCATATAATATTAATTCCCGCCCGGGGAGAAAGTTTTTTGTGCAGTAGCGTTCATCGAATTTCCTTACTAGCTATTAATCTGTTGTCAATATTTGCATATTATATGGCATTAATTAGGAATTTCGTTCAATTAATTAGAAAAGATTGAGTTAATGTATAAAAGTAAAACCAGTATATTAAAATTTAAGCCAATTCAAGTTGAAATCTAATTCAAGTTTATTTCCACAAAACAATGAAGGTCGAGTGGTATAAAAGACTTTCTTGTCCTAACTCTGCCTAATCAATTATATTATCATTTCATTTCAAAAAACACAACACACTGGAGATACAAATTCAAGCACTGAAGATACAAATTCAAATATGGTAGCTATTCCTCAAAAATATATACATGTTGGAAATATATGTATTGTTATTTACTTGGCCTATCGATAATGGCTTGATCGATAGTCAATTGATTAAAATGCTTACGCTGAGTTTAGCCTATCAATTTCAATTCAATTTTTTTCAATTTCAATTTCAATTTATTTATTTCACACACAACATTAAAACAACATTACATCAACATTACATACACCAATACATTCATCAATACATACATCAATACACAGCCACACATAATAACGATGAAAAGTTAAATAAAAACAATAGAAAGAATGCTAAACCAACCAAAAAGTTGTGGTGAAAAAAGGGGGTAGGAATCTGAAAGGATTCTCCCCAACTATGGGATATCCATTTCATAGGAAGGCTTTCAATTGAAGAGGAAGCAGAGTGAAGGGATTGCAAGGAGAAGGTGGTGTGATAGAGGAAAGGTGTGATAGTCAGATCAGAAGAACGTCTGCTACTAAATGAGCAAAAAACAAGCACACAAATCAGAAGCAAGAGAATTGAAAGCCAATTTGTCCGTTTCAACGAATTAACTTTGATTTGGAAAATTTGGTCACTGATGTGCAATATTGCACGCAAGAATACTAATTAGAATTTCCTAATTCGAGTATGAACTCGCATTCAAAAGTTCTTTCATCATTTTAACTCTAGATTTATATCCTGTGAATTTTTATCGATAAATCAAGAATAAAGACTTGAAGCAAGAATATAATACCGGGTGTTTGAAAAAGAACTCCCTAGTTTTAATGTGTCATAGAATCTGTAAAGTGACTATACACAATCTAGTTTGTGGTGTTTGATTCAACCCAACTCTCAAAGTTTTGTCCCTGCAGTTGCCAGACCAAAACACGACCTTCCAGAGACGGCGCCGGGAACAGTTCCTAAATTGTCCATTCGGGCGTGCGGTGAGTCTGGCCAGCCCCAATCCGCAACAAAAGCGCAGTGTGTATGTTGGTTGAGGTACAGGCAGGTCTGTTATAACAGTCAATGTTCTTTCCCCAAATTGAAGATATTGGTGGAAAGGCTTCAATTTTCCAACAAGATAGCGCCCTCCTCATTACAGCAACCATGAGCGCGCGGCTCTGAACTCGCTTTCGGGAAGATGGATAGGGAGGCTGGCCACAGTGCTTGGCCACCACAGGCCTCCGGACTTAACCCCCTCTGGACTTTTCTTTGGGGACACATAAATGTTGTACAGTGAAAAATCGAGACATCAAGCCATTTACAGGAATGAATCGTCACGGCGGTTGGGACAGTTACACCTGATGGGTTGGTGAATACATAGCGAAAATTTGAATATCGCCTCGACGTGCAGGGCAACAAATGGATCCCATGCTCAAGTTTACTGATGTTAAACAAAACTTGAAGTTTCTCTCTTTCACTGTATGTACTTGTTGATATAGTTTTTCATTAATTTACACATTAAATTTATACCTAAAACTAGGGAGTTCTTTTTCAAACACCCTGTATAAGCTTGAAAGTGGGGAACACCCTCACATTAGAAATAGACGAACTTATTGTTCTATTATTTATAGTTCAGCAATTCTACAACATTTTTTTTTTCATTCATCCATTCATTAGTGGTGAATTTTTTCGCGCGATTAATTTTTGATTGTTCAATCTGGACTGTTGAAAATGCATAACAACAACACAACATCGTTATGTATCTTGATTTTTGTGCAATAGATGATTTGATTCTTATCAATTGTTCAATTTATTTTTGTTTTATACATAACATCAATTGATTCTTATATAATTGTTTGATATCGTTTCAAGGTGAGAGAATGGGAGGAGAATGCGCACTCTGGTGTCTCGTTGGCCAATCACATGTCGGCAATGGTCAGACAGGTGATAGCCTGGCGCAAATTGGAGCTGTCTTGCTGGAAGGGCTGCTTATTTGCCACTAGAAATAGGTAAGCAATGGATCATGTATTGCAATCATTTACTTGATGATATGTTTATTCATATCAGTGCGGTCCGGGCGGGATGGAATAATGATTCAACTTGTGAATTTTATGTTTGGATTCAGACTCTATTCATAGTGTGAATACTGTTATGTATTACAATTATATTAATTACAGTACAATTATACTGTTATGTGTTTAGTACTCTCTTATTCTACTTTTTTAGAACTTGTGGCAATATTTTAAAGCTTCTCATTTCAGCCAATCCAAAAATATTGTATTGAACAAATAATTTCTTTTATATTCTATTTACTTTCCAATAAGGATATTAATAAAGTTTTAGTTCATTTAATGATAATCCTAGTTTATAGTAGCCTACTATCAAGGCCTTCTGAGAATCCTTTCTGTAATTTAGACAATAATCTTTTAGTTAACATCTGAAGTTTTGTTATGCCTTCTTTAGAACCTGTTATGCCTTCTTTTAGATTGTACGTATATGGATATAATATATTAATTTTCTCCTTAGTTATATCTTGATTTTTTATTTATTTTGTCTCTGTCTATTGCTGTTCTTTTTTATTTATTTTTATTTTTAGTTTGTCTCTCTGATTGCTTCATCATGCGGACGTGATTGTATCATGCATGAATGTATGTTTCTGTGCATAGAAACCACTCACATTTGATAGCACTATTTTAAAGTATTTTCATTCATTTAATGACTATAGATCTCGATTTGAACATACAATCCAATATTTTCAGCAATTAATCACATGTCACTTTATCTCCAGATAATAATGTATAAGTTTTGAAAAGTGGTTAGCTCTGTAGTCAAGTAATCGCTTTAGTTGAATAGTTTCTTTAGTCATTCTTTTCTTTCATTTTTGTCGAATTTGAACTTTTTCATTTTCTATATCAGTTTGGAATTGATAATATTCTCTTTGTTTTCTTCACAGATTGAAAGGAGAAGTAAGCAAATGGTGGTTCCACTTGTACGCACTGGTAGCAGCTTTCCTGAAAACGAAATCATCCTCACAAACCCCGGAAGCCGACTCTGAATCCGAAAAAGTTGACGAATGCGAACTGGTGAAAGCTCTACAATCGTTCATGGAAAAAAGCACACTGGTCGAGTTCGCTCCCCGTCTGGAACTGCTACTCACTTTTCACTGTCACTGTTCCAACATGACCGAACCCGGTCACTGCGAGGCTACCAATATATTCTGGAACAGTTACTTGTACTATAAACAGTTTGAATCGGTTGTTGAAAGTCGTATCAAAGAGTTGGGAGCGCCAGTGGAGAAGAAGTTGGCCGATTTTGTCAAAATTGCACGATGGAACGAGATAACGTATTGGTCTGTGAAGGAAGCGGTACAAAAAACTCACAGAACCTTGCACAAGTATATCAAAGAGTATGAAGGTGTGTTAAATGAGTCTGTTTTGGGAGCGTTGGTTAAGTTAGACTTCGCCGGTGATAGAAAACTTGGTGAAGCAAAGTTTGATTTAGATCCTGCGCATTACATCACTGTCAACCCTGTGAAAACCAACGATTTCGGGTTGGAAGTG
The DNA here is from genome assembly GCA_017141395.1 of Laodelphax striatellus. Taxonomy (NCBI): domain Eukaryota; kingdom Metazoa; phylum Arthropoda; class Insecta; order Hemiptera; family Delphacidae; genus Laodelphax; species Laodelphax striatellus. Next base: position 9,491,880 of record CM029540.1, read on the forward strand.
TTCATAATGGGTGCGGAAATGAGCATACTGAAAAAAGCGTGTAAGTTTAGTAAGTTGACCATACAGAAAATGAAGTATGGAGAACTGATTAGTGTGGTAGATGATTTAGTGGGAGAAATTGTGAAAACTACCCAAGAACTAAGTGTGCTGGAAGTTGATCGTAGTTTGACAAAAGATAAACAAAAAAGTCAGGCGAAGAGTTTCCTTCAACAGAAACGGAAAGCGTTGACGGATTTGTTTAGGGTGTTGTCGGATATTGGATTGTCCTACCGGACGGGGTTGGTGGTTTGCCCCGATGATTCCACGGTTTTAGAAGAACAATTCGCGGTGGCGCCGCTAAATCTAGAGGAAGCTTTAAAACAGATTGATAAACGGGACGCTGATAAAGATTTGTTGGCGGTTTGGAACGCGGGAGGCGATAAACATTTTTGGCATGCCATTGCTAGAACGGCGCAGCTGAAGAAAACCCTCAGAAAACCTCACAAAGAAATCGGTCCCCCGATTATCGAGCGCTGTAAAGGTTTCACCAACCATCTCATGAAGATTACCGTTGATGAGAAGAAAGCGCTTGCTGAAACTATGACACATCTGTACCAAATGAGGTGTTACACCATGTTGCTGGGCAATGATGTACACTACACTGATTACAAACACTCTGAAGTGTTGATACATTGTCAACATGAGCTACAAAACTTGTTGAACGATTGTGTGTATTGTTTGGAACAGTTTAAAGTCCTCCTCAACGCTTGTCCTGTGGAAAAAACTTCAGTTACAGAAGGAGATGCCTTGCTTTCGAATACTATGTTGGATTCTAGCTTGTTGGGACCCATGATCTTGGCAAACAAAGGGGATAACGTATGGAGTAGTGTGTTGGGAAAGATTGATGTACAGATGAACTCAGCGAAATCGATAGTGGAACGTATCGAAAATGCGAACCGGTTTGAAAAGTTTAGTGAAACATTGAAACGTACAAACCCCAAAAATTCGAGAGAACAGGAAGTATCAAATATCCCTAGCTTCCTAACTAGAGACAAGTTTGGAGCGTTGAAAGATTGTGTGCCCAAACTGACGAAATTAGTTACAGATCTTGTTGAAATAAGAACAATGTTCGATTTGAAGTTGTCATCGAATGAATCTAAAAATCCGTTTGTCGATTTTCTAACTCGTTTAACAGATAAATTCCAAACGATTTTGGATAAGATTGCCGCAAACACAGAGTCTGATCAACCCAGTGTACCGTCTGCTAAAGAACAGTTGAATCTGATCGATAAACAAACGCTGGAGGAATTCGCTAACAAGACCGATGACTGTACGAGTAGCATACTGGTTGCAATTCAGGAGCTCTATAAGAAGTACGGCAAGTCGGTGACAACTGATGAAGAGAAGGCTAAAAAAAGTACAGATGCTGACCAATCAGAGGAGAGCTCTTTGGAAGAGAATCATCTGAAGACGAAAGTTGTGGAGAATATTGGAGAAGATGTTAAGAAATTGAATCTGGCCGCTGTGACCAATTATATTGACGAATTGCTGGAAGAATTGTCGCTCATGGAAGGACATGACAGGATCGCTTGTAAAAGGTACTTCCTTTTCAATCAATCTATTTATTCCATTTTAGTATTGTCATCAATGAAAGATTTCAGGAATTTTGTTATGCATAACGACAAATATCCATTCGATATAATTACTCATTCTGTCAGTGAAAACTGTAAATTATTTCCATTTTTTACATATTTCGTAGTTTGTATATTTTATATTACATTTTAATATTATACTACTGTACATATCAATTTTATCAATGATCGAAGCATAACCAATAAAATCGATCAAGACTCGCCAGTGTCAGCTATTTCAAATAATTTTCATTCTATTTTAACTTGAACAGAGTAATTTCAAGTTAATTTTAATAGCAACTGAGTCAAGTTTACTTTGACTGGTTGATTAGTTGAACAGAAAATAATCAAGTTCTATTAAATTACATCAATTATTTTATTATAGTAACTGTCATGAATGTCTATTCATTTTTGGTTTAGAAATTTCATGTAAAAATTGATATTTTTAAAAGATTTTACTAATATTTTTGGTGTTTTTTTGGTTTATATATCGACCGTTTGAATTCTAAATCTATAATTCACAGTTTTGTAGCTTTGGGTTTGGAAATTTGTAGTTGAAAACTTGGAAATTAATGATGAATATGAACATAATTCTTATTTGAAATATTAAGAAAACCAGGAAGAGAAGACGTTATTAGACTTAAGGCCTGTGTTTTCATTTTGATTGTTCTTTCTTGAATAAACAAATGAATCTTGAAGATAATGATTAGAGAGACGAAAATCCATAGAAAGCTATATAAATAGATCTATTTAGATAAGAATCTTTTTGTGTGTGATGTGTGATATTTTGGTATTTCTCCATGATGAAAGAAATAGACATAGCACATAGATATTGTCAAACCATTGACAATATCTAAGTCTATTTCTTTCAACTATTTATGTAACTTTCTATGGATTTTCGATTCTCAAATTATTATGTATTAACAGCAGTATGTTAACTGCAACGCTTTATAATTTCTTCCATTCCAAATAGATGCCAATATTGCATTACAAACAAATATTTAATTCATATAATATGTTGTTTTTGTATGTTATAGAACATATTTTGTTTGTTGTTTCAGTTTACTGGAGCGCTGTTGTCCACTGTTCGACCAGTACCTGCTTCTGGCTCAGTTTGTCATCACGCACCAGCTGTCTGCCTACAGAGTGTCCGCGAAACTCTGCTCCGTTTTGTCCTCGCTATTCGTCAACCTGTCCCAAAAAGGATTCTGCACCCCCGAAGACCTCGCTGATGAACTGGATGAGGATGGTGGAGAAAGCGAAGCAAAGGGAGGAATGGGTTTGGGGAAGGGTAGGACAGAAGGATGTGTCCGATCAGATAGAGAGCGAAGCTCAGTTGGAAGACGCGAGCCCCAAAGGCGAACAGAGAGAAGAGGAGGAGAAAGAGTGCAAAGAAGAGGAGAAAGGTATAGAAATGTCGGAAGATTTCGGAGGAAAGTTGCAGGATTTGGAGAAGGACGAAAATGAAGATGAAGACAAGGATGAGGATAAGGAGGAAGGAGAAGAACCCGATAAAGAAATGGGGGAGACTGAAAAAGGCGCCGAAACTTTGGATCAAGAAATATGGGGCAGTGATTCAGATGATGAAGAGGAAGGAGATGAAAGTGAGAAAAAAGAAGAAGAAGGAGACAAGGGTGAACAAATGGGGGAGAAAGAGTGGGGAGCGAAAGACGAGGGGAAAGAACCGACCAGTGATGATAAGGAGGGCGGTAAGAATGAGAGAAAGGATGACGAGAAAGAGGAAATCAACGAAATGGAGGAGAAAGAAGGAGATGATGATCAGGTGGATCCGTATCATAATAAAAATCAACAACAAATGGAGCCTGAGGAGTTTGATTTGCCTGAAGATTTGAATTTGGATGATGGGGAAGCTAAGGATGAAGGAGAGGATGAAGAGGGGGGAGATGATGAGAATCCATTCGATATTGATAATATGAAGGATATGGATGAAGGAGGTGAGGAGGAGGAGGAGAAGAAAGGAGGGAGGAGAAGGAGAAGAATGTTGAAGAGGAGGGGGATGATGAGGAGGAGGATGGTGGGGGAGAGGAGGAGTTTATAATGAAGTTGGATGATAGTGAGGAACTGGAAGAAAAAGGGGAGGAGGAGAATGTGGATGGAGGGGGGAAGAAAGATGATAATAAAACAGGGGAGGAAGAGAAAGAGAGGGGGATTGATGAGGAGGAGAAGGAGGAAGCAAAACCGTCTGAAGATGCGCCCGCAACGGAGCAAACAGAAAGTGCCCAACAATCGTCAGGATCCAAGGATGAAGTGACAGCTGCCCAGGACCAAACCAACCCCGACAAAGCAGAGAAAAGGACGCAGGAGTGAGCGAAGGTCCCGACCAGGAAGGAGTGGGAAGCAGAGCAGGAGGAAGTGCCGGACATGGGGGGGTTGCCAAACAAACGCAGCGCGACCCCGTGAAAGCGACAGGTCGCGACGACAAGCGACAACGCCCCGGCGACAGTGACGACCAACACACGTTGGGTGACCTCAAGGAACCTGTCAAGAAGAAGGTGAAAACGATAGATGCGAATGAGGAGAAAATGGAAGAGGAGGGGGAAGGAGAATCTGAGGAGAAGGTGGATGATAGTGACCTGTATCAACACATCACTGATGCTAGTAAGAGTAAGAAAGATGTTGAGGTTGTGGATGCTGCCACTAAGGAACAGTTCGAGAAACAGAATGTGGTTGGTAAAGAGGAGGAAGGTGAAGAGGAGGAGGAGGAGGAGGATGTGATATGTTTGGAGGACGAGGATGAAGATGTGGAAATGTTGGGGGAAGAGTTGTTGCCCACGAAAAGTGAAGAAGAAGATAGAAGGAAGGATAACAAAAAGAAAGAGGAACGAAAGAAAGGGGAAGGTATGGATGTAGATATGGAGAGTAAGATGGAAATAACTGGCGAAGTAGTCGGAACTGAAACAGTAGCGCGTGGTGCTGAATCGACGTTCCACACAAAGCTCGATGAGCTGAAAGAGTTGAGTGCCGGTGTGGGATTGTCGGAAATGAGGAGCAGTCTGGAGGACAGGATGGGATCATGGTTACAGGCGCCGGCCACAGATGAGGCCACCGAGGTTTGGGGGAGGCTAAGTGGCGTTGTGACGTCACTGGCGGCTGAGCTCAGTGAGCAGTTGAGGTTGGTTTTGGAGCCCACCACTGCCTCAAGGTTGAAAGGTGACTTCAGGACGGGGCGACGCATCAATATGCGCAAGGTGAGATCTCGTATTATTATAATGTAGTATTTTTTTCATAATTACTGTAGTATAAGTAATGTAATGTCTACAGTAGTGTCTGCTGTTCATAAGTAGTTTTATTATGTATTATTCTGTTGATAAAATTATACTACTACTGGAACATTTCTTTAGGTCTTGAATGCACGTTGCTACTAGCATATGCCAGTCAAAAGTTGCCAAAGTATTAATTATAGAATTTTAGTTGCGGTACGCTCATCTGTTCTTATATAGTGTTTAAAGTGACATTAGAGTAGTATGATTTTATTAATAATTATATCTATTTGTATAAATGATTCATAATTTTTTCAAATAATCCGGCTCTTAAGAATTTATGAGCAAGTAAGCACTGATAACTTTTGACTGGCGTATATGCCAATGACAACGTCATTTAGCTGAGTTGGCGATTTAGGTGCTCTGATTGACAGAAAAACATATATTGGTGAAGTAGGCCCATTGGTGTTTGTCCATGAATGGTAGACACAAAATATGAATTAAAAAAAAAAACGTCTCCATTAAACATGGTACAGCTGACTACAAGCTGCCCACAGACATAGCATGTAGTACATAGTAAATAGCCGTATATAATACATTATTTACATATCAATTATTGATTTGTAAATAGTTTATTCAGTATCACTCCTATTGATATTTACATAATTTCACTAGTTTAAATTTAATGGTATGTAATACAGTAAGTGTTTTAATTTTAATACTGACATTTCCAATAACTTTATGATAAATGAGTTCTTATATCTTTGTCAATTATAATGTCCTCAATTTTTTATTGTCCAATGTGGGACATTATTACACATTGTGTATGTAGATTTTCATACACTATAATTTGGTAATTTAAGCTACCTCTAAATATTTCTTGTATTGCTATAGTTTGAAAAATCTAATATTTATTTTATCTTGGTGATTATTTAATACTTTCTGATTTTTCTCAGGTGATACCCTACATTGCCAGTCAGTTTAGGAAGGACAAAATTTGGCTGCGACGTACCAAGCCATCGAAGAGAGATTACCAAGTCGTATTAGCCATTGATGATTCATCCAGTATGTCCGATAATCATTCGAAACAAGTGAGTTGAACATTTTTCACTTTTTATATATTTATTATTTATGTTGTTACGCTTTTTACAACTTATAATTACGCTTCATTGGCAATCGAAGAATTGATTTATTAAGCAGTTTCTTAATCAGAAACGTAATCCTCTGAGATTCTTATATGAGCTGGCTATTCAGAAAATGGCGATTCACACTCAAGAAACAACAGATCAGCTGTAGTCTATGCTATTATAAAAATGAGATGCTGTCTGTCTGTAGGTCCATCACGCCTAGAATACTTGACTGATAAAGCTGTAAAGCTAGGCGTACATCGGTTAGTCAAAACAAGACAAGACGAGATTAGTCTCGTTTAGTCACAGTACTTCACGTAGTTGCTTATGAAGCAACACACATCGATTAGTCATTGCATCAGTGTGTGCTGCTTCATAAGCAACTATGTGACAAGTTTGGTAATTGGAAACAAAATTTTCAACAATTGTTTCGTTCAATTCCAGTTGGCGTTCGAGTCTCTGGCGTTGGTGAGCAGGCGTTGACCTTTGCTCAGAGGTCAAAGTGTGTCAGCTTTGCCAGTTGTAAGAAGCAAGTTCTGTAACCAGCTTTGCCCAAATGGAGAAAATAATTCATAAGACATAATATTAACGTGTCTTTCTTTTTAATAATTTTCTAATCTCATTCTCAATTTCAATTTTCCAATGTTACAGTAAATGCCTAGGTATGTTACTTGTACACTTTTCTTTATGTATTTGTATTCAACGTGTCCTTATTCATCATATTGAATGAGTTTTTCAAAACTAATGATGGCCACTGTTACCGTTATATTGGAGCCAATACAGTTCGGTTTTGGCGTTATAGAAAGGGTTTGACCTTGCTAGAGGTCGGTTTCATTTGTATTTTGGTGAAAAATACGTTTGAGGGGTAAAGAATGTAAAATAAACTCAGCGCCTGCTCTCAGAGCGTTTGTTGGAACTATCACGAAACCAGTGTGCTGGTGATTGAAGTAATCTGTTCTCAAAGTGAACTTTCCATAGATCCATATACTTTTCACTTTGCATTTCAATTTTATTCTAATACAGACGTCTCATATTATTATAATGTCCTTTTATTATTGTAACTTATCTTTTGTACCATGTCATAAGCAATGAAAATACTCAATTGTTTTGTTCTGTAGGTTAATGATTTTATAGTTTAATATCTCAAAAATCAAAATCTTTGTGCTGAAACATTGAAAATGCATAACAACGTCAGTACAGCTGAAAAACCACAACTTTTAGGTATGTATGACACACTTTTTCTTTAGGTATTTGTATTCAACGTGTCCTTATTCATCATTCCAGGTTTTTTTCAAAACTATGATGGCCACAACCGTTGAAAAATATAACCACATTATATGGAATACAATCAACCTAGCTCTCAGAACTCGTAACCTATGCGCAGGTTTCATTTGTATTTTGGGAAAATGACGTTTGAGGGGTAAATGAATTGTAAAATGAACCCAGCGCCGTCTCTAATTTGTTGACTAATGTAAGGTTTATGTGCTGAATGGTATTAAATAGTTTGTCATTTCTATTAGTCAGTCAGTATTTTACATATCTGCTGTACAGCTGATCTTTTCATAATACAGAGAGATTCAAAAAGAATACCACAAATTTAAAACTTTATATTCAATGAAAGAAATATAATAGAACCTTCTGTTATACATCATTTCAAAGAGTAATTAGAGAAGTTTTTTTCACTCACAAAGAAGTTCAGAGATGTTCAATATGATCCCTCCAGACACTCGAGCAATATCAACCCAAAACCTCCCTCAAACTCTTTCCACTCTTACTGTAGCATATCAGGCGTAACAGTTTGATAATCTGCTGTTATTTCTTGTTTCAAATCATCAATATCCATCCACCATTGATGATTTGAAACAAGAAATAACAACAGCCATCCAAACTGTTACGCCTGACATGCTACAGATAGTGTGGAACAAGTTTGAGGGAGGTTTTGGATTGATATTGCTCGAGTGTCTGAGGTCATATGAACTGTCTGAACTTGTTTGCGAGTAAAAAAAACTTCTTTAAATACTCTTTGTAAAGATGTATAACAGAAGGTTCTATGAGGTATTCTTTTTGAACCACCCAGTATATTGTCCTTTTATTATTATAACTTATCTTTTGCCGTTATGCCACAGTGTAAATTATCAAGTACTCCAATTATAGAGTTTTCGTTCTGTAGGTTAATGCTTTTATAGTCTAAGTGGGGGTTTGATTTGGTTTATTTGATGTATTTCTATTTATGTCTATTTTGATGGCAATAAACTGAATTATATCCTATTCTCGTTGCAGGTTAATGCAGCAACTGCTGTTCGACCAGCAAAAGACGCAAGTGGGCTCGCTGCTTGAGTTCGCCTGCGATTTGCTGAGTGGTGGGGGCGGTAGTGCCGCCTCCAGCGCCGCCCCCGCCCAGCTGCTGGTCATAGTGTCCGACGGCAGGGGAGTGATGGACGAGGGAGAGGCGCGCGTGAGGGCAGCTGTGAGGAGAGCACGGCTGCAGAATGTCTTCACTGTCTTTGTTGTCATCGATAATCCTACCAACAAGGTGAATTTGATGGATAAATTTCATTTGCACAATATTGAAAAGTATATTTATTTTCTTCCATTCAGTAATGTACAAATAATAATGTACCCTCACGCAGATTGCTCGCACACTATCCAGACTGAGATGAGCGTAACATCAGCTGTCTATTGAATACAAATCAATCGTCATCCGCCAAATTAAAAATTCTACGGTGAAATTTATTTAATTTGACGTTTGACATTAGATAGATAGATATTATTTCTTGCCGTTGCTGATGACCGTACGATGGCAAAGAAATAATATCTCTCTATCTATCTAATGTCAAGCGTCAAATTAAATTAATTTCACTGTACTATACTTGGTGGAAGGTACTACAGGCATCCCACCTACAAAACTGACCCTTTTCTAATTCAAAAACAGTCCAAATATGGGTTATGCTGTGTATTTCACAGTCACCAATTTTCACTTCAAACCCAAACTTTAGACGAATTTCGAATATCCAATGAATTTGAAATCTTTAAAAAATAAACTCTCAAAGTAATTTAGTGGCAATATTACTGCCTCTATTCAGGCAGGTATAGGTGATGTACCATTATCTTTTCTCTAAAATCTAGAAATCTATCGTAATCTCTCAAAATTCAAAATTGTAAGTTGATAGTTTTTCTAGACTCAAATTATTAATGAAAAAGTACATGGACATAATAGTTTCTAGACATAGTAACATAATAGTTTTAACCTCAGGACAATTTAGTTAAAATTAGGGATTGGAACAGTTTTGGGCGAATACCTGTTGTTTCTTCCCACCCATGGTGTGTGTGTATAGTCAATTAAGGAAATAAATAAAGTAGATTTGGAATTGGAACCTTATAGAGACAATATTCCCTCTATAACGATATCGAGTGACATTTTCATTGTTATAAAAAGAAAGCCTTTTTCCAATACCAAATCTCCTCTCTGAACAGAATTTAGAGAAAATACAATAGTACTGCACTTGCACCTGCCTTTTATAAATTAATTTGTTTAGATTTACAGTATTTTCCCGTGAAATGAAATTGATTTTAGGACTTAACATATAAAATTTAATGAAGAATTTTTATTAATCAATGTATTTTTTGTTGCAGGACTCTATCCTAGACATCCGAATGCCAAAGTTTGTCGACGGAAAACTGCTCGGCATCTCGTCTTATATGGACAGTTTTCCATTTCCATTCTACCTTATACTTCGTGATATCAACGTACTTCCAATGGTGCTCAGTGATGCACTGAGACAATGGTTTGAATTGGTTACTAATCTTGTTTAAATGTATTTGTGAAAAAAGTTTCAATGCTCGTCAAAATGAATTCAAATACTATATATAGTTTCTAATCAAATAGAACTATTGACGACTAGTTAGACTTCATTTCAAGAAATGGATTTATTTCTAGAATATTCACAGACAGTTGCACAAAAATTCAATTTATCCTATCGCAAAAAATCAAGGAAGAAATAAAAAAAATCCAATTAACCGCAGTAGGATGACGTCATTCACGGAGGTCAATATTATTGTGAGGGTTCTGTTGGATGACAACATTTTACAGCAGTTTAATTTGGATTTTTGTACGACTGGCCGTTAGTTTTTTAGTGTTATTGAACTTCTGATTTGTCACGTCTAAAGCCAAATACATGATGGAATTTTTCACCAATTTTCATCCAATAAAATTACCTTGAATGGAATAGCTCATTATGTAAGATACCTACAAACTAGAGATCATAATTTGATTTTGAAACCTCTTTATTGTTCATCAAACACATACAAATATAACAATCAGATCAATTTAAAAAATATGCATGAACAATAAAGCCCAAGGTAAACACCTGTATGGGAAACAAAAAAAATCGCCGGATTGTAACATTCTCCTATGTCTAGCTTATAGGTGCCTCACCAAGTCACCTCTAAGATTATTTTATCGGTTTGAGTAAGTTATGATGAAAAATTGTTCGTATGTATTTGTGTGTATGTCTATGAATAGAGATTTCAACTAGACAACATATTTCAGAAAAATAATTGAAGTTTGAAGTACCATAATATTTTATACTAAGTATTTGTATAAAGAGAGCTTAGCAGATTATTTTGAATTGTCAGAAAACAGCTGATTGATGTACGCTCGTTTACTGACGTTGAATCAGCTGTTTTCTGACAAGTTAAAATAATCCTGCTATAGTGTAGAATTTTCTTAGGCTGTAATGAACAAGCGCCCTATACAGCTGTCAACCAAAAAAATCTACTCTACTTTTGTCATGGGAACTTTATTATTGTATTAGAAGTCATGGAGTTACAATATGTTATACTGTTTTGTATAAACAATATAATAAAAACACTCATACTCACACTATATACTCTGACTTGTTGCTGTTTGTATAGAGTAAGCAGCTGTATTCATTTAATTTGATGCTTGGCATTAGATAGATTGATAGAGAATCATTTCTTTGCCATCGTACTCGACGGTCATCAGCAACGTCAAGAAATAATAGCTCTCTACCTATCTATCTAATGCCAAGCGTCAAAATAAATTAATCTGATTATATATGACTTGTATTCTAGTTAAGAAGTAAACAGTTCAGCGTGCACGCTCTTCGGACGGGGCCATAATTATAATATAATATATAATGTTATGGTATTATTTTGACATTATTGTACGAAAAGTCATATATAGTTTCATTATTATTCTATTATCGATGACTTCGATGTTTCCCTCAACGACTGGTTTATGATATAAAATAAATGGAATATTTTAAAAATGTTTTCTAGTACATTCAATAGTCTTCAGTTGTGTTAAAAGTATTCTGCACAAGTAGTTTTTTTTTCATCTACAACAAAATCAAGTAAAGATTTTGAAATCCAACTTGAAATTAACGACTATCGGTTGTGCAAACTTGAGTGGTCCTTCTTATTTAAGAATTATTATCCATCTTGACTATTGAGTTGATACAGTTTATGTAATTGTTCATGGAATTCTCTTTGTAAAAAGTGTATTATTGTAATTGAGACTGTAGAATCATGAAAGAATAGATAACCACTTTATCGGATGATAAAGATTGATGAGATACCAGACTGTTGTGAAACTGCTATTTCAAAATTAGAAACAATCGAAGCTAAACAGTAATATTGTGAAAAATGTATTTTTCAAATTTAGTTTATTGGTTCTAACCTGCAACTATTTCAATTTGAGTGTAATCAAGCTGTTCTCAACTGCAATCAAGTTGAGTGTAATAAAATGTAGACTAATTGAATTGCTGTACAATACTCTTTGGTCATGACTGCTATTTGTTGACAGCTTCATCAATGGAATAATCAGACTGAAGCAAAATAAAAGCAATTGTCAGTTTACCTTTCCTAATCCATTTATAAGGTTTATAAAATTGTATGTATCATAATATCGATAATATCAGTAATAATTAATTTATAGCATTACTACCAAAATAATGTTTTCATTTATTTATTATTGTCATTCGAAAATACCATTTCTTTAATGATATAGTTCAAGATCTAGAGACACATTGTAAGAAATCTTGGAAATAAAGTAATAAATATAAGATAGTCATATTTACCGCCTCAAATTACTCTACCTTTACCCTGTCACAATCCAAAAGCTTCTCTGAGGACAAAATCTGTGAAGAAACAGTCAAAATATCAGTCTGGAAATTAGTCAGCCGCTAGACGACCCGCGAAACACGAAAGAGTTCAGTGTATCACTGTTGAGGACTTCAAAAGTTTGAATTTACCGCCATAAACGAAGATTCTGACATCTGGAACTGAAATAAACAATGTCAGCTGATTGAAAATGTCGTTGGTTGATAAATCTGATAAGCGTACATTTGAATTTTTGGCGGCAATTCGGTGCAACACATGGAGGTAAGAATACATTTCTTTCCTCCTTGGTGAAACGAAAGAGTCCAGTGTGTCTCTTCGTCGCTCCTGGTTGCCTGGTAGAATTTTCGTGTACAGAACTATTAGCGCTGGAAGCAACTTTTATTTTTTAGACAGATTTGCTCGAGACCAAGGATTAAAAATCGAAGTTAAAGTCGATAATCGAAAATTTGGCAGGAATTTTATCCATTCGTGGCGGGCTGTTTGAATATTACCAAACTGCAACCGACTGGAGAAACTCAACTGATTTATATTATATTTATCCAATTCTGTTGGTTTTGTCAATTTATACATTTTCAGCCTAAATATCACCATTGAGAGGACTGGAATCATTAAAAATCAACCGAATTAGATAATTTTCTATAAAAATTTAAATTTATTTATTGAGAAATTCCAAATTCTGCAGCAGGAGCTGTATTCTGCCCACAATTAATTCATATTCGTCAAGGTTGAATAAATGTATCATCTACGGTAGTATATGCGATTTTGAGAATTGATCATTTTTAGCAAAAAATCATGATGTAGAAATACTGTACCACAAAGTAGAAATCTGTCCTTTCTTCTAGTATCCTTTCTCCTCTGTATCATGCTTTTTTTTAGCAAAAAAATGAAAATCTCTCAGATTTGCTTGATATTTGGGCTGTGGATAGAGCATGGCCTCACAAGTGTACACACATAATATGAGACTTCTTCCTACTATACAAGCAGAGTTATGTAGCTGAGAAAAGTAACTTACATCTCTCCTTTCTCTCAATGGAAAGCGGAAAATGGAGAATATGGAGAGAGGAAAATTCCAATTTTCAAATGCACATATCTCCTGTACGGGAGCGAATTTTATAATTTTGTTGGCAGATTCTTGTTCAGCTCTTCAAGTACTATCATCTACGATAGTATAAGCGATTTTGAGAATTTTTAATTTTTGCAAAAAAACAAGATGTAGGCTATACATTATGATTTTTTTAGCCAAAAAAAATCTCTCAGGTTTGCTTGATATTTGGGTATGGATAAAGCATGGTCTATCATTCCCATCAACGGGTAATAGAGTATTTTATTCTGGAAAGTTCGAATTCAGTCTATTAAAACTTCAAATTAACTGTTAATTCACAATAAGATAATATCTCATTTTTAGGCTCTCTTCAAACTACATTGTAAAACATGAAATATGAGTAAAAACAAGGAATTGAACATCACATTCATTTTGTCTATAATTAAATATGTAAAGCGACAAATCCTAATTAACCGAAGGATAGAATTCTAAAACTTCAAATTTTCAACAAACACATTGAAAATAACCTATTTAAATAAAACAATTCAAATTTTATTTAACAATAATAATAGAAGTGGTATGAATTTGGGAATAGCCCTGCAATTATTCAGTTCATCATGGATAGTTTGATAGACACCTTGTGAGGCATCCAAATGATGATACTTCCCAAATGATACTCCTAGGGCCTGTTTCAGTAAAATGTAGAAGTCCTATATTAATTAGGCCGTGATTGAATTGGATGCGAATTGCAAGCAAAAGGTAAACACATTATAATTATTATTCGTATATGATTATGATGGTTTGCAGTCTTGACCAATACAGTGGTACCTTTCTCTCGCAACTCGTATCAAATGTAATCGTGGCCTAATACAGGTAAAAGACGGCTATATTAGACATTAATAGAACCATAGAGAAGCATACGCTCTAGTCTGTTCTCCGTGATAGAACAGGGTACTATGTAATTAAATAAAGTCGAGCGTGTTTTAGTGCATTTAGACATTGTGCATTGCGTGCTTTTTGCATGCACAATACCCTTTCAGTTTAGCAATGGAGGTTGAAGAGGTAACATGTCAGACAGACGGAAACTGTTTATTTAAAGTGACGTAATACAAAAGAATAAGCACTGTATAAGGACATAGAATGAATTAAAGTACAGCAATTTCGTCAACCATCAGCCATGCCTCATCAATGAACATTAATGGTACAATATAATGTACACAGATAACGACGAATAGCGAAGAGATAGATGGTACAGTAGTATAAGTGTAATGGTCTGCATGGGCTGAGTGCTGCGCAGAACCATAATTTACTGATATTTATGAAAGAAATTTTCCTGCGCTTCAATACAATTTGCTCCCAAGGAGTAATCAAACTCTAACGATTCCTAATCAGATTTAAATCTTTTGGTAGATGTAGTATGACATGTGTCATTAGATATCGCGAAAAACGAAAGGCAAAAGAAACTTTGAGTTCACCCTATTTTTGACCGTTGGATTTTCTTTTTATTTCCTCTGTAGTATCCTCTTTACAAAATAATATTTCTGCAATTGTTTGTAACTGATACTCTTCACTTACCAACATTATTTTCTTGTAATCAGGATTCGCCATGTCCATATGACGTGACTTTTTACTTTAACTTCATAAACAATTCTGTATCGAGTGTTCATTCCATAAAACACACACTAGACAAGTTGCTGTAAAATCACTACACAAAACAAAGTGAACTAGATCTAAAAACTCGCGTCCGACTGCTCTCATGTCTTTTGATCCAGCCCCAGCTAGCAGTGTGCACAGGAACTGCGCTGTCGCCGCGCAGTTCAGAGTTAAAGAAAGTCTAGGCGCAGTGCGCGGCGCGTCCGCTATCATTGGAGTGAGTGGTGTGTGGACGCTGCCATTGACTCCATTGTTATATGCACCGCGCGGTCGGACGCGTCTCAAACGCGCGGTGCGACGCTACCGTAATATACACCAGCCTTAGGCGTGCTTTTTGTGCATTGAAGGGACCAATTCATGCAAACGACGGACTATCCGTCTTTCTTCTTAATAAACAAATGAGTCACAAAGCACATCGAAGAGACTTGGCGCCATATAAACCCGCCTACCGAAATCCGTTCCACGCATGTGAATTGGACCCTAAAACAGCTATAACTGGGCCTCAGGAGAGTAACTTGTTTATGAAACACTAGTCACTGAATATAAATGATTTAAAATATTATGTACAACAGACATTAATTTGTTGTAAAGTACTCTAGTTTAGGTACTGGAAGTTGAGAGGCAGTAGTAGTCAGTACATATGGGAAATGGTTCCATAAGATCAATGTGTGTCTCTCTCCACCAACAAAAGCCACCATAAAAAAAAAAAATGTTATCTTTTTGAAACACAGAAGCGCCATATTTTTGGACAAAAAAATTATGTTGAAGTGTCAATGGAAGAGAATACAATTCTTCATGGGTTCATTTACTTTTTTAATTCGAAAATTACTGCAATAATAACAGCAAAAATAGACTTTTGAAGTTAGAAAATTTTTGGTGGTTTTTTGGAAGAAATATTTTAAATTTGAAAAAGATATGCCCCTGTAAAATTTAATAATTTATCAAATATATTTTTTTCAAGAAAATCCTACATAAATCTGATACATAAATTTTTAAATTTATACATATTTACATATATAAATACATAAATCCTACATATATATATATATATATATATATATAAATACATATATTATACATAAATCAAAAATTTTTCTGATGTGTTACATACAGAAAAATGCATATTTTAGCTTAAAATTACGTTGATCTTATAAGACATCAATCCAATATGGCTGACTACTACCTCTCACTCTTAAGAATTATTGTAAGGTTATATTATATAAATATAAAACAGACAGTTGTAACAATTGTAAAGTATCAACTTAGGTTGTGTTTTATTGACAGAGCTCTGCTACATATCGACAACAATAACAGACAACCCTTCAAGAACAATAGAATTTAATTCGCCAATTTTGCACATAATTCAACCATTAACTGCAACCATACTACTCACAACAGTTGTTCCTGACTTTGTATAGACAAGTCCAGTAACCGCCAAGCAGCCCTAGTTCAACTCAGCCGTATCCTGCACAACACCCACATAATTCACTAAATACACGGTGTCCAGGCTACCATCCACCACTTTGCCCTGGCGATCCTTCACAGAGGATCTGCTGAGATGTGAACGAAATGACAAGCACAGGACCTTGATCCATAACTTTGCCCATCACTAGATCTATGTTATCGATGTCTAAAACCTTGAAAGGAACACTAGTCCCTGTTCTTTGGCTTGTTTCAGGGGATGGAAAGAGGTATATTAGGCCTCGTGACACCAGTCTTTCAATATTTCCAGGTCCGCTGACGATAGCCTCAAGAATATTAGGGATGATGTCTATTCGCACTGTTTAAAAACTCGTTACGATCAGTTCGGGTCGATTTTACAGATTTCCGTCAACGTTTCGGATAGTTCCGTCTTCTGGAACAAACCACCCATGATGTCGGTGACCTTTCTCGGTGACCAGCCTGGAAGCACGTATCATCGATTTCACTTTCGTCGTACTTGATCTTCCAGTTGAGCACTTTGTTCACGTAGGGATTGTTGTCCTTGAAGTTCTGCCACGACTGGTAGAAGCGCAGTCTTTGTGCAGTTCGACGCCCGTCGCATCCATGTTAGTTCCACCACCCAGTCTCTCGTCCTCCACACCGTCACTTTCCACGCGGCGTCTTAGTTTTCTAGGTGCCTGAAATCATACAAACAAAACTGTGAACATTTTGATCTGTGATCAATTCAAAAGTCAACACTTTTCAACGAAGTTGTCAAACCACCAACTATTCAACATCCTTTTCTTCTATAGCAGGATCCTTTTAACTTGTCAGAAAACATATGATCGACGAGCAATATCACAATACTTAACCTACAAATTATTGAAAAGGTCTTTTAAAAAGTTATTCTTTGAAAGGTCTTCTTTAAAAAGGTCTTTTAAAGACTTTAAAGGTCTTCAAGACTTTTAAGCCTTTTGATTATTGTGTCGAAATCAATGTTTAATTATTACCAAAACAGCTGATTTCTGACAAGTTGAAAGGATCGTGCTATACTTTCTACAATTTTTTGCTTGTACTGCCAACAACAGTCCTTTAAATTAATGTTTTTATTTACACTGAATCGAGGGCTATCGAGTTACTTCAAAGTGTTGAGAATTAATTCGAAAAAATGTTTCAAGGATAATAATATGATTTTATTTTGCTGAATCTCTGCTATCGAGTTACTTCAAAGTGTTGAGAATTATTTCGAAAAAAAAACTTTAAAAAATTGATAATAATATTCAATTGAATAATAATGGATTAAGTTATTACATTAGTTTACAGTATTGATGTAGTGGAATCAGCTAAGAAGACTATGCGTCTGTGAATGGGGGAGAGTTATGGCATGAAAGTAGAGTAATATATATTATTGAATTTATGTGCAGTAGGTAACTTGCATACCAGATTTTACAGCATTAAATAGACTTCCATCCAGCACCAATCTACCAACCTACGTACTCCTACTATAACCTACATATTTTATACACCACATCACTGCAACTCTCTGCCTCCCTGATGGCTTCTGGAAAATTCCTATCTAGAGTCCATGTATTTCCCAATGAAAGGAAATACATTTTCCAATTCCTTACATAAGAGTCCAGTCAGTGCATATAAAAACATTCAAATGACAGCATGTTTATTCATTCATTTTATTGACAATATTCGCACACCATCACCATCAAGCATAAATATAGTTGACCTATCCTCCCTAAATCCATACTGAGTCTTTCAACAATATATTTAATTCAAAGAATTTATCTAGTTGAGAGACAATAATATATATATTCAAAAATTTTGATGGCGCAGATATTTGTATTTAATGTACAGCAGTGACCATGAATGCATGGCAACAGACTACTGTTGTACTACAACTACTACTGTACTGTAACTACATTTCGCAGTTACTGGAGCTACTGATATAGTTACTGTTACTATTACTGTACTGTAACTACAATTTACTGTACTGGGGGACTGTAGTCTGTACTGGTGACATTATTACAATGTGGGAGGAAATAACAGATACTTGCTTCCATCCCAAATTTAAATTAAACAGTCGAAGGAGAAAAACAGATGGAGCAAATTCAAAACAAAGTATCGTAAGGGTGCGAATACACTATGCATGCAAATATTCACCGTTTATTTGCACCCTAACTAAATCCCTATTCGGGATAAGCGGCAAAAATGCAATTCCTATTTATCTTCTTCCAAACTGATAATACGAAAAACTTTTCAATTGTAAATGATGGATTTTTTCAGATAATTTTGAATACTTTTGTACCATTATGATTATATAGTTGATAATGGCATTCGAAACTAATTACTGCTTTTTAGTGAAGCAGCATTCTGATAATGGCTTTAGAACACAAGACTTTAGTGCTCTGTCTAATGTTGCTGTTTTAACCAATAGATCACAAATTCATCAATTCAATCATTTCTATATTGTTGCTTCTTTTTTCTCTCGTGGACGCAAGTATATTAAGACTATAGTTTGAATAAAACAAGTTGTCACTTGGCCTGGTCACTCACTAGAACTGTTTTTGTCAGAAAACGACCGATCATCTGAAATGCTAACATTGAATCAAATGATCAGCTGTTCGGACGCTTTCTGACAAAAACGATTCTAGTGAGTAGTTCTCAAGTACCAGGCCAAGTGACAACTTGTTTTATTCGAACTGTAGGTCACAAATTGAACAGTATTAGTGACAATTTATCTACTTTCTATTTACTATAATTTATTAGTTCTATTGAATTACTAACAGATAAATTGAATCACCTTGTACATGCGTGCTTTGAGTGAATTATAGTCGATTTCTTCCTTGACGGCGGCTGCCGTTTGACTAATGGTCTGGAAAGCGCCAGTCTTGCCAATCTGTTGGCCTTTTTCCGATATCGACTCGGCAGCTCCTCGCGCTGTCTTGCCCAGTCCTTCTTTCAACTGTCCTAAAATCACATTTAAAAATAACATAGAATAAAAAGGGATACAGGTATAAAATAGGTAATTGTTCTGTGTGATGTGATATTAAATTATTTTATATTGATTTTCCTTTTTTCTCTCTTTGTCATTCTTGTTTTCAGGTATCTTTTTATTTCTTTTATTCTAAATTGTAAAATAATTGTGACTGCTCTTTTACGTTTATATTCTTTCTTTATACATTGTAAATAAAGTTATTATTATTATGTTTTAATACTGTGGGTTAAGTGGAAGAGGGGGCTTGTATGCCTCAACTTCGCCCACAGCACTTTTGTAATGTGAAAGTGAAAAATAAAGTCATTTATCTATCTATCTATCTGTCATTGTATTGTCAAATTTGATAAATTGACAATCATCAATTGACATAAATCAAATTGATATATAGGCCTACATACTCAAAATAAATACATGAAATATATAATAATCGAAATAAATACAATTTATCATTTATTTGTCTTTGTCAAATTTATTGTTCAAATAATGTTTGTTAAAAATGGCAATAAAATATTTCTTTCATTCATTTCTTTGTAATGAAAAAAAGACAAAGAGCCGAGGATATGACAGGTTATGCTATGAGGGTCACTACATTCTGTACGACAATCCCCTTGTACGAAACTACCACCTGTACGAAACTTTTAATATTTAGAAAATCAGTTTTTCTTGTATGACCAACCATTTGTGACTTCAATTACAAAATCGTTCAACTCAAAAACCACTTGTACGACTATCCTTGTACGAACTACCCCTGTACGACTCTTTTTGAGATTGAAAATTTGTACGACAAACCACTTGACTCCAACAATTACAAAAACGTTCAACCTTAGAAACCCTTGTACTTCCCTTGTACGAAATTCGCTGTAACACTGTGCTGCATTCTAGCGGCATAGATTATGCAGTTTGTGACACCAAAATATCAAGACCTCCTTGATCAAGACCGACCTGCTGCTGACATTGTGGAATTCTGTACTACAGCTTAGCGCTATTTTAAAAACTTTGTTCAAAAGATTGGTTCTGATTTGTTGTGTTGAGCTGATACTTCAGGTCATTAAATCATTGATGTCCTTTTGTGCTACCACCAGATGGATAATTTAGCTCGGTGGCTGCTACTGCTGTGAAATATTTAGCTCAATGATGCCAAAATACACGGAAAATCCGCACTTCACCAAAGTCCTTCTTAAAAGCAGATCAATTTCGATTGAAAAATATCAAACACATCAATGCTCTATTTTTTCTTCCGATTTCAATATAACAAATATACATATGTAATACAATATGTATTACATATGTATTAAATATGTATAATAAATTAATTTGAAATATTCCATAATTGTATGATTATATTTCTAATTTTGAATCAGAAAGGAACTATATTATCTGTTCCTTTTTATCTGAAAAAGCGTCAAAAATATTTTTTATAAATATAGAAAATATTTTTTTCTCTTAAATTTCAATTCCTGTACCTTTGTACTCTCGAGCACTCCGTCCTGATATTAATAATTAAAATAGCTCAAAAACAGTTTGACATAATATTATCAATTTGCGGGTTTCGCCATTCATTTTCTCTTAAATGAGGGGTGGGTCGTACAGGTCGTACAGAATTTATTGCACAGGTCATAAGTGGTTTCTGAGGGTTGAACGAATTTGTAATTGTTGGATTCGTACAAGTGGTTTGTCGTACAAGGGGTAAAATAGTTTCTCAATCTCAAAATCGTGCAGTTTCTACAAATAGTCGTACTGGTTTTGAGGTTGAACGATTTTATGATTGATGCTACAAATGGTTTGTCGTACAAAGGCAAAATGATTTTCTAAATATTAAAGTTTCGTACAGGTAGATTCAGGATCATCAATTGTTATATATGAAAGCATGGTGATGGTACTGTAAAGTCTAATTTAAAAGAAATAAGTGGTTTGACAATATTCTTGTATTTTTCTTTCAGTATAACATACTAAATTGAATTGAAAAGCATCATATCATAACACTCAAGGTAAATAGAATACACGGAAGTGTTCACGAGAACGATGAGCAAAAGCAAGCTTCATGATCATGTAACGTCCATAGAGGAATATAATTCCTCTGAATCTGTAATTCTGTTTTAATATTGTGTGTGAACTAAATTTAATTGATTCCTAATTACTAATATGAGCGTGCATACCTTTATTTTAGGACCTCACTAGTGGCGGAGCGTGGTATACTTATTTGGTCATCGCCGGGTGTATTTCCTATAGGTCACTATAGGAAATATGCTATAAATATAGGGTAACTATAAGTATAGGGTGGACACTATCACCCGGCGATGACCAAATAAGTACACCACGCTTCGCCACGGGACCTCCCTTATTGAAATCGGTCAGGTAGAAGAAAAAAACGGGCTTGGTAAAGACATCACAACATTTTTTATAGATAAAATTACATAGGCCTATCTAAATGCCTACTATTTATAGGTACCTAAAATGCCTGAAATGAAACTAAAGCTATAATAGCAGGGTGATTTTGGATGGTGATAGTAGCAGCACTGTTGGAATTTACATCTGATCTTGTACTCTCTAACAGCAGCTGAGGTGTCCTTTCAAAATACGTGTCTATCAAACGATATCAATAAGTGTGCAGTAAAACTATTACATTTAACCTGAAAATCAATAAAAGTACTTTAAATAACTTCTGCTCCTGAACAAGTCGTTTCAATCTTAAATTCTCAGAACTCTCAACAAAATTACTTTCTATGTTTCAACATACCTTTGAAAGTTTAACTATAACTTGATTCTTTCTTTTGTTGTGATTTTTTCTTAGTGGCACACTATAACTAGCCACATTATAAAGGCTATATGATAAGTCAAAAATTTCTTCTTTTCTTCTTCTTCTTCTTACTTGGTAATAATTAATAAATTTTCTCTTTTTAGACCAAAAATGCCTCAAACCCAAGAGTGGCCGAGATAAGCGCCTGTCTGATAATCAAGGTTTAAGATCGAATATAGTTGCCGAACAGTTTTGACAGAAACATCTTTCGGAGGAAGAAAATCAGTCGACTGCCTAAAACAGTCGTCATCTCATCATCACCCTCTCATTACCTACGCAAGCCTAGAGCTCATGTGGGCATCGTCAAAAAAAAAGCTCGAAGTATAAGGATTACACAGATGAGACAGGTTTCCAAGACTTCTGAAAAATGCCTGATTTTGACGAGAACGTACAAAAAACTTGATTCAGGCAGCTGGCATTGTACCGTTGGACCGAAATGAAAAGATTCCTGATGGTGATGCCCCCAAACTAATTGCCCACAAACAGTTTCTCAAGAGCTTAATTCAAGCAACAACTGGACTGATTCTTTCGCTTTTTCTGAAGAAAGGAGGAAGAGTGAGACAGAACCTCTTAAACAGCGTAAGATGAGGAAACTGAATGTGCCAGCAGGAAGATTGAAGGTTGAAGGCACGATTCTGATCACAGGATGATCCTCAGCAAAATATGTCCAAAACACCTGATACTGACTAAAACAAAGAATTTGAAAAATGACAAAACTTTGTCATTGCAATAATTGTACAATCATCAAATATAAACAGAAATCTTTTCATATGAACTGAAGTACCAATTTCAACAGACCTGAATTAAAGACACTTGTTAAACCGAGGCCATTATACATAACAGACCTATTTTCAATAAATTTTTTCTTAAAAAAAGCTTTTCTCTTGTCAATAGTAGTTCTTTATAGTTACATATGCTTGATTTATGACTTTGAATTACTAGCACTCTCTAACTGTAGAAACATTGATTTTAAATGGATGGCTTTTATTATTTTCAGAAACTAAAGCCACCATGTTTTTATTTTATTCAAAAATATATATTTCTCCCAATTTATGAATATATATTTTTTAATGTATAACTACAGACCCAAGTTTTGAATATTATTTAACCTATAAATTAAAGGGTCTGACTTGTGCAGAAGTTAGAATTTTGAAAGTGGCTTTAGTTACCCCAATTTACTCGGTATTTCAATGCTAGAAATAGGTTTGTTTCTTATAATTTCTTAAAAATTACGTACCTGCTTTCTTAGCGATTTCGGTTTTTCCGGCTTCTTCAATGACATTGGTATCTTTTTCTTTGATTGTACCAAACTTTTCTCTGATCACTTCAGAACCTCTTGATGCTTCACTTTCAACGGTTTGATACTTTTCCCTGTAAAAATAACACAGAAATCTGTGAGAAACAATCATTATACACACATTATTTATAAAATATAAATACCATATTTGATAAAATTTTAACATTCAAGAGTCTGCTGTCTCTACCCTAATTAATGATGATATTCAACTGTGACAATTTAGTCTATAACTTGCGACACTGACAAGAAAATTTTCTTTAATATATCGACTGTGGTATATTTAATAATATATTAATATAAAGTACCTAAGTAATATATAGTATTAGTATAAGTAATATGATATATAATAGTATAATATAAAGTAAGTAAATCAAGTAAGTATATTAGTAATAAAGGCTTTCCCTACAGCCTACCTGCATGCATTTTTTGGTCTGAAATTATTCATTGATATCGTCTAATATAATCGATCTGATTCTTGAGTAAGTAAGAGAGTATAACCATGATTCTAAATGAGTTGGATTGACTATTTTTACAAAAAAAAAACTTTGTAGTCATTATTAAACTATTTTCCTCCCTCATCTATAATGCACACAATGATTACCCATTTTTCCAGTTACAAAAGCATAAAAAGTATCAAGATTTCTGTTTAGCACACCTTGCTTTCTGTAATGCGTCAGATTCCTCGAGTTTTTGTCTTTCTTCGCGAAATTTTTTCAGATTCTCTTTCATTTCTTTGTTCTTCTCCATTTCTTGTTTTATGTTGTCTATTAGCTGCGAGAAGAAGTTTGGTTTCCGTGAGGGTGTGGAATAGTTGCAACACTGTTGATGAAAAACAATAATTATCAAACGAATCTCACAATTCAATATTTATTAATAGTATTTAGTATGAGTTAGTAGGGCTACTACTAGGTTACATAGGATGATGCCCTATGTGTGATGAAGTGAACGATGAGGTATATGTACTATGATTGTAAATTTCTCGTCAATTATGCTTGCTTTTAAATTCTGTAAATGTTTGAGAGATCTGACAGTTTGAGTTGATAACACTTTTACCTCTGTCAAGCACCTACTCAACACGGAACACTACCTATATTTTCAGATCTTTGATTGACAAAGCGCTTTCGCCACAACCACAAAAGTAGTAATACCGGCACAGATCCTCTTTACTATAAAACTTCTTGATATGTGCCTAAACTATAAAACCTAAACACATGGACACTTGGTTCAGTTTCTCAAGGTTAACCCTGATATTGATTATCAATGTGATGAGAGCAAGGAATATTGAATATGAGAGATGTAATTAGTAAGTGATGAGTATTGATATGAGAATGTTTTTTTCTGATGAGAATACAATAACTTATGTAATAGAAGCATGCAAGTAGCCTACTTACTTCTGAAGATGATACCGGTAGGCTGTTCAGCAATGGAGCTTGTTTTACAGCTCTGTTGACCGTGTGACGCTGTAAAGCGATCCACCAGCATGATTTACAAATGTTTTGACGAAACTGTAAAACAAAAATTAATAATATTATTACATCAGCTCGCTCCAACTGCAATGATTCATTACGAACCTACATAACCTAAAAGGTTACTGAATATTGCAACGATGATTTGAGGGTTAGGCTAAATATCACTTGAAATAAAGAGATTACTTACCATTATGTGTAATGTACAATATATCCGATTCAAAGTCAAAAATATAATCTAATCTCCATGGTTAGTTTTACAAAGATTGGATTGTAGGCCTAGAAAAATCCATGTTTCTGGAGAAATAAAGGTCTCGTAGATAGAATCATCGAATCGAGTGAGTTGTTCTCGACTCGATATATCGATTAGACGTGGGTCGATACGTAAAGAACATGTCCAAAGGAGCGGGTAATATGAATGTGATTAATAAATTGTGTGTGAACGGTGTACGAGCGTTCAAAATAATGTGAAGCAATGGCGGTTCCAGAACTGTTGTAATTTGGGGATTTTATGGGATCATTGAGTAATAAACTTTCTACAAACAGTATTTTTCTATAATACACAAAATAGCGTTAATAATAATTCCGTGTAACCTGGCTGGCTCAGGTCTGGTGTCAGAGTTTTCAGGTCACTCCTGATCAGTTCAGAGTCTCTGACGTGACTTGAAGACTGTTTTTTAGGCAGCCGAAACCGACGGCTTAGCGTGTCCTCCGAAACACGGGGAGTGGCTCCAGCTAAAATCTCACGGTCTGACATGGGTTTGAACCCGGGACCTCTAGTTTACAAAGCCAGCACTTAATCCACTCGACTATGGCCACTATTATTTTCTTCTCAATTTAATTCCCTATTTTTTGCCTACCTTGATTACAATCGAACAGTACGGTACTGATATTCAGTTCCAGCATACTATTATCTAACATTATTGAATTATATCTTTGATACACGTACAGAGTAGACAAGAATTCAATGCGGCCTAGAGCTCTCTTGCGAAGCACGGCGGGTGGCTTCAACGGCGCGATTCATCTAGATTGTATAATTTTCTCAGGAAACAGTCATTCACATTATTCGATGCCGTATCAATTGCCACCACTGCAGATGAATCCAGGTGTAAACAAAATAAAGGGAATTTCCCCCTCACCACACCAAAAAAATGTCTTGGTTCGCTTCTGGATGAATCCATCATACTAGGTGGCTTTCGAAGCACCTGCAGATTGAACTTTCCAGAGCAGTGGCAGTGCAATAATCTAATCAGTGTTGGCAGTAGTAAACAAGAATGAAGAAGCACTAATCACAAGTGAGAACTATTGCAAGTTTGTTAATAACATACACGAATTCAGTATCGGTACTTTGTATTCAGATACCTGCTTCCCATGAAACGAGGGGGTTGAAACCTATCTCCACTTCAAAGTTCACCATGTTCAACGTTATCTAGGGCACATTCTGCGAGGTGGAGCAAAATCAAGGTGTATAGAATAAAAGAGGTGGGTCTGAGTGAAGAGTGAAGCGGCTTGCTGGGAAAGTCGTGATTATGACATTACTGCAGTCCCAAACTGACATGCCGGCTTGGAGAGGAAAGACTAATAGGTTGAAAAGCACATTCATAAAAGAGCTAGGAAGATATTCTTCGAGTACATTGTCAAAAAAAGTATCAACTAGAATTTTATCTTTTGCAATTTTTATGGCTCAAAAAAGACATTTTTTTGAGACTACTCTTCTCAAGTTTTACGCCTTCATCATAATTATAGAAGTTTCCGTGAGCATTCGAGCTTGGACTGCAGTGACGTCATTATCTCTACTTTTTCAGCAAACAGCTGCACTCCGACCCACCCCTTTTATTCCAAAAATAGATGATTTTAATGCATCATATAGATTTGGTGATCAGGGCTTTTTTTCAGCCGGAACTGCGTTCCGGTACCTCTTTGCTAGGTATATATGAATTAGGCAAGGCGTACACCGGTTAGTCAAGAATGGACAAGACGAGATTAGTCGCGTTTAGTCACATTACTTCACATAGTTGCTTATGAAGCAACACACACCGATTAGTCATTGCATCGCGACTAATCTCGTCTTGTCTTGACAAACCGGTGTAAGCCCAGCCTTACCCTGTAGACTTGTAGAGTATAGACCAGGCTTGGTTAAGCGAAAATTTTAGAGTTCCTGAATCTCATTTTCTAGAAAGCCCTGTTGGTGACTACTACTCAAACAAAATATTCATCACAATTCAAAGTTTCGAAAAACTTTCAAGAGAGAGATGGCAAGTCAACCCCTGACAATATATTCTATTCTGATAGTAGCGTAGATCATGGTGAAGCTAACTGTATAATAAAATATGTTCATATGGCTTTTTATCAGAGGGGAGAACCTTAAGAGCCTGGCCAAATATGCCTATGCTTTGCTTCACTTCACTTACTCGCATAGTATGTCTATATACCATAGGCTACAATATATATTGTTTAGGTCACCCATCCAAGAGCAGTCTTGAATGTTCGTGACAACCACATGATCACTCAGCAACCGTTCTCACCGAGCGACCAAGCACAGCCATCATCTGTGCATTGTGATTATTATTCTTTGATTCGTAATATTTACTTGTCTTCACACTATAGGTCTATGAATTTACTGGCGTAAACGATGAAATGCAAGTAACTTAAACGTACAGTAATTATTACTATTTATACAGACTCTGTTCTTAAAAGGTTTCTCCCACCAATAAATTATGCTTCAATTATTTCCAGTTGAATTTAAGCTTAAATGTGTAAAATCTGACATTTTGTTGTTATAATTGCATGATTTAAGTTCGAATCATGAAATGAAACTTCACAGGAATCAAATAAAATAATGAATTGAAAAACTTCTTCAAGTGGAAAAATGGGTGAAAATAATGAGTTACATATGAATAATCAATAATTGAGAATAAACAAAGCCTATAAGAATCAAGAATCCAGAGTCTTGTATTCATTACTGCTATGAAGATCAGAAGATGTTGGACATTTCAAAAGGAGCTTGAGAATATATTACTGTATTTCCAAGTCCATATTAGAACTTGAAAAAATTTAGTATCATTGAAAAAATGTGATTTTTACCCTTGATTCAAAGAATTAAGAAGAGACATGACAACTCTTGAAGATTGACACTGAAAATCCAAACAAAGATATAAAGTACAGTATATAAAACTGCAGTTTATATGAACAACAATAAAACACATCAACTACTGTACCAAGTTCCATTTATTTGCATTTAGATGATTTCTGTACATAACCAAAACCATAATGACTAGATATTGTAAAAATTATTACAATATTAATGGAGACAGAGAAAAATCAGATTAAAATTGTATTAAAATACTTTTGCCAGTATGTAAATAAAATAATCAAAAATATGGAACAATACACACAAGATAATAGCTTTGTTAACTTCGTTACATGTTCAAGAAAATTCCTTAAATGTTTTTAATGCTGTTTATCATTTATGGAGTTCTAAGGTGTTTTTAGAAGACGATGAGAGGTAACTTTCAAAATGATTTAGATTCTTTTAAAAATAGCACACATAAAGGATTCAGGTTTCATAAACTTTCAGGGATTTCAATATTACAGGTTAATATTATAAGTTTGAAAATTGTCACAGTTATTACAAGAAATAGAGAACTTGAAAAGGAACTTGTTTACAATAATGATGAAAATATTCATGTCTTATCATCAATGAGACAAAATATATATTATTTATATAATAAATAAATTTATCCTAATTCAGGATGGGATTCGATATATCGGCTAGTTATTTAAAAGAAGGAACTTGTTGTTTTTCAGTTCCTTTCGATTTTAGGGTTCGTTTTGGTTGGCAGTAACATGCATTATATTCATTCCATAGAACTTTTCCGATCATGATCCAGTAGGCCTACAATCTATGCTGTAATCATATACTAAGCCAACCATACAAGCACTCGGATTTCTGCCAAGTTAAGGCCTTTCAATTATTGGCACCATGATGGTGTAAAGTAAGTAGACCATCTTATTCTTAAAAAATAAATACTTTAAAATAAATTAACATTAAAACAAAACAATTTCACACACAGCATAAATGTATACTTTTCTGGGAAAGAGTAAATTAAAAATGTATAATAATCCTATCATTATTATTATCTTTCTTCATGCAGATGAAATCTAGAACTATTATTGTATTGTTAATAAACAACACTAAATAAAATAGTTGATTTTTCAATCACTTGTTGCTTTCGATCATATACTTTCAAAACAATTATTACTATTATGTACTAAACACGTTATTAAAACAAAATTAAAAGAATTTATATTCTATTAGTACCTATGAATGAGTTTTTCATACAGAAAATATCTATTGGAAGTACTGTATAAGTGTATAAACTGGTCAAGTATGGAAGTATATAATTATATAAGTTTATCTGAGATTCCCAATGTGGTCTTTTCTATTGTTGTTTTTCTATAAATATATAATAATGTTACAAAATTTTCTTTCCACGTTCAAAAATAATTATTCTACAAATTACACACTTTATTGTACACGAGTATTTTTCATTGGTTGTTTCTTTCAAATATTATCAATATAAATACTAAGTATTGTTACAATATTGTTTGTATTTTTTATTTAAAAATGTATACACATACTTTGATGATAAATATAGGTCTAGTAAAACCAACTCGTAATCTCTACCTATGATGATAATGCATGCACAAGACAAGGCTAGTGTATTGAGCGACCTACAAGTTCATTTTATTAATATTAGTAGAAATATTTTACTGGGGTTGTCTGTGAGTGTGTGTATTTGTACATTGATAAAATTACCGCCCGAAATTTTCACAAGGCTAGGCAGCAGTGGACTTTCGGAAAAATAAATAAAAATAAAAATTTTTCACTCATACCTCATTCGATTCTGTATCCCGTTGTATAACCAAAACAGACAAAACAATAGTTTGCTGTGTTAGAACAGATAGAAAAGTAGTGATTCAATTGAAAGTTTGACAGATACATCATTGGTCATGAAGTTCGAAATTAGCCTATAACAAGAATTTCCCATTCGAAAAGTGCAGATAGAGTCATTAAAATATGATTTACTGATTGAAGTTCTCCATGAGACTCGTTAACAAAAACTTGCTGCTTCCTTTCAAACATGGAAAGTATCTAGGCTAAGAAACCAACCATTTCTTTCTCAAGCAATTTGGTCAGTTCATTCTTCAAGCTGTATTAAATTTATTCTAAGCTTCTGACTCAACTTAGTAGTATTATTCTTACATTGAACCTTCAAAGTTTTATTCTAAGGTTTATCCTTGACTTTTCGTGACCGTTTTCTTCAACTTCTTACGTTACATACCCAACTTCTGACTAGTCACTGTACTTGTAGAGTGAAAACAGAGCTACCGTACCATGAACCATTACCATGGAAAAACCAAATTGGAGCTCACCCTCCAAGCTCCATAAAAAAATCCTACTATACTTCTCTACTGTTTAGAATCATGGAACAATGAATTTACTGGAAAGGAAGTGTCAGCCTGCAGACGTTTGAAAGAGTGAGAAGAGATTTAAGCGATAGGCCACGCCCTCATATGGCAAGAGATCTCCGGGTATACCTTTTATAATACTATTTCTTCACTATTTATTCCATTAATTACAGTGTATTGGGACATGCCAAGTCAAATTAAGACATTCACAATTTCATGATTAACATCATTAACAAAGTTACATTTACAGAAAGCAAACCCAAGGTTCATAAAATATATTTGAATTCGCTGTCATTTTGCTATCTGACTATACCTATTGACATTTCGCTATAAATGACTACCGATTGCGAACGAACAAAGCCGATGTTCAACTCTTATGTTGGGTTGCACCAAGCAAGATCAATTTTGATCCGGGATCAGTACAATGCTAATCAAATGGGATCAGCTGATTCAAAATACTTGATCCCAGTTGGTGCAATCCAACATTAGAGTAATCGTGCACTGGAACAGTTCTTGTCAGAAAGCGTCCGATGTCCGAACAGCTGGCCATTTGATTAAATGTTAGCATTTCGGAATTTCGGTCGTTTTCTGACAAAAACAGTTATAGTTTAACTCCAATTATACTTTAATTCCACAGTTGAGTGGGTTAATTTCCGTGAATTTTTTTCTTGATGTTATATGGTTTTTTTACATTTCTGTAGTCAATTTTATTAATGTATTCTTAGGTTTTAGTTTTGAAGAAGGAAATAAAGCTATTATTTATTTATCTATAGTTTACGACCAGGCGCAGGCCCGTCCTAAGTTTAAAGGAATCGCTGCATTGTCTGTCTTATACTTTCCTTCCATTATATTCATTACTCCATGTTCAGAATGAGTGTACAACGGGATACGGGATGCGAGTGTGGTG
Source organism: Laodelphax striatellus (assembly GCA_017141395.1). Lineage (NCBI taxonomy): Eukaryota > Metazoa > Arthropoda > Insecta > Hemiptera > Delphacidae > Laodelphax > Laodelphax striatellus. The sequence continues at coordinate 9,523,045 of CM029540.1, forward strand.
TGGAGATCCGCTTAGAGATCGGACTCGCCGTAGAGGGCGGTGGAGAATGACATGTAGTCGAGTGCGCCCGGGGTGGCGTTGGGCCCCTTGTAGGGCGGCATCCGCTGAATGCAGTACTCGGCCTGGTCGGGCGGCAGCTCACGGCGCAGCTCGTCCGGGAGGATGTACGGCTGCAACAGACCACAAAAAGATAAGATCAAATGAAATAAAAAAAAGTAGAATGAGATACATTACGAAATATCTGTTATAAAGAAGACCATTATTTAGATAGAATAAGTCCCTCGAATAGCTCTTATATTATTAGCTAGAGGGACATCATTGATTGTATTATAACTGAACTCAATAAATTGAAATTGAAATAGAAATAAGGCTTTAATAAACAGAATACACGTAGAACTAGTATGAAGTGAAGCAATTATGAATAACAAGATGAGTATAAATGTCATACAAGCTGTCGTCAGCTGCTGATATTTATCATATCTTGATCTTCTTCTCCTTCCTCTTCTCTTTTCATCTTTCTTCTTCTTCTTCTTTCTTCTTCTTCTTCTTCTACCTTCCTCTCTTCTTCTTCTTCTTCTCCTCTCTCTTTCTTCTTCTTCTTCTTCTTCTCTTCTTTCTTCTTCTTCTTCTTCCTCTTCTTCTCTTCTTTCCTTCTCTCCTTCTTCTTCCTTCCTTCTCCTTTCTCGTCTTCTACTCCTTCCTCTCTTTCTTCTTCTTTGTCCACTTCTTCTTCTTCTTCTTCTCTCCTCTTCTTCTTCTTCTTCTTCTTCTTCTTCTTCTTTCTTCTTCTTCTTCTTCTTCTTCTTCTCTTCTTCTTCTTCTTCTTCTTCTTCTCTCTTCTTCTTCTTTTTCCACTTCTTATTCTTCTCCTCCCTCTTCTTCTCGTTCTTCTTCTTCTCCTCCTTCTACTGCTCTTCCTCCTCTTTTTCACCTCCTCCTCCTCCTCCTCCTTCACTTTCTCCTCTGCCCTCCTTTTCCTCCTTTTATTTGGACATTGAATTATTTCTTTCTCACTTTCCCTTCCCGTTCTTTTGTGACTCCTTATTCTTCTTCTTCTTCTTCTTCTTCTTCTTCCTCTCTTTCTTCTTCTTTTCCACTCCTTCTTCTTCTCCTCCTTCTTTTCCATCTCCTCCTCCTTTTTCTTCTCGTTCTTCTACTTATCGATCTCATGACGTTTGGAGCGACTTTGGTGAAATCTGGTCTCAAAGTAATCTTCAACACAATAGGTAGTATCTGATTACCTTTGTTCTCGTAAAATCAGGGTACACAGTTCTTCTACTACACATGTTTTTGGACTGGGAATTTCTGCGATGAAGCTTTAACTTCTCACCAATACATTATTTATCATGATTCGGGAGAGAAACAGTTTTGTGCTGAGCCTATTGTTTCTCCCCCAATCAGAATCTATACTTGTATCAACAGACGAATTGAATTGAATTAATGCTGCTGACGTTTGTGAAGTGGTTGATAGAAAAACTAATGAACAAATGAGTAAATAAATAAATAGATAGATAAATGAATGAATGAATAAATAAATAAATAAATGAATGAATGAATGAATAAATAAATGAATAAATAAATAAATAAATAAATAAACAAATAAATAAATAATAAATAAATAAATCTAAAACCCAGCATTGTTCCCAATTCAAGGATTTTCAATTGGAATGCTAATTAATTTGAAATAAAAGAGTTGAACAGTAAAATAAAAAACAGTCTGATTTTGTCGTGGCCATACCTTGTCGCCAGCCAGTATGCGGAACGAGTCGATGACCTGTTCGGCGGTGTCGGTGTCTGTGGACTCGCGCGTCATGAAGTCGAGGAACGCGTCAAAGTGGACCGACCCGGTGTTGTTGGGGTCGACCACCGCCAGAATGCGCTGGAAGTCGATCTCGCCCTGGCGGTCCTTGCCGATGCTGTAGCCCAGCGACACCAGGCACGACTTGAACTCGTCTGGTGCCAATCTAACAACATTTTCAAAAATATTTGTTTGAGTAAATCTTACTATGCATTTTCATTAAACATCTTTTATGTAAATTAATTGTTAGATATTTATGTTATATTGTTGAGCATTATTATTATTGTATATTATAATAATAAAACAATACATATATTTGTACATCATGGATCATTAAGCTTAACTGCATGTAGCAGTAGCATAAATAAATTGTAGAGCAATTTATTGGTTAAATTTGACATTTCATTATTCACTTACGGTACGGTACTTACATTGCAAGTGTTATGTTTTGTTCAATTTTTGCAACGTGGGGATATGAAATTAAGCTGAGCTGTCACAGCATGTGACACATCAAATGATGAAATGAGTTAATCAATACAACCAGTACAACATTAAAATACTGTCTCATGAAGCAAGACCCTCCAATTGATACTCTGTCAAGTGTCAGGCTAGGCGTACACCGGTTAGTCAAGACAAGACAATATTAGTCAGTTTACAGTAACATAGTTGAAGCACACCGATTAGTCATTGCATCGGTGTGTGCTGCATAGCAACTAATTGACTAAACGTGACTAATCTTGTCTTGTCTTGACTAACCGGTGTACGCCTAGCCTTACCGCCGTAAATTAATTGGTTTTTCGTGCAATTTGACATTTCATTATTCACTTACGGTAATGACATTGCAAGTGTTATGTTTTGTTCAATTTTTGCAACGTGGGGATATGCTAAGCTGTCACAGCATGTGACACATCAAATGATGAAATGAGTTAATTAATACATACAGTACAACATTAAAATACGGTCTCTTGAAGCAAGACCCTCCAATTGATACTCTGTCAAGTGTCAGGCTAGGCGTACACCGGTTAGTCAAGACAAGATTAGTCACGTTTAGTCACTGTACTTCACATAGTTGCTTATGAAGCAACACAAACCGATTAGTCATTGCATCGGTGTGTGCTGCTTCATAAGCAACTATGTGAATTACTGTGACTAAACGTGACTAATCTTGTCTTGTCTTGTCTTGACTAACCGGTGTACGCCTAGCCTCAGTGAAATTCGTATTGTTGTTCAGCGAGCTAGCTGATTGAGATAGGTGCACTAACGGCAAATTCAGACCAACAAATTGTTATTTCCCAAAGGTCGTATCTCAATCTCTACTTTACAAACTATAGTAGCGTTTTGTTGATGATTGAAACGTGCAACCCATATAGTTTATAAACATAATAAAATTATTCATCAACTTTATCAGCTATATTAATTTTGTAGTTGCGCTACCATATTGATTGAAGTGTAAAACCTCTATATTGTTCGGCCTTAATCGACTTGTTTATAAGATTTATCAACAATGCTGAAGACATTTGCGCTCAGTTGATGAATGAAATCTTCAACCTCTTTAGTGCCTGAACGAGGCAAAGAACTTCTTATGTAACATCTCAACATATTTAATCAACTAAAACGATTGAGTTTCATTGATACTTGTACATTCAATTTTAGCTATCGAACTAGTTCATTAAGTTATGGACCAGTTGATTTAGCTATGGAACTAGTCAATTTAGCTTTGAATTTAGTTGATTTGCGTTACCTTCCGGTTCGGTTCTTGTCGAAGTGGTTGAAGGAGGCGCGGAACTCGTTGAGCTGTTCCTGGGTGATGCCCTTCGAGTCACGTGTCAAGATCTGGTTCTCCACTTCGTTGATGTTGCGGTTGATTGAAGTCAACAGTTGTTCCCAGCCCACGCGCAGTGTTTCCATTGTGTATTGTGTGTACCTAACCACAAACAAGTTAATTCGAGACTTATTGAATCAAAAAATACGAGAAAAGCTACTACATACACAAAAAATAAAAAAGTCCAATGAATTTATTATATAATAAATTATTGTTTCTGGAATTTACATTGCATTTATCACCAAAAACCAAAAGAGTACCGAAACTATAAACTACACAAACTTAGTTACGTTCAAACATTTAAAAGCTTAAAATAATTTTTGTTGGGATAATGCCCACATAAGCCCTAGGCTTGTGCGTGGGTAATGGGAAGGATGATGATGAGAGATGAATAGACCTACAGCTTTATGTGGGTTCCGAACCATCGGGAAGAAATTTTAAGGCTCATAAATTGTATTTACAGGAACCAGTCACCGTTACAACAGGAGTGGTAGGCATCGTCTCTTATCTAATCTCACCGATAAGACTCGCCTGCTACCACTGGGACAACCGCTTCCCAAATTGATTCACAGTTATTCAAATCATCGAGGACAAAAAATGGTATTCAGTAAAAACTAACTGACTAGACTGAAGATAATTTTCTATTCATCAACACCAAACATTGCCCTTATCACAGAGTTATGTGATCTTCAGCAAAAATCCAATTACTTGAAGCCTGGACAAAACAATCTTTCAATACAGACAGGTAGGCCTATCAGGAAATATGGTGTCCAAATGCAACGAATTACTCTAAAAAAGAGCAAAACAATCTTTCAATGCAAGCAGATGTCAAGAAATACGGTGTCCAATTGTAATGAAAAGTATGAAAACATGAATTTGTGAACTGAAAGCTTACCTGTTCTCGAAGATCATGCCCTCCTGTACAGCCTGGTGAATCTTCTCGAGTTCTTCAATGTGTGGCTTGTAAGCATACACGCCCTGTTCGTACTCGCGTAATCTGTGCAGCTGGTCTTCCAATGATCCCTAACAAACAAACAGAACATAGTTAGTGTAACGAACAATTGAAAAAATAATATTCCTATGACTTTTCATTGGAGGGGAAGAGTAGGTTCCACCTCGCCTTATTTTTGTGTCGGTCACCCATTCAATTCAATATTTATTGTCAAATGAAAACGGTACAACACTAGGAAAAATACAGATAACACTAGAAAAAAAATACCGATAACACTATTTAAAAAAAAAAACACTTGTAAGTACAAAACTTGACTTACATCGCAGTGACGATCGTTTTTCTTCAATCGATCAAATCATTTATTTATCCTTGAAACAAAATACAGCAAACTTAAAAAGTACAATGAAAAGACGTTTCGTCCTTCATCAGACTGAGCATTATGTTGACATCGTGATGAGTCGAATTTTCTTAGAAGTGTTTTTCAATGATGTAGCCTAGCTCTGTATTCGTTTCTCTAAAATATCTGTATTTTCATAAGTGTTGTACCAACTTCGATAGAAACATTCTATCATTCTATCAGTAGAAAAAAGTATGGATATACAATAAAAAATACAAACATGATAAAATTACAAACATAAGAATAAATAAAAACTCTTGGCATAACCCAGCATAGAAAACTCCTGTTCGTTAGGTGAGAGTATCAGTTCTAAATTAATTAGAATTATATTAAACTATTTTAATGTCAAAAAAGGTGAAACGGAAAAATGATTATACATTACTGATATCAAATAAGTTTTCTAATATCCAGTTATTCAACTGCTGCCCTATCTTTGATATATTCTCAAAGGGAAAATAATTTAATCTTATGGGTATGAACATGATTGGTACCGTACCCATCCAAGAGCAGTCTAGAGTGTTCGTGACTTAAGATGACTGTAGATGGCTATGGTATTGACATGAAGATTGAAAATAAAGTTGGTCGTGTATGGACCTTATTATGGCAATTGAAGGCTTCTATTCACGACTTCAGACAGCCTACATTATGGAAGTATAGAATAGAACTGTTTGCAATCCATCGCAATGTGCCTGGATATTGCTGGTTGATGAGTTGGTGTTTCATTTGAAGAATATATTTGATGAATTTAGTTACCTGTAGTCCCATTCCAATGGCAGTGACAGCGTCCATTTGCCTCTCGATCCATGGTCCGACCTGGTTAGCCTTGTCAGCGAACTGGTGACGCAGTGTCTCGTTATCTGATTAACAACTCAATGTAAGGCAAAACCAGACAATATCACTAATACCAACTACAATCCACTTATATCATTCACTAATAACTGTAACTTGGTAGTCATAGCTTTCACCTACTCACGCCACATTTTGTTGTATGTTAAGTTGGCAATGTTGGTGAGGTCTGGGCTGTGGAGTCTGTGTAATGTACATTTCGGGTGGTCTGTCATGCTGATCATAATAATTATTATATTGTCTCAAAATAAAAGACTTTATTTCTAGTCACCACACCAATTACAACACATTTAAACGTTGCAAGTGGACAGACGGCTTGAACTCAATTGATCTAAATTTTAAAATTGACTTAATCACTCACTACGTCCACACTTGGACGATTTATGTGTGCTGCACAGCATGCGGCCAATGCTTAAGCATATGCAGCATTCTTCAGTTGCATAGAAATTCGGTCAAGTGTGGACATAAAGAATTACAAGTCAAACGACCACTTACATTTACATCCATTTGAATTTAACCACCGTAAAATGACGTCATTGTATTGACATCAGATTCATTTAATGGTTCTCGACTTGTTGCATTGATTCAATTAGATTTTACGGCGGTTTAATTCAATATTGGATTTCCGTGCAGATGGCCGAAAGATTGATTGTTTTTTATCCCTTGCCAGGTCTTAAGAGCCTCAAGGTCTGCTTTAAGTGAGCCTAAGGTCTGAAGGTCTTAATGTGAAGTACGGTACATATATGAAGTACTCTCTGTTTATCAAAGACTGAAAATTGCCACAATATCATAAACCTAATAATTTGAAAAAAGTGCAAAGAAGAAGCAAGAGGGGAAAATAAGAAGAACAAAGAGAAGAATTTGGTAAAGATGAAGAAGAACCCGATGAAGATTAACGAGAAGAGTAAGAAGGAAAGGAGACCAAGAAAAGAATGAGAAGGAGGAGGAGGATGATAAAGAGAAGGAGAAAGAATAGAAGGAAGAGGAGGAGGACGAAGAATAAGAGGAAGGAGGAAAAGTACTACTGGTTGTAGAAGAACTTATTTTTTCATGCTGGACAACAAAAACCCTCTACGGGAGTGGTAAGTTCCATAATAAAGAAGAAAACAAGAATAATTATTATAATCGAAGAGCAACAGAAGTGGAAAAATGAATTACGTTAAATGAGTAGAAAGTAAAGAGTTGAAAGAAAGATAGGAAAGAGAAAATAAAGGTAAGTGAAGTAGGAATAGATGACAAAATATTGAGTAGAGAATTAGGAATAGATAAAATAATACTGTGTAGAAAAATAGAATAATTGGTTTCGTAAATACTAATTTGGGACAATTTGGAATGTGAGTAAAGGATACTTTGCTGTTTCTTGAGTTCGGCCTGCAAAATGTTATCGCGCTGAGGCACAAGTGTTCGCACTTCGCTCCATTTCCTTGTCAAAACCTACAATAAATGAAACAATATTTCAGAAACCCATCAAATACAGTACAAATACAACTAGTTCCAATAAAAATAATGTAATATAACTAATAAGTTTGAAAAATTAATATAATGAAGTGTAATAGTAACCAGTCAAAAATGCTTCTTTTCTAAATTTCAACAAACATACTATAGTTTAGAGAATAAAATTAGTCTGGTTAAATTCGAACACTAGAACGTTTTTGTCAGAAATTCAATGACCATTTTGCTAAATATCATTGAATAAAATGGTCAGCTGTTCGGACATCGGACTGACAAAAAACGTTTCTAGTGAGTGGTTCTTAAGCACTCTTCAACTTTATTCGAACTATAAATATTTCATTATTAAATACTCCAATACCAAATAAACGCTACAAAAATATTTCCAAACATTGAATACGAACCAACGATAAGATTTTCTTGTTCGATATTCCATGAAATACTGTACCCATAGCATTAAAAAAGAAATGATAATTTTGTTGGATATTCCAGAAAGTACCACACCCTCATAATTAAATCAGAGATTCTTCATCTTGTTAGATATTTTATGAATTATAACTTCACTTATTCAACTATTATTATCCACTTATTCCTTATAATTCTACTGGTACTGATTGTTTCAATAAATATTGCATGGAAAACCTCTTGATATTTAAGAATCCACTACTTTATTCTTACTTGAAAATAATATTATCAACTCCTCTTATTCCTCATGATTCCGCTGCTTTTGTTGGATATTCCAGAAAGTACCATACCCTCATAATTAAACAGGGATTCTTCATCTTGTTAGATATTTTATGAATTAACTTCACTTATTCAACTATTATTATCCACTATACTTATTCCTTATAATTCTACAGGTAATGATTGTTTCAATAAATATTGCATGGAAAACCTCTTGATATTCAAGAATCCACTACTTTATTCTTACTTAAAAATAATATTATCAACTCCTCTTATTCCTCATGATTCCGCTGCAAATGATTGCTTTGATGAATATTAGATTGGAAACGTATTGTAATTTCAAGAGTCTTCCTTGAGTCATCAGATTCAAAGCAGCCTCCTTGAGTTTCGAACTACTTGAGTTGAATTAGAATATAATTTTTTCTTTAAATTTCCTTAAAACAATGTATAGCAGGATCCTTTTAACTTGTCAGAAAACATATGATCGATGAGCATATGATCACAATACTTAACCTACAAATGCTGAATCTCGCAGATTATTGAAAAGGTCTTTTAAAAAGTTATTCTTTGAAAGGTCTTTTAAAGGTCTTTAAAGGTCTTTAAGACTTCAAAGTCTTTCAATTATTGTGTCGAAGTCACTGTTTAATTATTACAAACCAACTATTCAACATCTCAGTCCTTTTCTTCTATAGCAGGATCCTTTTAACTTGTCAGAAAACATATGATCGACGAGCAATATCACAATACTTAACCTACAAATGCTGAATCTCGCAGATTATTGAAAAGGTCTTTTAAAAAGTTATTCTTTGAAAGGTCTTCTTTAAAAAGGTCTTTTAAAGACTTTAAAGGTCTTTAAGACTTCAAAGTCTTTTGATTATTGTGTCGAAGTCACTGTTTAATTATTACAAACCAACTATTCAACATCTCAGTCCTTTTCTTCTATAGCAGGATCCTTTTAACTTGTCAGAAAACATATGATCGACGAGCAATATCACAATACTTAACCTACAAATGCTGAATCTCGCAGATTATTGAAAAGGTCGTTTAAAAAGTTATTCTTTAAAAAGGTCTTTTAAAGACTTTAAAGGTCTTTAAGACTTCAAAGTCTTTTGATTATTGTGTCGAAGTCACTGTTTAATTATTACCAAAACAGCTGATTTCTGACAAGTTAAATGGATCGTGCTATAACACTTACATCGGCAGTGAGCGTAGTGTAGGGATTCTCGAGTCCGCCGGGTATCTGGTACTTTTGCACGGTGGTCTCCACCTCGCGCACCAAACTCACAATGGAGTTGTACTCCTTGTCGGCCTCACTCAGCGTCACCTTGAACGAGCGCTGTGCCTCCAGCAGGCCGAGGATCTCCTCCATCGTGTGCACTATGAACATATCCACCAAATCCTCCTTGGTGCCGTCCAGCCAGTTGTTGAATGGCTGCAATCATATAGACAGCAACAAATAACAGATAAATAAATAAATAAAGTATTTTGAAATACAGTAATACTATAAAGAGATAAAACAATAAATAAATACAAATAAGAAAAAGACAATAAAATAGAAATAATAAATAATAAATAAACAAATAGATAAATAAATAAATAAATAAACAAAAAAAAAAAAAATAAATGAATTTTATTTCCATTTAAATACACCCACCACAAAAAAAAACAATGTAAAAACTAAAACTTCTGAAAAATCAATAATCATTCTCTATAACAAATATAACTTACATCATAGTGCCTATCACCCCCAAAAAATTTCGTCACTATAATGTAAGTTCTGATTGTTTTTTACTTGAAAGTTTTTTAAGATCAGTGTAATTTTATTAGTAGAAAAAAGAATGGATATAGGCCTACAACAAATAAGCCAAAGATAACCAAAGAACGGATAATTTATAAGGAAACGATAGTTATTTTTAAAATGTTGACAGCTTAAGATGATGAGTGCCTGAGAAAAATACGAACGATGGATGAGGAGTTAATAAGTGAAAGGTGTTTAGAATTTTATCAAAGCAATAACATATAAAGATAGTGAGTACTCATTCTTTGATTAACGGCATAACACGCTCCTTTTCTATTCACTTGGTTCCTCTATATAGAGACCGAGACCAAGATAGGCTTACTAAGAAAATTATTTCTTTAAAATAATACAGAGTAGGCGAACGCTAGTATTTTTTTCAATGAATCATCTATTATCTCATTTCATTTTCATTTATAGCCAATTAAAATATTTTCAGCAAATATAGCTAATGAAAAGATGATTTTACGAAGCAACTAATCACCTATTACAGTATAATGCAAAGAAGCCTGTCTCTTGATCAATCATATTTGAAAAACAATCAATTAAAAATATTCAAGGTAATCTTCAAAGCAATGCTATAATTTTCAAGATAACTCAAGTATTCATCAGAGAAAATATACAATGATCTATTCAATTTGATCCTTTTACAGGGTACATTTGAAAGGGAAGAGAAAGTGAGAAAGATAAAGATATACGAGTGAAATAAAAACTACTAATCCGACAAAAAAAAACTAGTGAATGATAATCCGAAAAAATAAAACAATACAAAAAAAACTAGAGTGAAAAAATGGGGATAGTTTCAGTTACTGACCGCAGCTCGCTTAGCGAATTCGAGATGCAGAATATCGATTTTCTCGAGTATCTTTTCAGCGTCATCCAAAGCTTGACGCCGCTTCTGGGTGAGATTGCCCAGTCGGTCCCACTGGTCGCAGATACGCTGGCAACGCGCGTTCACACTGATGCTGTCATGGTATTCCAGGGTGCTAGCACAAGAGAAAAACAAACTATATTAATAACTCTTCAAAGTAATACAGTGTAAGCAACAGTTTCGCTAGCCTGAACCTATTTGAGTCTGTATCCATGGATACACTGTTAAGTAAGACAAGACAGAAATATTAGTATTATAGTTGCAATAAGCAGCACACACCGATTAGTCATTGCATCGGTGTGTGCTGCTTCATAAGCAACTATGTGAATTACTGTGACTAAACGTGACTAATCTTGTCTTGTCTTGACTAACCGGTGCACGCCTAGCCTAAGAGAAAACCATATGCTAAAGCATATGCAGCATACTTGAGCGCAAACGAAGTCGACCAAGTTTGGACATAGAAAATGTATGAACTTGTCATTTTTTCATTCTGTATAGTTCTGTTTTGACGAGCAACAATTTTTCTCTGTGCTATTACTAGAGCCCGGATGTTAGGCAAAATGCCTTAATTTTGTCTATTCTGCCTTTTTGGGGTGTTGGTGCCTATTTCAACATCAATAGCCTATTTCATACTTTTTTTATATGTGTTGCCTATATTATTACCTATTTTTTAATTTGAAATATTAAAAAAGTATCATATGAAAAAGAATCGAGCGTGTGTGTAAGAATGTGTCTATGAGAATAATGTTAATGATTTCTAGTGAAGATAATATTAAATTTGCGAAATCCCTAATGCAGGCTACACATATCCTTGAGCCCATAAAATAAAGCATGTTGTAGTCAGTGGTAGTCTATTTCTAAACAGAGAAAGGTATGCACGAGTATTCCTAGGCTACGAGAACCCTATAAATAAATAATGCTTAATTCAGTCCATAAATTTTTCAGTCTATTAATTACATAATTAATTTTGTCAAACAAAGGTTTTGCAAGAATAAAGCTAATATTCAGTATAGCAGGATTCTTTTAAATTGTCAGAAAACAGGTGATTGATGTACGCTCGTTTACTAACGTTAAATCAGCTGTTTTCTGACAAGTTAAAAGAATCCTGCTATATATTATTTGAAGGTAACACTTCTATTAAATCTAGCTATGCAACAGTATGAGATAATTCAGATATGCAACAGTAACAACAGTCAACAGTTGATGTAGGAAGGTCTTTCTTCATACCGAAAAATATTCTTTCAGAAAGAAAACAAAATTCAGAGTCAAAAAACTTAAAGAAACACATATTAATCATGTACAACAAAGCTTTCTGTAAGAAAACATCTGACTTAAGTATTCGAGAATAAAAAGTATAGAAAAATTGATTAGTTATTACACTAAGTTAGTAGAATATAATTTTTTCACAAAACTGTATCAGGAATACACTATGCCTTTTATCGATTTTAAAGTGCCTATTTTCTTTGTAGTACCTTTTTGCCTGCCTATTTCAAGTATTATAAATGCCTAAACATCCGGGCTCCAGCTATTACTATTGACAACCCCGCCCACTCACTAGGAACAAAGTTTTTTCTTTTTATTACAGTACTAGGCTTTCTTTCTTTTTTATTGCATAGACTTTCCCTTCTAGAAAAAGGTCCCTACTATTGTGGGATAAAATTAGTTAATGGCCTCCCCACAAGATTTAAAAACCTAACTAACTTCCCGGACATGATTAAGAAAATAAAGATTGTTTTATTGGAGAGAGCCCCGTACTCGGTTGAAGAATGTCTTAAGATTTTTAAGAGAAGAAAACTAGTTATATTTTTTGCTCCTTTTTCTCGTATTCTTCATTTTTATGATCTCTTCCTTTTTATGTCTCCTCCCTTCAATTTATCACCTTAATGAATATTTCAGCATGTTATATTATATTCAAGTTAAAAGATATTCAGCATGTCAGCATATCAGCATGTTATATTAAGTCAAAAGATATTTAATAAATGGTACCTTCTATTCCATAAAGGAATATATGGAGAATTAACGTTTCTACTAATTATTAGACTAATTTGTTACCATGTATGCATGTATTTTTTTTTATAATCAATTATTGACGATTGCCATTACTTGTATTGTACAATTATTATGCAATAAAAATATTATTTATTTTATTTATTTATTTGTGACACTTTCAATGTTGTTGAGTGTATACTCTTGTTAATACAACTTTACTGAATAAAGATTATTTGAATTTGAATTTTAGGTACCAACAAACTCACTTCAGCTCCTGCGCAATAGCGGCAATCTGCTCGACGCGATCCTGATGGGCAGCCAGATCGCTTTCGAACGCCTCGTGCTTCTTCTTGAGCGCCTTGAGCTCGTTGAGCTTGCACTGGCGGAAGTCGGCACTCTGCAGCATCTCCTCCTTGCCGTGCGTCCACTCCTCCTGGATGTCGGCCTTGTTCTTGAACTTCTGCGCCAGATGCTCCAGTCGCTCCAGACGCATCATTTCAGCCAGCAGCCACTCTTCGAACGCCTTCTCCGATGTCTCAAGGCCTTTCCACGCGTTCGCTATGTCCTAAACGCCAAACAAGAGTGTCAATCAATCAATCAAACTCTTTATTCAACACATACAATTTATGTACATGAATGCGTCATTGAACATATAAAAAATATATAATATATAGGCATAGGCCAATATAATACAATCATCGTCTAGCATTATAAAATTCATCATAATTATAACAAACTAATTCTGTCAGGTACTTCGAAAGTTTATTTTCAAATCTGTTATTATACCTTTCATTTCTAATACCACTTGGTAGATAACCCATAAATTTTATTCCTATATAAGACGGACTTTGTTTGAATTTTTCTTTTTTATGTTCCTTAATTAAGAAGTGTCATTGAACAATTACTTCCCTTTACTGAATTTATTGGGAATAAATTTAATTGGGAATTTATAAGAGAATTTATCCCTTTATTGAACAATTACTTCCAATTACTTCCCGCCCGGGGAAAAGTTTTTTGTGCAGCAGCATTCATCGAATTTCCTTACTAGCTATTATTCTGTTGTCAATATTTGCAGTAGCAGAAGTCTTCAGAATATTATATGGCATTAATTAGGAATTTCGTCCAATTAATTATTATAATTACTTCCCTGTTAAGAGCCCTTATAGTAATACTGATATTGACCCATCCTCTGTCTACTTGTAGATGTTTGGTATGTAGTGAAAACCAAACTGAATACTTTTGGAAAAAAACAGGCACTTTGTAGTTTACTCCTTCGGTCTATTTTTAAAGCTAAAAATGTGTGGTGATTTTAAATTGAAGATAAACATTGATAAAATTGTTACTGATTGTAAAATTTTATCATCACTTATACATTTTTTTTAATTGTAGCTGAAATGAGTGAAAATTTCTCAATGTGCATTGACTTATGACATTTAATAATTGAAAAACAAATTTTTAAGGTTAAGTTATACAAAAATTTTGCAGGGTTTTTCAAACAATTTGATACCATTTTCATGACTAGTGGTTGAATAATAGCGTGTGAGTCGAAGAACAGTCAAGTTTATCTTATGGAGCATGAACACACCAGCAATTAACCAATGACTATCAATCTCTGGTATTCTGTAGCTTACACATTTATTCAAATTGGCGTTACAAATTTAATAAAATAGCGAGATACCAGTTTGATTGTTACACCATTATGAATCTCTGTTCATCAGAGATTGATATTGGAAGAACAACCGAAACACGTATGACGCTATTTTAATAAATTGATAAACTCCAGAATACCAGAGATCGATAATCTTGTAACATGAAACACATCAAACATGATATTTGTGATTTCAAAACTATTATTATACTTTCAACATACCTGTCTACACTAGTTTCAAGTATTTTTCTTCAAACCAAATAATTCATGAATGATTTCAAAGTAAAACAAAATTAGAGAACCAAAATTTCATCAACAAAGCACAAGCAGCTTCAAAATCCACATCAGCTGATAAACACAAGTTTTCAATAATATTGTTCCTAGGTTTCCTAAAATTTCATTTTTTTAACAAATTTAAATCGATGGACTCAACTAATCACTTGAAAATCTCTATTTAACTGACAACCAAAATGCGATAAGAACTGAATCAGACTAATTTCAAAGTCACTAAAGCAAGGACTAATGTTTTCTGAAAATAGAGCTATTTGGCTCACAACAGGCTTTGATTACAACTACTGTTAGTAGTCAACACTTAAAACGCACTGATTGTCCTCATTCAAAGATGAGAAATTACTTTTTATTCTAGTAATGTATCAATTTGTAGTCAAATTTTGCCTTGCACACTTTCAAAGAATCTGTCGAACAGAAACATGCCTGATATGATCAAGTACAGAATTAATATGATTATTATAATAATTATATCAAATTAATTATTTGGATGTGATTGATGTACTCCACATTAAGATAAATGAAATTAGTAATGTGTCTAATGACTAAATGCTGTTACCGAGTATGCATTTTCCGAGTAATATTTCGGAACAGAAGAATTTTTGGGAAAAAGAATGTTTTTTCTTTCCTTTCCTAGATATTGAATTATTGATCAAATAAATGAGTATGAATATAATATTTTAATTAAATAGTATCTCTATATTGAAACAAACTATATTGCAACTTATATTACTATATTAATTACTTAAATTGCAATTGAATTGATCTACATTTTGAAATGATTCGAAGCATAAAATTTCTTTGTACTACTATGTTATAAATTTTCACTTTGTTCTGTAAATGATTTTTGATTAATAAACTTCGATTTGATTTTAATTATCCCCTCCAAATATGATCTGTGATGGTTTTCTTTTGTATTTCACGTATTAATAAGTTTTCTTTTGTTTACATCGGTTGCAATAATGTCTTATTCTTGTCTTCCTCCTCAACATCACTTATCCTTCTCCACCTCCTCCTACTTCTCCTCCTCCTGTTTCTTCTTCTCCTTTCTCATCTCCTACTTTTTCCTCTTCTCTCTCGTCTTCTTCATCATTAACATCATCATCATCATCATCTACTTCTTTGTCTTTTACAGTGGACACAGCGAGCAACCAACTATTGCAAATTATATTTGATGGATATGTTCATCATCTTCTTCTTCTTATATTTCTACTTCTTCTTCCTCTTTTACAGTGGACACAGCGAGCAGCCAACTATTGCAAATTATTTGTAATGGATGAACCTTGATTTGATTTGAGTAGATTGGTGACTTACATTGGTTGCAGTCGCCTTATTTGTTTCTCTCCTCTTTTCACTTATCCTCCTCCTCCCTCTTCCTCCTCTTCTTCTTCTCCTCCTTTTTATTCTTCTACTTCTCCTTCTTCTTCTCCTCCTTTTCATTTTTCTCCTCCTCTTCTTCTCTTCTTTTTCTTCTTCTTCTCCTTCTTTCTCTTCTCCTTTTTTTTATTTCCACTTCTTCTCCTTCTTCTTCTCCTCCTCCTTTTTATTCTCATCCTCCTCCTTCTTCTTCTTCTTTTTCTTCTTCTTCTTCTTCTCCTCCTTCTTTTTCTTCTTCTTTCTTTTATTTTCTACTTCTCCTTTTTCTCTTCTCCTCTTTTTATTCTTCCACTTCTCCCCTCCTCCTTTTTCTTCTCTACTCTTCTTCTTCTCCTCCTTTTTATTTTTCTTCTTCTTTTCTTTTTATTTTTTCTTTTTCTCTCTCTTTTATTCTTCCACTTCTCCTTCTTCTTCTTCTTCTTCTTCTTCTTCTTCTCCTCCTTTTATTCTTCTTCTTCTTCTTCTCCTTCTTCTCCTTCTTTTTTCTCTCTTCTTTTTATTCTTCTTCTTCTTCTTCTTCTTCACTTCTCTTCTTCTCCTTCTTCCCTCCTTTTTATTTCTTCTTTTTATCTCCTCCTCCTCCTCTTCCTCCTTCTTCTTCTTCTTCTTCTCCTCTTCTTCTTCTTCTACTTCTTCTTCTTCTTCTCCTTTTTATTCTTCTTACCTTCTTCTTCTTTTTCTTCTTCTTCTTCTTCTCCTCTTTTTATTCTTCCACTTCTTCTCCTTCTTCTTCTCTCTCCTCCTCTTATTCTTCTTCTTCCTTCTCTTCTTCTTCTTCTTCTTTTATTTTCTCTTCTCTTCTTCTTCTTCTACTTCTTCTTCTTCTCTTCTCCTCCTTTTTATTCTTCCTTCTCCTTCCTCTTCTTCTTCTTCTTCTTTTCTTCTCTTCTCCTTCTTCTCCTCCTTTTATTCTTCTTCTTCTTTTCTACTTCTCCTTCTTCTTTTTATTCTTCCACTTCTTCTCCTTCTTCTTCTTCTTTTTCTTTCTTCTCCTCCTCCTCCTTTATTCTTCTCCCTCCTCCTTCTTCTCTCCTTTCCTCCTCCTTCTTTTTCTTCTTCTTTCTTCTTCTTCTTCTTCTTCTTCTTCTTCTTCTTCTTCTCCTACTTCTCCTTCTTCTTCTTTCACAGTGGACATAGCGAGCAGCGACTGATTTTATTTATGAATAATTATTTGAGTAGAATGGTTGAAGTGGTTGACTGACCGAGACCATTTTGCCCTCGGTGGGCATGTAGGCGGGGCGGTTGGAGAGACGCAGCTTGGTCTGCAGCGTGTTGAAGTTGGTCTCCAGCTTGGCCTTCTGCTCGACGCGCGGGGGCTTGTGCTTGCGCCGGTACGTGCGGTACTCCTCCAGCTTCTTCTGGCAGCCGGACAGCGAGTTGTCCGTCTGACGGCTCTGCAGCCACGGCATCGTTCGACGGATCCATTCCAGCAGCTGCAATCAAATCAATCAAATCTTTATTCAATAAGTCGCATTTACAAGTCTACGCTCAGCAATGAAATGAAATAAAAATATTCTTTATTAGGCAGAGTTAGGACTTAGAAAGTCCTTTCTAGCACTCAAGATTGAAAGTGATGAGAGAAATAATACAAGTAACAATAAATATAGAATTAAATTATAGTAATTTAGATAAAAAGAGGGGACGAAATTCTGATCAATACAGTAAATAGTATATAATCTTCATTCAATGAAGATTAATAAGTCAGATTCAATGAGATTCAATTAAGTCACATTTACAGGAACAAGTAAGCTCAGGAACATTTGAACTGTCAAGAGAAATGATAAAAGTAAAAATAAATATAGAATAAAATTATAGTAATTGAAAATTGGAAGGAGGAGATGACATTCTATTCTTTGAGCTAATATCTAATGCTAGACATATTTAGCTCAGTGATCTTTTCTAGGCAGTAAAAATTACAAATAAAGAAAACGAGAAAAAATAATTGAAAAATTGTTATCTTCCCTTAAAAATTAAAAACATTCGTCAACTGAGTATGGGACTCCTTCCGATAAAACTCTATCTTTGCAATAATGGATGGAAAAAACATTTGAAATAATGTTAGAATATGAAGAGTATGCAATAAGATAATATTTTCACAAATCATGTAGTATAATTATTAAAGATGATTTATTTATTTGTTAGTCGTGATGCCCGCATAAATCTTAGTTGCATAAAGCTAGTTGCACGTAAATCTATTAAATTTTACAATTGAATGACGTCATTTAACAAGATTAATGCTAAGAAACCCCTAATGAGCTCCGTAAACATCAGAGATTAAAATCTTTTCTGTATTCGAAAATTACACAAGTCTATTTTAGGAAGCTAGCACGTGATTTCTGAATAATAAAGATACATTAAAATAAATGTATTCTTTCTATATATTTTGCACGTTTTTAAATTCCTATTTAAAAGAAAGTTTGAAAAACGAAGAAAACACTAAATAGGAGTTCAGAAACGTGCAAAATATATATTTAAAGAGTTGGAAAAGATGTTGAGGAGACAACAAGAGGGTCCAAGAATGAATGAGAAGTGAAACATGGCACAAACATGAATAATCAACTGAAAAAAAATTGAAAGGAATGTAAGTACATTGCTACTAAATTTGAGTCTCCCAAACCAAGTCTTTAAACTAAGTCTTGAGTTTTTAAACCATTGGGTTTTTCATTTTGAATAAAAATTTAGAAAATCAACTTACATCGCTGGCAAGTCGCTCATACTCTTCCATGAGTCGTTCGTTTTCCTGGTTCACCTTCAACACTTTGCAGATTCTGTTGGCCGCTGTTTCAGCCTAGGAAACATCAAACACACTTAAATTAGAAATCTATATAAAATCTAAAAACAATACAGAATAAAATAGAATTGATTATATTCCTTTCAGTACACGAAATATATACAATTGAGAACGACGAAACATCAACAATAGAATAGTTAAATAATGTATTACAACATATCCTCTAAGTTTTTCTCACAAATATAAATTAGAATATCAATAGAGAAATATAAATACAGTACATTGTAAAGGTGAGAATTTATAATTAAAATAATAGTATCAAAGTTGAAAACTTGTATTAAAACTCGAAAATATAATAAATTTTAACTATTCAATACCATTCATTACACTTAAAACAATGGAGCTTTTGTAAAACAATCTAGCTTCTTGTTGAAAAAGACTTGACAAATAATTTTTTCCAAAATTATATTCCATTACATGTCTACATAATATTTGTATCTGTGAAAAACTCTACCTAAATGAATCGTATCTGATAACAGAATACAATATTAATTCTTTTAAGTTCATTTATTTATTTATTAAGTAGTAGTTTAGTTATTTTATTTATTAATGAACAGTGCTACACTCTATAGAACAGAGGTTACACTCCAATTGCTCTGCATCTAAACCAGATAATACATTTGTACAAGTTCTACCAATAAAAGTACTTTTGACAATTTACCCACACAACAAGTGGGTAGTATATTATACACTGTATACATTATATGAAACATTATTATATCAGGACTAGTAGGGGAAGTGATATGATTTGTTTCAAAACTATTCATTTATTAAAGTTTTTTTTTTAAAAGATAGATTGCTATCTAGTCTTGAGACTAATGAGCAACTTTTTTCTAACCTAAATTACTAAGCACTTTTTACAAGAGTAATCCTCCTAAGGCTCTCTTATTCAAATTAATTCAATTAAATCTAAGTACACTACTGATGACTGTACTACATAGCTTGGTTTAAAAAGTGATATAATATTGTGTCTATGATATTTGTATTAATGAGAATTAATATCAAATATTTGTATAAAAAAATGTCATTTAAAAAGCAAGAATTTCAATACACAAGTACAGATTATATTAGTGAAAAAAGACACAAGAAAGTACCTTTTGCGCGCCAGAAAAGCAATGGTAGTAGGAAGACACATAGGTCATAATGGCTCGCTCGTCAGGCATAGCGGTGTTGGTCATATCTGCCAAAAACAACAAGAAACACTCGCACATGCAGTTTAATACAATTCAAAAGCAACACAAAGCAACTAATTCAACATAGATACAAGATACAACAGGTTAAAAAAGTATTAGACGATATTATACAAACAGAAAATCAGAAAATATTAAACAATCAGCAAACCAAGCCAGCAATGGAGAGATATTGTTGGGTTGTTAAACGATTCTAGTTGAATTGAATGTGGTTAAGTGTTACATGATTTGGGAGACTTTCAGAAAGTATAGGGGAAGTTGTACGAAAAATGATGACGTAAAATGACGTCATCTAAGGATTCAAGGCAACAAGATTCCTATTGAGTTCCGTTAAATGACGGCGGTTAGATATAACTAGATTTTGTGCAATCGGCCCGTGAAATGTTCTCAAAATAATCGTAGTTTAACCGAGTCTAGTGAGGTTGCTCTCTTTGTAATAATATTGATTGATTATTTTAATTGATTATCATTGATTTGATTGGTATTTCAACACGAAGAGATAAAGATTAGATATTTCTGCCTATTATTATTAGCGAATCGGCTTTGAACGGTGGGGAGACCGGAAGGTAGTTCCATCTCAAGGTTACAATTTCGCGTCATAGATGTTATATTTTACAAAAAAATCAAGATGTTTTTCGAAATTTGTGCTCTCAAAACAGTTGAATACTGTACAATAGTTTATCAAATTAGGCCTATAAATGTCACTATAGGCCTATAAAAGTCACATAAATTCACAAGCTGAAAGGTCATTCAAGGATTATTTAAACTGAATTATTATAATAGTATACAACAATAAAATTTTCGATAGCAAGCTCAGCCTACATATTTATACATTACTTTTTACAGTTCAGTATGGGCTTTTATTGAAATGCAGAGCGTTTTATTTCGATTATCAATATTCATTCATTCATTAATTGATGGATAGGTTTAATAGTTTGGTGAACGATGTGTATTTCTTGACTAGTTTGTTTATATTTGAAGAATTTGTAAAAAGAAAAAAATACTGACTTGTATTTAAGTCAGTATTTAAAAAATACTGACTTGTATTTAAGACTTGTATAAGTTAGCACTCTATAAGTGACCTTGAATTATTCAGGATTAATTGCTATGAAAAAATCTCCCATGAATATTGACTCAGGAGTAGAAATTGAAGATTAACTAGAGAATTTAAACAACATAAAGTGAATATTAAGGGGGTTTATGATGAATTTAACTTTTCACTTTAGGAACCTTTGAGCCTGAGTAATAACAATTTCAATTTCTAGATCAAAGTTTGCATTGAAATTACAGTTATAATTTATTGTTGAATTACAATTTATTTGTATGAATTCAGTCCTAATACTGAAGTTAGAAGTACATCCCTTGAATATGCACATGTTGTGAAGACGATACCATGATTCTGAGATATTTCAGTTGTGAAGAATCAAGACAAAAATCAATTATTAATATTAAGCTAGCACTCTATATCACCAGAAATTATTTTGTTACACCAGTTATTTCAAATCGGTCTCAATCGATCTTTTTTATACAATCAACACACAATACAAGCTGAAAATGGCTGAAAACAGAAATCAAGAATGTTAATAGTATTGGTCAGATCACAGATGAAATATTAAACATAAGATTTGCATAGTGTTTGCAAAGAAGTAACTCGCAAAATTATAAACAGTTTATTTTGCAGATTGATGCTCGGTTTCTTAGTCGTTTTTAATTCAGTGAGCTGTTAACAAGTTTAATAAACTATTTACTGAACGACTGACAAACTCATTTACTGATCCAGTAAAAGGTTTACTGAACGATTAGGAAACTCACTGAACCGTTTACTGGTCCAATAAATGTTTAATGAACGTCTAAGAAACTCAGTGAACTGTTCAGTTGCTCAATAAACTGTTTACTGGACGACTGAGAAACTCAGTAATTCATTAACTGGTTCAAAAAACTGTTTACTGGACAACTCGCTGAACTGTTTACTGGATGACTGAGAAACACTCTAAACTGTTTAATGATCAAATAAACTGTTTCGTGGAAGACTGAGAAACTCAGTAATTTTTTTACTCAATAAACAGTTTACTAAGCGACTGATGAATCTGCCACAGACTTTGTTATTAGTATTGTTTAGCTCACAGCAGAAAAGTATCACTGAAAAATGTCAGGTTTTGCTGGGAAAATCTCAGTTTTGCAAAAACAAGCAACAGGTGGTTAGCAGGTTTGTTTTGGGGGGAAATTTAGAGAGAACACAATGCGCACAAACTGAGGAGGAGCAGGGCTGACAACTTGACAGTTGGAAATTTACCTGTTGCGCGCCCTGGAAGGCGTGATAGTAGCAAGACACATAGGTCATGACAGCGCGCTCATCTGGCTTGGGTGTGTTGATCAGGTCTGGACAGGTTTATCGTTCAATAAAATTAATAAAAAATGTTGAACATTTTAAAAAATAATTCAATGAAATTCAAAGTTTTTCAATTAATGATACTATCAACTTGGGAAATTGGGAGGAGTTCATTAATAAAATAGCTCATTATGTTTCCTACTTTCAGAGGTAATTATGTTTCCTACTTTCAAAGTTTGAGCTTAGTTCATATTTCACTTTTAAAGTGAGCTTAGGTTTATCATAGAATAACATTAATAAAAATTGTTGAAAATTTTCAAAAATAATTCAATAGAATTCACAATTTTTCGGTTAATGATACCATCAACTTGGAAAATTGGGAGTTCATTAATAAAATAGCTCATTATGTTTCCTACTTTCAAAGGTAATTATGTTTCCTACTTTCAAAGTTTGAGCTTAGTTTATATTTAACGTTTGGAGTGAGCTAGGTTTATCATTCAATAACATTAATAGAAATTGATGAACATTTTTAAAAATAATTCAATGAAATTCACAATTTTTCGGTTAATGATAGCATCAACTTAGAAAATTGGGAGTTCATTAATAAATAGTTCATTATGGTTTCCTACTTTGTTTTCAAAGATGCTTATATATGTTTCCTACTTTCAAAGTTTGAGCTTAGTTTATATTCAACTTTTGGAGTGAGCTAGGTTTATCATTCAATAACATTAATAAAAATTGTTGAAAAAATTCAAAAATAAATCTATGAAATTCACAGTTTTTCGGTTAATGATAGCATAAGCTTAGAAAATTGGGAGGAGTTCATTAATAATAGTTGATTATGTTTCCTACTTTCAAAGTTTGAGCTAGTGTTACTTTAATAATCAATTGAAATTCACAGTGATAGTGATTACCCCAAATGTTTTAAATATGAAATTGATGGATAAAATAAAAAAGGTGTGTATTATGAATTACAAGTCAAAGTTTTCGGCTTTCTTCATTGGAGAGGTAATTTTTTTATTTATCTGTTCCACTGCATTGTGAAAGTACTATTATTCTTAAAGATTTTTCTAGGAAAATCAATTTCACTGTTCCATCCAGTAGACAATACAAGATAAAAATTTTAGTACCTTAAAAATATTGCGCTTTGTCTCAAACTCTATTCGTTTTTATTCAAGTTTCTAGGAATGCTAGTAAACCCAAACAAAGATATGTAATTATTATTTTATGAGCCTATAAATCTAATTTCATGACTTACAGCCGATAAATTGCTGTTTTTAATTACGTCTGAAATAACTTCGTACAGCCTACTCTCATTATTCTTACATTCAGTACTAGAACAAAGAGGTTATTAATATTTTGAAGATGTGCTATTTTGAAGAGTTATTAGAAATCAAGGTTGGAGAAACAATAATTTGTCCAGGAATTTCAAAATAAGAGATGAAACTCAAGAAAAACTGCCAGTATGCCAATAGAGAATGATGTAATAACTTAAATTCAACAAATTGTTTTGCATAGAAAGCTTCAAAATGAGCATGATTTGATATTTCTGATATATTCAGAGAAAGTTATGATTTTAAACAAAACATTGTTCTAACACCTGTCTCTCCTTGCTGTGAATACGATATAGTTGATACATTAGTATTATAGTATAATGATAGAAAAAAAGTTTAGCACAAGAAATATTAGTGATTATGTGAATATTTTCTGTAAATATGTGAGGACTTCGTCTTTCTACAGTAGCCTTGAGTGTAGGATATTCAAATAGTGACTTTGTGAATTCGATAGAATACACAAACCCAATGGTGGAACTTCAATAACAGGCATTCGCCCAAAACTGTTTCAATCCCTAATTTTAACTATCATTGTCCAGAGGGGGTTATATGATGTAACAATTAGAAAGCAAGATTTGAAATAAGAAACTTTAAAAATAAAATGTTCGAATTTCGAGACGAATAATTGAAATGAAGTATTATATAATGATATAAAACAAATTGTGTATCATGTGTTTATTTCATCCAATTCTGATGAGTAAATATAACTTCTTCTCATGGTAATACATATTTAAATTTGTTGATATAAGAATACATACATTTGATAGAAAGTAATAATTAGACTGAAACTTTTGAGTTGAACACCCTATTCTCAATTACGATTTCATTCCCTATGTCCAAACTTGGTCGATTTTTGTGTGCTGCACAGCGGCAAATGCTTGAGTGGCACACAAAATCGACCACGTGTGGACATAGAGGCTTACCTTCGGGGTCCAACATGCGAGGTATGTCGAGGTACTTTTCGGCGACATCGAAGGCGGTGTTGAGGTTCTGCAGCGGGTTGTCCTTGGACAGTTTGTGGTAGTCGATGAGGTCGGGTCGGTGACGGTGGATCAGTGCGCAGAACGCCAAACCGTCCTTGAAACTAATTGCCAGAAAAAGAAGAAAACATTAGAATTTGCAGGAAATTAAGGAAGGAAAACATACAAAAATAATTTTTATAGCAAGGGAGAGCTTAGGCGAATAATATGAATAAAATTGATATTGGATAAAAAGACTCGATAAAGGAATAAAAGGGGAAAAAACATTAGAATTTGAAGGAAATTGAGAACGAAAAACATGCAGAAATATGAAATTTCATTTTATTTGATAGTCTGTTATGTCTAGATTTATAGACATTTTAAATAATGTAATAGATGCATGAAAGGATAACAACTCAATGAGTGAAAATTTTACATAGGTTGAGGCTCATAAATTTTAAGATGATGAACTGATGAGGATAAACTCAATTAGAACTAGTATTAAACACATGTGTAAGACTACTTCTTCTTCTTCTCATATAGTGCATATGATTTTATACATAATATAGTCTAAGGTAGTTTTAATATTATTTGATTTACTATATCTGATGGCAGGTAAATTAACATTTTTGTTTCTGTTATATTTCCTTTATACCTGCTTGATGTATTTCGCTATTTTTTGTGAGAATAAGCTTTGTTAATTTGAAGACGAGCCATTCCTCCACACAGGCTTAGCCTAATGAGGAATGCACTTGATTTTTTCTTTTCTATATATTTTTTGTATGAACTGTAATATAAAGTGAATAAAGTATTTGATTTGATTATAGCAGGGAATAGCATGGGTCAATACAATGAGGACAGAACATTGATATTGAATAGACTCAATTTGCTCTACAAAAAAGACAAAATTTTATTAAGGAAATTAAGAAAGGAAAACATACAAAAATCATTTTTATAGCAAGGGCGGAAAATTGATATTGGATAAAAAGACTCGATAAAGGAATAAAAGGGAAAAAATCATTAGAATTTGAAGGAAATTGAGAACGAAAAACATGCAGAAATATGAAATTTCATTTTATTTGATAGTCAATAATTTGGTAATTAAGGTAATTTTAATATTATTTGATTTACTATATTTCTAATGATGACGCTCATACGATCTTGCAACCATATTGTCTGAACGTCATCATTTGAAAACACATGTTTGTTATCCGAGTCGCTGAGTTTCCGCGATTTGAGTTTCCAAGTGTGAGTAGAGCCTTACCGAACTCAGAAACTAATGCCAAAAATTGACATTTAAACAAGACTTGAGAGAAAAATAAGACACAATTGAATGAATATACTTAAAAGTGTGAAAATAGCATGGATTCAATTTCATTTCGTTGTTAATATCATCCATTGACCACCTATAAGAGTGGGATTTGGATTTTTTAATAATTATTATTACTCTAATATTAGTCCTATATAAAACTCTATACCTACAAGAATGATCGGTGCTCATAACGAGCATATAACGCTCATAACGATTCCTCAATCGAGTACACACATATATCTAGAAATCGAAAGTAGTCACCTACTCAAACTACTGTAGCTATCCAAGGCCTGTATGCGTATGCACCATCTTCTATCAAACTAAATTCAACGAGACTTAGTTTAAATTCGCTTAAAATGAAAATTCACAGGTTTAGCTAAGTTTAAACTGTCAATCCACAGTCTAAACTCGGATTTGTAAAGCTTGGTTTAAACATAGAGGGTTCATACGAGCTTAAGGCTTGTTTTGAACGATGTTAAATAGTGAATTATGACCACTATCAATTCAGGTTAATGGTATACTATAAACTACGACTTTAGGTGGATTGCAAACCAACCTGAGATGGAAGTTCTGTACGTTGACATTCTTGTAGGGCGCCGTCTTGCGCTGGCACCACAGCAGCAGACCCTCCTTGGCGGTCATCTCCTCCACCGAAATGTCCTGAATGGCGAACCTCAGAATGATCGTCCAGATCATACCCAGAGTCATCTTCAGGTTGCCGTCGACAATTTCTACAAAATAAAATAAAAGATTCTCAATTCAAATTCTTTATTGTCAAAATGTTCCAGATTACTAGAATGAATGATAGAAAAATACCTCAACAAGAACTTTCAATGACACCCGATCCCTATGCGCACACTTGCTAACAATGTTTACTAACTATTCAGCTGTTAATCTATGAATCGCTGTAGTTGATCTACTTGGAAAACTATGTAGACCATTATTATAGCCTATAAATTTTCATAGATCTATATTAGCTACACAGACTAGACCCCTACACACAGAGTAGGGGTACTCGTGTAAATTATGGTCAATTGTCATAGAATCTTTATTTTAGAATCTTCTATCTTTATATAAAATAGGTGAACTCCGTGGTTTCTCAATCAATTTTGTTCGTTCACATCTCATTTGAAAGATCTCATTGAGAAGATGTCATATAGACTTACATTTTGAAAAAGTCATCTTTTGCCGTTGCTTTAGCATAGGAATAGATGAGTTGAAAACTTTTACATTTCAACTTATGATTTAATGATCAGCTTTTTGATACTGGAATTCTTATTTGCATTGTTCACTGCACCGGTAAGGTCATTTATGCCGGTAAGGTCATGGGAGAGAAACAGAGGGAGACAAGGAAAGAGAGTGAAAGAGGGCGAGAGTGGGGGAGGCAGAGGAAACAGAGAGAAAGAAGAGACAAAGAGGAAGAGAGAGAATAAGAGTGAAAAGAGAGATGAGGAAGAGGAGAAGAAGGAGGAGGTGAAGGAGGAGAAGGAAAAAAAAGAGGAGAAGACGGAGGAGAAGGAGGAAGAAGGGTGGGAGTAGGAGGAGGAGGAGTAGGAGGAGGAGAAGGAGAAAGAGGAGAAGAAGGAGAAGGAGAGGAGGAGGAGGAGAAGGAGGAGAGGAGGAAGAAGGAGGAGGAGGAAGAGGAGGAGGAACAGGAGGAGGAGGAGGAAGAGGAGAAGGAGGAAGAAGAGGAGAGGAGGAGGAGGAGGAAAGGAGGAGGAGGAGGAGGAGGAGGAAGAAGGAGGAGGAGGAGGAGAAGGAGGAGGAGAAGAGGAGGAGGAAGTGGAGCAGGAGGAGGAGGAGGAAGAGGTGGAAGAACAGGAGGAGGAAGAAGAGGTGGAGAAGGAGGGAAGAAGAAGAGGAGAGGAGGAGGAGGAGAGGAGACGGAGGAGGAGGAGGAGGAGAAGGAGGAGGAGAAGAAGGAGCAGGAGGAGGAGAAGGAGGAGGAGGAGGAAGAGGTGGAAGAACAGGAGGAGGAAGAAGAGGTGGAGAAGGAGGAAGAAGAGGAGAAGAGGAGGAGGAGAGGAGAAGAGGAGGAGGAGAAGAAGGAGGAGAAGAGGAGGAAGGAGGAGGAGGAAAGAGGAGGAGGAGGAGGAGAGGAGGAGGAGGAGGAGAAGGAGGAAGAAAGGAGGAGGAAGAAGGGAAGGAGGAGGAAGAAGGAAGAAGAGGAGGAGAAGGAGGAGGAGGAGGAAGAGGTGGAAGAACAGGAGGAGAGGAGAAGAGAAGAGAGGAGGAGAAGAGGAGAAGAAGAGGAAGAAGAGAAGGAGGAGGGAGAAGAATAAGAAGAGGAGTAGGAGGAGGAAGGAGGATGCGACCTGGGATGATATGCTTCTTTATTGTAATGTGAATATGTTTCAATGAGCACGAACCTTCAGCGCCGATGGAGACGAGCTTGACGCCCTTGCTGGCGATGAAGTCGAGCGCCTTGTTGACGTTGGCGATCTTGTGGAAGCGCATCTTGCCTCGGTCGGGCTTGGGCAGCGTCTCGCCGCTGATCACCTCCGGCAGCAGCGTCAGCTTCAGCCCGTTGCGGAAGTCCTCCTCGATGTTGTCGATCGCCGTGCCCGCCTTGCGCAGGTGCGAGTTGCACCACGCCGTGAATGTCTGCCCAACACACAACGCACAACGTGTTGAAAAGGGTTGGAAATTAAGAAATTCATTTATTCATCAATAATTAACATATTTCCAATATAACAGTGTTACAATGTATAAATAAATCCTCCCTGCATGCATGATTTGTCCGTGTGCAGGGATAAGTCATAATTCATCAGACAGAGAAAATATTTTTAAAAAAATAAAAGAGAATAATAAAACCAGCCACCCGCTTACAATCTGCTTTTAGACAGCATCGCTACAACCCTCAATTGTTCTAGGACTATTGTTGTTAGGATAATTGAAAATAAAGAAATTCATTGATAAACAGAACAAAATCTGCAGGAATTTGCATTGAGCCAAAGCCAATTCTAATTGAAATAGAATTGTCTCTGATTGTGCTGAGTTGCAGAAAAGAAAAATTGTTATGATGGAGGGGATATAGCAAAAGAGAAATAAAAATAAATTGAAAACATACAGTATTCAAAACCAGAGAGAATAGAAGTAAAATTCTAGATTCTTATTGTATATTCTCTGAATAAAACTTACAGAAAGTGGAGGAATTTGCATTGTACAGCAAAGAAGAAAAATTGTAAAAAAGTAGTAAAGACAGAGGCATTCACGAAAACGAACAGAAACTGGAGGAACTTGTCCAGTAATGTGTTGAAGAGAAGAAAATTGCAATGATGGAGGAAATGTCGCCAAAAAAGAAAGACAAATTAGTTGGAAAATACTCAAGATGGAGGAGTTCATGAATAAAATTGCATTGTACTGTGTTGAAAAAAATTGATAGTGTTTAATTGATAATTGTAGTCTTACTACAGTGTATCAGTATAAGTTCAAGAGAAAGTTTATTAAAGTTCTAATTTGAGTAAATCTGAAACAAGTCAAACCAAAGCCAGTAATGAAAACTGAGTGTAACAACTTGTCAAAAGTTGTGAACAAAATCAATCATCAATCATGGCCGAAAGTTGGCGAAAGCAGGCCTGCCAACTTTTGAAGAAGTCAAATCGTGACAGATGGTTAACAACTGATACCAGTGCTGTAACTGTCAGCAAGTCTAATTGCTTGGTTCCCAAAGTGATTTATCGTGCTAGATTGCATTAAATATTGTGCACTTGACATTTGGCTGTCATTGTAAAATATTTGTTGATTAGGAAACTATTGAATACAGTACCGTACTCATTTTTTCAGAATACTGGACAACATGCGGTCACCCATCCAACAGAGTGCCAAGCGCTCGCCGCTCATGCCTCAGGCACCCAGTCGGCTAGTTTTCAGAGTTTTATCTAAAATTTCATGTATGGAAACACTAATTTTTCCTTAAAATGGTACAAGTGCCATTAGATATTCAATATCAATGACATTATTGTATCATAAATGACATTTATTAGATAGACTTTATGAGAAAAAATTTCGTGCCTCAAATTTTGGAATAAACCTAAAAGGCTGAAAGCTAGTCATGTTAGAATGTATCAATTATCACCTTTCAAATCGACCCAAGTGAAGATAAGAAACCTATTAGCCCACAACTAATGATGCTGGATCTGTGACGTCACTATTGGATCAATCTCGACTATCACATTACTTCAGGAGAGGAAAATCTATTTACAAAACACGCCTTATCATGTAGGAAATATCTCAATTTGTGAACGGTTGGAATAGATTCAACTGTTCAACATTTCCTTATTTGTACATGTTTTTGTATGCAGCTTATCATCACAAAACAACACTACACTGTCATGACATTCATTTTTCATGTAAATGATTCATGCATTCCAGAAAATGTCTTGTGGCATCTGACAGTAAAGTAGCGGACAATAGATCTCATTTCTTGAGTGTTTTTTCCTGATAATTGTGATTGTTAATGTTGTCTCGTAAGGTTTCTAGTTTTTGTGAAGGTTCTACTACTATTTTTAAAGTAGAATATTGAAAAGAAGCCTACATTAGAAGTAGCCTATATGAGTCCTGGTGAAGTTATGATAGATTGTTATTCCCATTTTTCGGATCAATATACAATTTTGCAAACCAAAAGTTCAAGAGACAATAATACCTTTGAAGAGACACACCTTTGCCAATTTGTAGTTCTAATTTATACAGGTTCTCTATAGAATGGAAATTTTCTCCTGTTGTACTTTCCAGTAAATCCATGGAGAAAGCATACGTCAAGTAGATGAATCATCATATAGGGACGGGTGTTTACATTTTTACTGTACGGCGAAAATAGTTCGTGTCAGGCGAGTTCAGAGGTCTCGCCGATCGCCCACTTGATAAACACAGCAAGTGTTTGAAGTACTCTCGAGTCCCCAGAGATATCGCCACCATCGTCTTTCTGTCGTTCACTATTTAAAATGGTTATAAATCATCTTCTTGTGTTTGCTTTCTCTATGGTATATCTCTCTAAAACAAACATTCATGACTTTTTCATAACTAAACACACGGCAAAGCTATAAACATTTGAACTAGATTTTATAGACTACAATATGGCCTCATTCACATAATCATAGAATTTTCTTGATTATCGGATTCAAACAAGCACCTAAAACAGTAAACCACGAAAGCTTGTTTATTGCTCCATATTTGTCTAGGCACTGCTCAAGTCCAACTATTAATACATTTCAAGTGTTGATGACTTTAAATGTTAACAATTTTAAACATCTGTTAATTGTGACAATTATTTTAATTTTTGTAATTAATTATGTTCTTCTTAATTAATCAATCTATTAATTTGATAAATTAATAGACATATTTCTTGTCTGAATGACAAGAGCTAGGTCTGGATGACAAGGACTTAGCGACAGAGTATGAACGCTAAAGATTCCACACCCAGCTTCTAGAGACACTGTCATTTTGCCATATTCTGCCCACTAGTATGCAAGAAAACAGTGCAAATAATGAATTGATCATTACTTAATCCAATATTGTTGTCGACATTCCTTGATAGGAGTGCCGTTTTTTCGTAGGAGTTTTGACAATGAACTTTCGAGTGATGAATTAATTTGAGCCGGTTGTGAATGAAAACAAGGTCAAGATTTGGCCTTATTTACTCAACATTTCGAATAATTGCATTTGGAATAATTAATATTTTGATCTGAAATAATTTGAAGATTTGAAATTAATTGGAAAGTGAGTAGCCTATGTCAAGATGTAACTTTAGAATGAACGGGTGGATTCACTGAACCAGCTTTTATTGTGTTTGCACCTTATGTTAAAAATAAACTGGAAAAATCCTCATTTTATCAATAAGGATATAATATCTATAAATAACAATCTTATTCTATCGGAATATCCTTCTATTTAAAATCCAAATTCTATTAAATCAGCAAGAATTGCATTAACAGTAGCACCTATGAGAGTCAAGGGTGCAATTACAAAATAACTTTTTAAAATATTGTAAATATTTTGAATAATAAATGTTTGAAGCTATTTACTATTGAAGCTGGTACTATTTTGGGAATAAGTCTACTGCATTTGAAATGCATCTGTAGTGTACTAATACTTCGAATGCACTAATAATATCATTTGCCAATTATTACCTTCGGTATGCTAATTAATTACTGTCTTGTATGAACTTATCCTTACTTGTAGGTTCGCCAAGTTCGAAAGAAATGAATTCAACTTTATAACTTGTACCAAAATAAATTAGGATACTAAAGAATTTGAGAAATTCGAAAATTCTTGGAACACTGATTGTGATTTTAATAAGCTTCTAAAATAGCTTTGGCATGATTAGAGGATTGTTTTAGGAATTTCTCTCGAAGGGCTTTAACAAGATTGGTCTTTCAACTAGGCTCACGTTTCAATGTTAATAAAACTCATTTTATGGACCGTGAGAGATAATTTCATCTTCCTATTACATATTTCACTCTTTCATCTAATATCAGTATCAATAATCATAATTCATAAGGCACCAATAAATAATTCTCAAATTCTTTACTGTCAAAAAATAACCATAAATATTCATATGTTCAGACATTTTTGTAATAAAACTTGAAAATAGCTAGATTACTCAATGCTACAATTTGTGTTGTTCAAATAGTTAACCAAATACGTTTACAAATATTTCACGAGTAGGAATTAACCAAATATTTAAAATAGTTAACCAAATATTTCACGAGTAGGAATTAACCAAATATTTAAAATAGTTAACCAAATATTTCACGAGTAGGAATTAACCAAATATTTAAAATAGTTAACCAAATACGTTTAACAAATGTTTCTCGAGTAGAAAAAAACCAAATCTAGCCTATTACTAGCCTATAAACTAGCCTATTATAATTTTTAATGAATTTTATGTTATTAGAATTGTTTATTTATTGTCTTCAATATAAGGAGAAGTTAGGACTCGCAGGTCCTCTCTGAATTAGAGTTCAGTAAATAGTAGTATCACGAATTTCAATGAAAATTCAGAATGGAATAATTCTCTTCCACAATGAAAGAACGGCCTTTTACTCCGTTAAGTATTGCATTCCATCAGGTAGACTTCATGAATGACCTTTGTTATTATGTACAGTTTGTGTGTGAGAGACTTTCCTACGCACAAGCACGCACAGCGTGCAGTTATTCGCGGCGTGATGTGGGATGACAAGAATGAGATAAGAATTCACAACACGACTATCATGTTATCAATCGTGACTGCGAACTAAGTCGAGCATGACTCGAATATTGACGAATGACAATGAACATTTGCTCGCCTAATGCTTTTGTTATGAGTCATGACACTGTCAACATCAAACATATTTTTGTTATTGTTACAATAAATATAGACAAAGTGACTTTTAGTATTTTATTAATTTGTTGTTGCTTGTCTTTTCGATAATGGAATCTGTTTACTACATTGTTTCTCGTCTTTCATTTATTTCACATTTGAATTTCTCGTTCTTGTAATATTAGATATCAATGAGGTTTGTTTTCTGTATGAATGTATTAAATAAATAATCTGTACTTCTATGGCTGTTTCCATAGAGAAATACATCAAAGAATTTCCTCTATTATTTGTACAATACTGAATGAATACATAATAATAATAGAAAATAGAAAATATTCACTATTGATAAAGTTCAAATAATACAGAGTAATACGAAAACAGAATAAAAAAAACAATATTCTTCTGTATTCTCTTTTTTGTGAGTGTGATGCCCACATAAGCTCTAGGCTTGTGCGTGGGTGATTGGAGGAGTGATGATGAGAGATGACTACTACTTTTTAGGGCCATAATATACGAGGCGCCATTTCTCTGGACCAATCCCAGAGCACCAAATTCGAACGTGTTACAGGCGTTGTTAGTCAAGAAGACAAGACAAGACGAGATTAGTCATTAGTCACAGTACATAGTTGCTTATGAAGCCATACACACCGATTAGTCATTGCATCGGTGTGTGCTGCTTCATAAGCAGCTATGTGAATTACTGTGACTAAACGTGACTAATTTCATCTTGTCTTGACTAACCGGTGTACGCCTAGCCTTATAGTAATTAATGAAATAATGTAATTTCCCATAGTATTGGAACAAAAGAACAAGTACAGTCTGCACAAGAGGATTAAAAGATAATGTATAATGATCAATGAACAATGAAAGAAAGAATGGCATTCAGAATAAAACATAATAATTCAAGGTGACCTAGATCTGTATTGTCCGTTTTTACTGTACTGTACAGTACTGCACTACACTGTACTCTAAACATGTTTATGTACTGTAGTTTACCACCTAGAGGCCTAGTTGTGGGAACCTAGATACAGCGTTCTCGTAGACTGATCTAGACTCTCCTTACACGAGCAAACTCTAGACCTGGACTAGAGATCACACTCTAGATTGCTCTCGCAAAGCAGTCTAGATGCTTGTTTTACGACTACTACCATAGACTAACTCTAGTATAGTTATAGTTAGTCTATGCTACTACAGTACTAAGCCATGAAACTCTTTTCTTCTTTATTATCTATCATCTTTCAGCTGCTTTGCCCCACCCAAAACACTTCACCAGCCCACCATCACCAAGCTCTAACGCCTTTTCATTTTCAAATAATGCTTTCTCCTAGCACTCTACATACTATTTACTATTCATGTACTTTTATATTGTTGAACATCATTGTATTGTTGTACATAATTTACATACTACATAGTATATACTCTGGAAGATAGAATACATAATGCTCCTTAAAATTTACTTTCAACACAGGAGAATTGACACTCCCGATACAGACACAGGTACAGGAGAGTCGACTTAGGAAGCTAGATAACATCTAAGTAACATAAAACTGGATTGAATCCGTATCATACACAAAGTTTACATGTAGGAGAAGTGTTAGTAGAAGAAGAAGACTATAAGGAGAGTCCTGTAATTCAGCGAAAACTTTTAGGTGTTGTAGGCTATACATGGAAATAGAGGTAGAAGACTTGTAGATTTGACTAGAAACTAGAATTTTTGAGAAAAAAGAGAATACTTCCATGTATTGTACCATAGACAAAGAATACGCAAGTATTGTCTATTGTCTATAGACAAAGAATATGCAAGTAAATACTTCCATATTGTATCACAGACAAAAATACGCAAGTATTGTCATATTGTCTATGATTGTACTCATTGAAATAAAGACGGAAGTACAAACAATGCAGGATACTTACAAGAAAAGAGAAGTTATTCCATAAACCAAACTCTGTTATACCATAGATAAGAGATAGGAGATAACTAATCTGTTATCTATGGTTATACTTTGATATTTTGAAAATATCTATGTTATTCTTTCATTCTATATTCATTCATCTACAATGAAAACTGTCTTCACTATAGGAACAGAAAGAGGTGATCTGCGAAGGTACCGACCAGAAGAGCAAGAAGACGAAGAAGGAGAAAGAAGAATAGAGAAAGAAGAAAAAGAGAGCGAAGGAGGAGGAGCGAGTGTTGAGAGAAAGAGAGAGATCATGAAAAAGAAATAATGTGTAGAGAAATTGAGAGTGGCCTAGAAGAACCATATTCCATTGGACATGCGCATTACATTACAGTACTATAGTAACCAGTAACACGTGTTCGACCTATTTTATGCACGGTACAATAATAGTAACTAGGTTCAGTCAGTCTCATTTATATACTATACGGCTCGTCTTCCGAAATAACTGTAACATATCAAATTTACTACGTGACCTTATAAGATCGTATAGTTTGTGAATTGGATAGTTTTGACTATACTCGGATTTCTTGACTATATTGGAATTCCTATATTCGGGTTAAGAGTATAATGGAAAGATATTTTAGTACGAAAAACAAGTAGATGAGAGAATAGTATAAACGGAGGATAGGGAAAAAGTAAAAGAAAATAAGTGAAGAAGGTGAAGAACAAGATTATGAATCGGTGGCGAAGCGTACATTTCCTATAGGAAATATACCCGGCGATGACCAAATAAGTATACCACGCTTCGCCACTATTATGAATAGAGTACACAGAGAAGTTGACAGATAAAAAAAAGAGAAGGTGAAGAGCAATGAATAAGAGAAGGAAAGAAATGAATAAATGATACAGAGATCAGGAGAAGAACAAAAAAAGTAAAGGTACATTTGTCACATTTGAAATGCTTCTAATTATAAGATGGGAAGCGAAAAATAGGGGAGAAGAAGAAGTGAGAGACGATAAATACCGCGGAAAAGAGGAAAAACAGAAGAAGGAGCATCCGGAATGAAGAAGAAGAAGAAAGGAGGTGTGAGAAGAAAAATAAGTGAGACAGAGACAGAAGAGAGAAAGATGACGCGAGAGAGGATAAAAAACAAGAAAAAAAGAAAGGAAGAAGAGAGAAGAAAAATAAGTAGAAAAACGAAAGAAAAAGTAGGGGAGAATGAGAAAATTAAAAAGGAGACGAAAAAAGAAGAAAGGGAGAAAGAAAAAGAACAAGAAGAAGAAGAAGGAGAAGGATAAGAAAAGAAAAGAATAAGAAGAAGAAGAAGAAGAAGAAGAAGAAGAAGAAGAAGAAAGGAGGAGAGGGGAGAGAAGGAAGACGAGAAAAGAGAAGAGATGGGAGAAGACAAAAGAAGAAGAAGAAAAAGAAGGGGAGAAAGAAGGAGAAGTATAAAGAGAAGAAGAAAAGAGAAGGAAAAAAGAAGAAGAAAAAGAAAACACTAGTAATGGTAGCAAAACAGTGTAATTTGACGAAGATTTCTAAACGAGGTATGCATACTAACAGATTCGAACACCAAATGCAGTTAGCCTACAGTATAAGTAGTCCATGTGTCCATCATCATTAGGATAAAAGTCGGGTGAAAGGTTAACCTATCATAATTTACAGAAATGTATTCAGGTTTTCAACTGAAAGTAGGTAGGTAGCTCTACATTTTCTCAACACGGGTTCTGGTTCCAAACTGAACGAAGTAACTCTGATTATAAAAATCAGTGGCATCAAGGAAGGTACTACAAAAATAGTGGCGAATCACCTATAAAACTAGTCAACTGTCATAGGACTTTCTACCAATAAAAAAGGCAATTTACAATTTTATGGATGAATTTAATAGTTTGAATGAATCCCTGAATGTCGGATGAAGTCCCATGCTTCAAAAACATTTTTCAGACATCCAAGAAGTAAGATAGACGACTCCTTTCTTCATATCAAAATTCAAATATGGAACATTAAAATGAAAGTATAAGATTATTGAGTTTATAGCTAGTTCATTCTACTAAGGGCAGTATGCAACATTTTCGTTTGAAACAAGTTCTACAAATCAAGATTTAAACTTGGTTTAATCTGTTAATTTTCAGTTTAAACTAAGTTATGTTAGACTCAGTTTAAACGAAGATAGGGTATACGGGCCTTAGGCACCTAAATTGAAAATTAATATTATTGCCATCCAAACTCATTATTCATTAATCATTATAATACTTTACAATGCTTAAAGTGTATAAGAATTCATTAAACATTAATACTAGTACTGTACATGAATTCTTTTACTACTTTTCAAACATTCTAGAAAGCTTCATTGAGATAATTCATTGTCATTATAGGTGGCTTGACAAAATTAACCAAAGATGCAGATATTAAAATAATTTTGTAATAACTATAACTGTATTGTAATAACTGTTGTAATAGTGAGGTTATAATTCATCATGAACAACATGAAGCATACAATAATTTTAGGAAATAAAACTTTTCTTTGGAATCAACTTACGAATCAACATTGAATTCACAAGGCTTGGATGAGGAGGTAAATCCATCATGAAGTACCTGAAATAAAAAAAGTACTGTTAGTGAATACTTACTAAGATCCTTACTACTTGAATACATGTAATGTAAAATCATCAACAAACGAGATAGATTTTTATCAATCATACATAAGAATTCACACGTAAGATTTGATACGTTAAAAAATTAATGCCAAAAAAGTTAAGATTCTCATCCTAGTACAAATTTCAACGAAAACGAAAAATCACAGGCAATACAATAATGATGAAGAAAAAACATTTCTCTTCAAAGTTTAAAATTTTCATTAAAAGGATTGTAATTGTTATAATTCAAATAATTAATAATAATAATCAATAACTAAAACAATTGTTCAAATTAGGTTAATGTTCAATTAAATTAAGTTCAAATAATTGAACCAGTGTAAAGACTGATCTATGATTTTATATCAAGGGTCGACAAGCTTCTTAATAATTATTTTATTGTAATTGGCATACTGTAATTGACTTCCATGAAAACCGACCAATCCAAACTACGCATTTGCGAAGCACTACCAACGATTTTTAAATAGAATAGCATGGAAATGATTATGCTTAATTGACAAAAACCTCCTAAAACGAATGCTAAAGTATGATGTAAAGAGGCTATTGAGCTTACAATTGGGGGAGACGTGGAATAATGACATTTCCCTCTTGAAATTGTTCTCCTTTGTTGAAATTCGCATTCATTTTCATTTCGGACTTATCTCCCCTTCTAATCAATCGTCTCTTCTTTGAATTTAATAGGGGGTGAATGTTGGAAATGGTAGGTATGGAATAGGCCTACTAATGACACAAAGTAAGGCTAGGCGTACACCGGTTAGTCAAGACAAGACAAGACGACATTAGTCATGTTTAGTCACAGTAATTCACATAGCTGCTTACGAAGCAGCACACACCGATGCAATGACTAATCGGTGTGTGTTGCTTCATAAGCAACTATGTGAAGTAATGTGACTAAACGTGACTAATCTCGTCTTGTCTTGTCTTGACTAACCGGTGTACGCCTAGCCTAAGTGAGAATATATCATGATTGTGAAAGCCGTATTAGGCCCGTATGCAGACTCTCCGTTCAATCTAAGTTTAACTAAACGTAGTTTAAACAAAGATGGAGTTCAACTAAAAGCAGTTTGAACATAGTTGAAGCATGCATGCCTTATTAATTTTACAATAAATTGATATAAAAATGTTGAGTTGAGCTGCTTTCATGCTCCAAAATGTTGTTACTTTTGCAAAAGACTTGCTTCTCCCGATGATTTACTGTAATATAATGAAAACGGGGCCAAGAAAGAGTGTTAATTACAGTTTATTTTCAATATTTGATTAATTATTAAAAAACTTGTACACTAGAGGAATCAGCAGAATACAGAGGAAATAGTAATTGATTATTTGATAAAATTAATTTAATTGCTAAAAAATATCAAGTCACGATAGTACCAACTAAGGTCCGGAAATGCTTAGTTACAAAGATAAAAAAGACAATTTCAGTTATCATAAACATTATAAAGATGAAACATCAATTTCAACAAAAATATTGTGTTCGCTCGTTCATTCGTTTTTGACTGCACTTTACATGAAATGTTGCATTCTTAAGCTATGACCAGGGTAACATTTTTCATAGAATTCCAAATAAAATAATAATCTTGAACTATCAGCACATTACAGTATAGGTGAGGTACCCATTAGACATAGATTGTTGTAATGAGGCAAAAATTCACATTGATGGCTTGTGTAGTAGCGGTAACCTTATCAGCTGTTATTTCAAGGTCATTTTATTGAATGGAATTCGATAAAGAATTAGATAGTGCACAGCTTTACACAGAATATCCAATTAAATTTCACAATCTCAGTGCGCATTGACGATTAGCTATGTAACATGTATGCTATGTTTATTGTTGCTGACATTTCACAGCTTAGCCCGCTTTTAACAGAAAATACTTCTAATAGGTTTGAGTTTACACAGGTCAAACTATACTAGCAAATAATGTTTCAACTTTAAGCTTTTAAAGCTAGTAGAAAATATTGGTTATAAGATTTTTGCTAGTTTCCGCTAATAAAAAGCCGGCATGTAGTAAACTGTCATGTAATCAACATTTGTCAAAGATCAAATGTTTAAAACTCTTTCACAATCTCTCTTATGTGCAATCAAATAACATCCAATAAGCTTAATTTAAACAGCTGTAAGCTACACACACACACACATACTAGACATGCATATAATGTTTTTGCTGCGTTATAACAGTGCATGTCTAGTAGGGACCTTACAAAGCAGCTGTTCAAATCAAGGTTATTTTGTTTTATGGATTATGGTATTTGATAAAAAAATTCATCGTATACTAAATTCTAATTGCTTTGAGTGTGAATATAAAGAAAGCCGGTTCCAACCGCTTACTGCAGCTGTCTGTGAATACGCACATGTGATACAATACAATTCATGATCAGCTGATATAATGTAAGCTATTGTTAGCGAGCGCTTGCACTACAACCAGCTTCCTTTGTGTATGCACAAGGAAGGAAGACTGATTTCTTGCCATGACTTTTAAGAGTATGGTCAGAATGACCTTATAACCTTGATCTGTTAGCGCATGCGCGGAGCTTTCTTCTAAAACACAGCTTGCTCAGTCACCCAAAACAGGGAGATTTGTTCCAGAGTGCGGAGTTGATCAACCATTAATGTTACTACCATTTTATGAGCTCTCGACTTCTTCAAGAGGCAAGGCAACAGTAACGCACAGCTCTAATATACTTGCTGTTCGACTCTTTACTAGTCTTCACTAGTAGAGTGAGGTTCATTTACAACAAATTTGTATCATAAAATGTTGCAGCAAATATTATCACATTTTCCAATACACTTGTTAGAACTTTGAGACTCTCAACCTCTCAACGTTCTCCATCGCAACACATTTTTGTATCAAAACATGTTGCAAATTGCAGCAAAGTTGATATCTTTGAGAACGTGAAAATTGTTTCATAAACTTCATCAGGACAATATTGTTTTCATGTCTTGTATGAACCGAAAATTCACAGATATCTTTATATCTTCATTTGATCAATCAAGCAAATACAAATAGGGAAGAGAAACAGGCAGACGCCCTAAACTTTTTCAATTCCTGAATTTAGTTACATTAATAGTCCAAGTTGAGGTTATGTCGTTATGTCCAAATTACCATGAAAGATTTACACTCTACAAGACAGTAATAATAAAGCAGCACACTGATACAATAACTAATCAGTGTGTGTTGCTTCATAAGCAACTACGTGAAGTACTGTGACTAAATGTGACTAACCGGTGTATGCCTAGCCTAAGAGAATAACAATCAGAATGAACTCTAAGAAAAAATTAACAATTTTGAAAGGTTGATTAATTGAAAGCCGTGAAACCACTATACAGTTCGATAATTTCAATTATATTGAATTGATTTAATAGTTTTGTGCCGAAAAATCACAAATCTACTAAGACCTATTACAGCCTGTTTCTTCATTCTCTATAGCAAACTCATTATGAATGATCTGATACATATAACAATATAGTAAGCAAGGAATGTTCATATGTACTGAAGCTATGTGATCAAACTATGTCAACAATAACGGTAGTCATGTATATCTATGGATGTCACAATATAAACGTGTGTAACTGGACTTGACAGAAGAGTGTCAAGCGTCTAAATGAACTCTGATCACTTGACACAAAACCCACTATACATTCTGCGCTATTGCACTAATAGTGGTATAGTAAATAATACAAAGTGAAAGCCGCCAGTTTCTAAATAGCAGCAATCATTTTGTCAACTTGTTCATCTTAAATACAATGAAAGGTGTTGTTATTCCTCCTTATTCAAAAAGAATTCACAAGAAGTAATTGAACTTTTAAAATTGTACAAAGTTGTAATGTTGAACATGAATCCCAACTTCACTTTTCAAATATTTAATGGCATAATCAATCAATGGTATAGAGAATTTCACAACCTTAGCCATTTTGTTAGAGAATATGTAAGTAATTTACAAATTCCATGGTACGAAAAGAGTTTTGACAATGTTTTTCTTCAGTTTGAAATTGAAACCATCCATGGTTACTTCACAAACCATCAGAGGCCTCAATAATAAAGTTGTGCATTATTGCCGAGTGCATCAATATTTAAACCAACCACAAACATTTTGTAAAAAATTCATGACCAAAACTGAAGTACACATGTTCCAATGGCATGAAACTACTATAAGCGAAAGTGCTTTCCAGACTAAAAATAGACATACAGCTTTCTGTTTATACGCGAGCTGAATACTCAAGTAAGCCGTATAGTTGAAGTTGCAGACAACTCTTGAAGTTGGGATGAACCACTGAAAACAATGTTTATCTCACTCTTTCTCAGTCTATCACTTTCACAATCTCTTGTTTTGTCTCTTTTTATCTGTCATTTCACTTACTCTTTGTCCGTCAACTCACTTGCTCTTTTTCATTTTACTCACTCAAACATTTTGATAAATCCACACACTCTCATATCTCTTTATTTTTCATCTAACTCAATCTCTTACTCATTTTACTACATCTTACTCTACTAATTGCTTCAAGTGCAATACAGTCATTTATCGTAATCATTATCATTTTACTCACTGAAACGCTTTTGTCTCATTCACTCTCACTCTCTCTTCCATCATACTCTCTCAAATCACTCACTATTTCTCTCCAATCTTATCTTATCCAACTCATCTACTACGCTCTCATTTTATTATCTCTTTCTCTTACTTAATGTCTCACTCTCACTCACTCTTTGCAGAATTTACTCACTCAATCACACTCTCTCTTCCACACTTCTAACTCTCTTTTCCACACTCTCTCTCTTTCTTTATGACTCATGATACCCTGCTGTCGGGCTGTCAAAAGTATTCGGAGGGTGCTTGGGGGAACAGCGAGTGGGGGTCGGTTGAGCGAACCCTAACAATAATTTATTGGCGAAATAATCTATTTTTCAAAGCAGACAGTAGACTACAGTAGACAGAGAAGTGTAAGTGATGCTTGCTTACTTTGTGACCCCACCAACGCGGTCAAATGCAGAACTGGGAAGAAAAAGAAGAAGAAGAAGATAAAAAGAAGAAGTAGAAGAAGGAGAGGAGGAGGAGGAGGAGATGGAGGAGGAGGAGGAGAGGAGAGAGGAGGAGAAGAAAAGAAGAAGAAAAGGAAAGAAGAAGGAGGAGGAGAAGAAGCTCAAAAGAAGGACTGGGAGAAGAAAAAGAAGAAGAAAAGAAGAAGAAGAAGAAGAAGAAGGAGGAGGAGGAGGAGGAGGAGATGGAGGAGGAAAAGAAGAAAAAAAGAAAAGAAGAAGGAGGAGGAGAAGAAGCTCAAAAGAAGGAGGATAGGAAATGGGATAAAGTCCGTCCAGACTTCTGAATCTCCCCATAAATTATTCAATTGTGTATTGTGAGAAGAACGGTGGAAGGTTCAGGTTTGGTCACGTCAACGTCATTGTCATCTAAGCAAGCTAGTTGGACTGCAAGTGCCTTAGAAAACTACGAAGAAATCTTAGAAAATTATGAATTAAAAAAGTGTGCGCGTTCACAGACAGCTGTACCAAGTGTTTGCATCCCAAGTTGAGACTAGTAATTAGAAGTTGAATTGTCATTAATTGTCAACTAAGCAAGCTAGTTGGACTGCAAGTGCCTTAGAAAACTACGAAGAAATCTTAGAAAATTGTAAATTAAAAAAATTGTGCGCGTTCACAGACAGCTTTACTTGTGTTTGCATCCCAAGTTGAGGCTAGAAATTAGAAGTTAAAGCTTGAACTTTACTAATAAGTGAACCATCATACAGTTGTACGAGTCCCCTTTCTTGTTCCGAATGAATGAAACAATTGATTACGTGTTCCTAATCACTCCAGTAAATAAAATGCTTTGCTTTCAACAAAATTGTTTAAACTATAGTGTCTTTTTAATGTTGTATATTGCAACACTTTGTAGAACAGTAATTAGTGAACACGTACCAACAACAATTGGGACTAGTTACCAGAAAAGGTCTGGAAAAGTAAGAAAACTATTCGAACAGCGTGCTGTAGTAGTTGACCATCATAGATATTTAGTTTCCAGAGTTGTTTATTCTGAAGAGCGCTGAATGCGACCACCAAGGTTCACTGATCCTGAACTCTTTTCTGACTCATCTTCTTCCTCTTTTCCTCTATATAATCTCTCTCACATCTCCCTCTCACTCTCACTACTTCTTATTCTTCTTCCTCTTCTTCTCTTCCTTCTTCGTCTTCTTCATCCTTTTCTCCTTCTTCATCCTCCTCTGCTTCTTATTCTTCTTCCCTCCCTCCTTCATATTCACACTATTTGTTCTTCATTCTCATACAACTTTTTGAACTATGCTTTTTAAATAGAATCAAATTTATTCGCCAAAGAATAACATAAGAAATAATAGACAAAATGCAATCAAGATACAAATTTCAAATGCTAATGGTTATGCTAGAGGAGATTGTCGATTCCAAATCTGAAATGGTTATTAGACAAGACGAACTAACAACAAACAATTGAAAATATTCACAAATATTGAAGAAACTTGAAAAATTCCATGATTAGCCTACTACAACACTGATCTCTCTGTTTTGTGAGTTTATGACATGACCTGAATTTGGGCTGTTTTTATAAATTGGAAGAGCAACGGTATTGTGCCTAAGCCTGTTGTATTCAGAAAGTATTTACTTCTATTCTCTCTGGTTGAACTCTTCCAT
This sequence comes from Laodelphax striatellus, assembly GCA_017141395.1. Taxonomy (NCBI): domain Eukaryota; kingdom Metazoa; phylum Arthropoda; class Insecta; order Hemiptera; family Delphacidae; genus Laodelphax; species Laodelphax striatellus. The sequence goes on from CM029540.1 coordinate 9,567,379, forward strand.
GTAAATTATAGAATGCATGATTTAATTGATTCTCCTGTTTTTTTTTTTGACTTCCAAGTAGAAAATATTATTGGAATACACATGAATTTAATATGAAATAATCCAATTTATTCGTCCATTTAAATACTTCAACTGCATTATATTTTGCTACCAAGTCTTGTTCTACTCATGCTCTTTCATTATCGTCATCATCATTATTATCATAATCATAATTAAACATCATCAACATCATTATCAGCGTGATTCATCTTCCCCTTCTTCCTCCTAATTTTCTTCTTTTACTTCTTTCACATCACCTTCTTTTTCTCCCTCATCATCTTCTTCTCTCTCTCTTCATTTTCTTTTTTCTCTTCATCTCCTTCTTCCTCCTCCTCACTTTCTTCTTCCCCTCCCTCCAAATCTTCTTCTTTCTCCTCTTCTTCTACTTTTCTTCTTCTTCTTTATCCTCGTCCTCATCTGCTTCTACTTCTGCTTCTTCTTCTTCTTCTTTCTTCTGCATCCTCTCTTCTTCTTCTTCTGCATCTTCGTCTTCATCTGCTTCTTCTTCTGCTTGTTCTTCTTCTTCTTCTTCGCCCTCATCTCCTTCACACCCTCTCACCCTCCTCCTCCACTTCTAATCTATTACCTCTCCCTTCTCTCCTATTACCTCTCAAATCGATTCACTCATTACTTTGCAAATCTATAAAGAAGCGTAGCGTAAAAAAGCGTTGCACAGTGTTCTTTGACTGAGTTGTGAATGTGAGGCGTTAAAAATAGCCGGCCAATTAGGCTAGAGTTACAGATTTATGCAGATGTCGTCTGTGAAATAATTATTATTAGTACACGTCGAGCGGTATTTTTATCGTCAAGTCTCCTCCACTGCTCTGTGGCGACAGTCCTCTTTGAAATGACCATTAGACCGGCCATGGTGTATTGGAGCACACACAAAATATAACCCAACAACTAAATAGACCGTACTAATAGACTGAATACTTTTCGAAATCGAACTAGAAAGTTTTATAAAAGCTAATGAAGTTTCAAAAATGTTGAGAGTGAAGAGTAGGAACAGCCTATTTATAAAATAAATTGTATTAATGAAAGAAACAAAGCTCTTTAAAAATATTTTACCATTTGAAAGTTCTGAAAGTTATTCAAGTTCTAGTTGTAAAATTTCATTTTATAAATACTTACAATAGCCTACTAATATTCATGCATTATACATGAGAAAACATAGTTGGAAGGGGTTTCCATTCTTCCTCATCATTTTCACTACATCGCCCTTTCAGCTTCTCCTTTTTATTTACTTTTGAAATACTTTAGGAAGTATTTCGTATAATCTCATCTCTCGCTTGTATTTCGTATAATCTCATCTCTCGCACCCTAACATCACCCTCCCAGGAACAAATTAAGGTGATTATTCTATTCTATTTTTTTCTCTTGTTTATTTTTCGTATTCTGTGTATAAGTGAATTAATTGAAATTGAAGAAAAATATTGAAACGTTCAATAATTGATAAAACTGAGCCATACTGTCACGATTCAATGTTATGGTGAAGTTGGAAGTAGCAAACAAGTTGGAACAAATTATTAGCAAACCCATGAAGTGACGCAATCTGTGGGTGGATATCATTTGACCAATGAGAACGGGAGGTGTGGCCTACCTGAGCTCCCCACCCAAATGCTACGTCTACTTGCTTGCGATTGGTGGATTCCAAATCTACGTTCTCTTCTGTCATTGGTCAGTTTGCTTGCTTTCCTTCCAGTGCAGAATACGATCTCTACTCTGTGTTGGAATCGGCTAATTGATTTTTTTTTTTAATATTTACTTTTAAATAATGTATCAGGATTGAAGATTCTTTAAAAGAAAAGCTATTGAGACGACATCAATTGTAGTTAGAATGAGAAGTTTAAAATCATTTTAAAAATATAAAAACTAAAATTTCATGAAGTAACAAATTAATTTGCGATTTTTAACAATTTTTGAGGTTATTGGATGAATTTTTATTCAACCGCAATGATCATGTTGCTATGACAGAACAGGATTTTATCCTTATTATTTTCTACGATCACTTATTGAGAAATATACATATATTATTATCTCAGAAAGGGACAAAGGTTTCAAAATAAAATATCCAAAAAAGGAGTCTTTACTGCTATCGATAAATCAAAGGACTATATACAATAGTTTCAAAACACAGCCTTGACATTTAGAACATTGAAAATAACCCATTTATGTTTAATGGGTTATTTCACGCACAGACTACAGAAGATTACTACACACAACGACAATTTGATCTTGGAAGGAATGTACTTTAATGTCACAGTTCACTCATCAATGAATACACCTACAGAAAACGATAATTTTATTTTTGAAAATTTTGAAACTACTCAATGCTCGTGCATCCATTCAGGCACAGAAAACAGCAAAAATCAAAAGAAATTTTTGAAACGTTCATGTGTTTGACTTTGAAGTTTCAAACACAGTTTTATAATTATGGAGATTGAAAAAGTATGAAGCGACAATTAAATTTTCAACTCATTTACTGTGCTTCTATTGAGAACCCCACTCACAAATATTAATGTAGAAATCACAGAATATTAATTATTATTTATTACGATCACTTATTGAGAAATATACATAAATATTATTATCTCAGAAAAGGACAAAGGTTTCAAAATAAAATATCCAAAAATGGAGTCTTTACTGCTATCGATAAATCAAAGGACTGTATACAATGGTTTCAAAACACAGGCTTGACATTTAGAACATTGAAAATAACCCATTTATGTTTAATGGGTTACTTCACACACAAACTACAGAAGATTACAACACACAACGACAATTTGATCTCGGAAGGAATGTTCTTTAATGTCACAGTTCACTCATCAATAAATACACCTAAAGATAACGATAATTTTTATTTTTGAACATTTTTGAAACTACTCAATGCTCGTGCATCCATTCAGGCACAGAAAACAGCAAAAATCAAAAGAAATTTTTGAAACGTTCATGTGTTTGACTTTGAAGTTTCAAACACAGTTTTATAATTATGGAGATTGAAAAAGTATGAAGCGACAATTAAATTTTCAACTCATTTACTGTGCTTCTATTGAGAACCCCACTCACAAATATTAATGTAGAAATCACAGAATAAGGCGTCTAATGATTTTGAAACTCATGTACTTGATTTGGACGATCCATACCAAAGATTCTAGTACAGATTACAGACATGAAGACGCTTATTTCTTTGTTCCAATTTTCGCTGTCGATAATATATCTAGTCACGATCTACGAGAATCACAAAGTCTGACACAGATATATAGAGTACGAAATATTAAGAAAGTGAACGGAAAGCATAACAAAAAAAGAAAAAGGTAGCGGTGAAGTGGAGAGAAGAAGAAAAAATAGAATGGAAATGAGGAGGAGGAGGAGGAGGAGGAGGAGGAGAGGAGGAGGAGGTGGAGGAGGAGGAGGAGGAGGGGAGGAGAAGAAGGAGAAGAAAAGAACAAGAAGACGATGACCAAGAAGAGAAAGAGGAAACGAGTTAGAAAATAAAGAGGAAGAGGAAGATAATAGGATTAGGAAAGAGGAATGAGGAAAAGATGAGAAAAATGGAATGAATTAAATTTAGAAAAAGAGGAGGCGATACTGTATGGTAGTATCAGACTGGGGTGAAGATCAGGATAATAATAATATCCACAAAAAAAAATAGGAAAACAAAAGAGGAGGTAGGATAGGCAGAGAGAAAGAGAGAAGAGAGCTAAAAAGTAGAAAAAGAATAGGAAAAATAAGAAGACGTCGAAGAAGAAAAACAAGAAGGAGAAAAATGAGAAGGATAATAATGAGAACAAGAACAATAATAAGAAGAAAAAAATTAGAAGAATAAGAAGATGAAGAAGGCGAAGATAAAGAAGAGGGAGAAGAAGAAAAAAGAAGATGAGATAGGTTAAATACCAGGATAATAGACATCATTCATATGAGGCTTTTAGCTTATTGTTTCGGGGTTCCAGTCTATTTGTTATGCAACCAATTTGTTATAGCCTACAACCTACATGTCAAATACGCTGAAATGGATGAAAATAAATGAAAGAATGGGTTCTGATGATTGGAGCGCTATTCTCGGCTTCAAACAGTATTGCACGAGCGTTGACGTTCCTCTAAAAACAAAACTGGAAACAATATTGCTTTAAAATTCTCACTTGGACTTTGCCCAAATGCTGTCACCGACAACTAATTCTGTCATTCAAATAAACCCAAATTTCTATAAACACATTTTATGACCATATATAAACATTTCATTTCCATAACACATATTCAAGACATTAAGGTTGAACACATTTTTTCAATGTTCTGTCTGGTTCAAGATGGATACCCAATCAAGGACAAAAAATAAAAAACAAAGTAAAACAAAATTTTGATAAACGACACAGAGCAAGACAGTTAAGAAGTTTATCACGGGGAGAGAGTGTGATACCAGACATGAAAAGGTATGGTGAAGTTCTCGAAAAGCTTAATGAAAGCTTTGAGAGTGTTTCATCCAGGTTTTTGACTGCTTCGGATATTTTGATAAGATTGAGTTATGTTACGAACACCTAATTATTCAAATTACAAACTTCCACTATGAACATTTAATGGTACAAGCTATAAATGGTATGATGGTAAAGCTTATCTAGCTTAGCTATAGCTAATGGTAAAGCTTCTCTAATATCCACGATTAACTTAAATCCTTGAAAAGAGTTTGCATTTCCAAAACTCTACAAATTCCATAAATTTTTGGGCTGTTATCAATCCAAAGCATGGAAACACCCATTAGAAAATGAACTGTAATAAATATTTGTGGTGCAGTGATTGAAACTGCCTTTCAAGATATTTTTTCTCGATACATCTAAACACAGTTCTCTTGGTTTTATTTAATAAACATAAAAAGAAATGTAAGTCATGCACAGAAAAATAATTGTAAGTTTGTCATGTATTGCAATTATACAACAGCACTTTCACTTGTTTTGTTATTTCTGCAATTGCCAATAACTTTCGCCGTTAACCTGACTTGGCTACGAATCGTGTACATGCAATGATAAGTTTGTTTGTTTTATTTATTGTTCTTGTTTCTTGTTTAGTCCATCACTTTCTTACTACTTCTATTTCTACCACTACAAACTACTACTACTATACTTCTTCTTTCTCTAATTTTTCTCCATCTTCCTCTCTCCTACTCAATCTTCTTCAGCTTTTACTTCTTCCTCTTCTTTCTTCTACTTCTTCTTTATCTACATCCTATTCTTCTTTCCCTCCTTTAAATCGTTACTTCTTTAACTTTTTCTTCTTCTTTTCCTTCTACTATACTAATTCCTCTAATATTTCTTATATTTCTCTCTTTTTTCTTCTTCTCCTCCTAACTCTTATCCATTTTCTTCATCTCCTTCATCAACTTCTTCTGCCCCTCCTTCATAATAGTTTTTCTTATCCATCCTCTTCCTCTTATCCTTCATTTCTATTATAATCTTCCTCTCCATCCTTTTCATCTTTATCTTCTCCTCCTTCATCATCTTCTGCTTCTTCTCCTACTTCTTCTTCTTCCTTTTCGTTTTCCTCTTCTTCTCTTTCTTCTTCGCAAACTAGTGCAGAAACTGGTTGAAAATCAAAACAAAGACTCCGATTTTCATACTCTGGTCACGAGCAGCGCTTGAATAGTAAAGAGTAGAAAGAGAGCTGTGTACTCTTATGAGTATAAAAAAGAGAGAGATATAGAGATTAGAGAGCGAGAGAGACTGTCTAATATCCTATGTCTGATATCCTATCCAAGAAAGTGCAAGGACTACAGATGTACTACACAGATCTACAAGACAGATCTACTAGATTGCAGCAGTTTGGTGGAAATTTTAGTAATTGCATCTATGATTCCCAATTGATGAGTTGCTTCTCACTTGATATGTTGCTCCTCAATTGAGAGGTCACCAACTTCATTCTGCCTCACTCACAAACAAGCCACGTTTTTCTTAATTCACTCAAATCGTGAGGTTACAGATCTTTACTTATCACTCCAAATTGTCTTTTGTTTCATTTCTCCACTTTCTTCCCATCTACTCCCTTTTTCTCTATTCAATCCACTTACTCCAAGACAGTTTCTTCACTTCTACCTCACTATGTTTTTCAGTTATTCTTCTTCCTCTTCTTCTCAACCCCTTATTCTACAATTACAACCCATTCTAACCTTTCCTCGTCTTTTTCGCCAATTTTCTCCCTCTTCTTCTACGTTTTTCACTCAACTATGTCTTCACAATCTCTTCTTCACTACCTTTTCTTTCTACTCAATCGTATATTAGTACTTATAGCACTTTTCCTTCTTTTCTCTTCATCATCATTATTATAATCTACTTGTTCTTTTTCTTCTCCTCCTCATTATTATTCTTCTTCTTCTTCTTATTCTTCTCCTTCGTCTTCTCCTCCTTCTTCTTATTCCTCCTCATGTTTACTAATAATAATTCATGCTTTCCTCTTTAAACACTTTCATCTTCTCTTTCATCTCTATCTTTCAATGTTCTCTTGCACTACCCCTCCACCAAAAACTCCTCTCAACTGCTATATTTCTCCTTTATTATATTTCCTCTTCTTTTCCATTCGAATTCTATCCCTTCTCATTCGCCTTCTTCTTCTGATCCTTCTTTCTCTCTGCTGTACTTTTTCTTATTCTTCTCCTTCTCTCTCTTCTGCATTTTCTTTGTCGTCTTCTTCTTCTCTCTCCTGCTGCTTCTTCCACTTCTTCTCCTTCTTCTCCTCCCTCTTCTTCATCTCTCCAGCTTTGTTTTGCTGCTCCAATTAGAGCTTTACCAGTACCAGAGTAGACACAGACGGTCAAAGAACCCGCCAGTTATCCGGCGAATCAGCGCCGCGAAATTCTCTCACGATTCTAAATCGTGGCTGCACTCCGACTCCTGACTGACTTCTCTGCTTTTCCTCCATTTCTTCATTATCTTTCACCATCTCTTGTTTCCTAGTATTTCATGGGAAAAGGCCTACTGAACACTCCTTGAACCTGCCGACACTGAAGGCGATAGTACACGATCAGATTCTATCATTCAATAAAGTAGCCTTGAAACCCTAAACAGCTGACTTGTAAGTTATCTACACACTAGACGACTAGACTGTATTTTTATATTCCAAACTTACCAAACTAATGCCCGGTTTTCAGTTGTTCAATAAACTATTGAATCAAATTTCTTTGCATTTGAAAACACATGTTTATTGATTCAATACTGCTATTGGTTCCATAACCGTGGCGAAGCGTGGTATACTTGACTGGTCATCGCCGACCACACATCACAGCTGATTGAGTAAGATACCGGTATAGCCGGATTATTTTTAAATTGTAAGAAAATATCTGATTTAACGTCATAAAACGAGCGTACATCAATCAGCTGTTTTCTGACGATTTAAAATAATCCTGCTATGCCCTATCCATAAACTGTTATAACGCATATTGAAAATCATTGTAAGGCTGGGCGTACACCGGTTGGTCAAGACAAGACAAGACGAGATAAGTAACGTTTAGTCTTGTAAAGGCACACACCGATGCTATGACTAATCGGTGTGCGCTTCAAGCAACTGTAAGTACTACGACCAATTCGTCTTGTCTTGACTAACCGGTGTACGCCCAGCCTTATAACGCATATTGAAAACCAGTGTAAGGCTAGGCGTACACCGGTTAGTCAAGACAAGACGAGATTAATCACGTTTAGTCACACTACTTCACATAGTTGCTTATGAAGCAACACACACCGATTAGTCATTGCATCGGTGTGTGCTGCTTCAAGGCTACTATTACTGTGACTAAACGTGACTAATCTCGTCTTGTCTTGTCTTGACTAACCGGTGTACGCCTAGCCTTAGGGTACAGTGTATGGAATCAGCTGTTCAGTTTAAGGAAATCTTAGGCTAGGCGTACACCGGTTAGTCAAGACAAGACAAGACGAGATTAGTCACGTTTAGTCACAGTAATTCACATAGTTGCTTATGAAGCAGCACACACCGATGTAATGACTAATCGGTGTAAGAAACTATGTGAAGTAATGTGACTAAGCGCGACTAATCTCGTCTTGTCTTGACTAACCGGTGTACGACAGCCTAAGGTAACAGTGTATGGAATCAGCTGTTCAGTTTAAGGAAATCTTATAGTATGAAGTTTGATGAGAACTTTTGTCGTGTAAATACGGCTCAAGTGTATCCGCACACATATCCACACAGAAACCTTGTTTTGAAACAAAACTTTCTTTTGTAATAAAACCTTGTTTTGTGTACAAGGTACAACCACAATCTATTCAAGAGATGATTCAAATCTACTTGGGTACAACTTGTTATAAATATCCAGGTGCAGCGTTTTCAAGATTTGATGCGGCATCTGGGTGAGAATTCAAGTAACTGGTTTGGTTTGTGTGCCTACACAAATATTTCGATGTTGAGGTTGGTCCGCTGTAGCCTATATTTATTCTCGTTTCCTTTTTTCCAATTTAGCCTTGTAACGGAGATTTCAAGTACAAGGCCGTCCATTTATTTGACGCCTTATTAAACCAGTTTCGAATGACGACCTAGAGTTACATAAAAACTGGAGAGAATTGGTAAGTAGTTCGGTAGAGAAATGCTTTGAATCCATAAAAAGAATGGGTTCTTAAAAGTTCAAATACTGTACCAAATATTGCCAAGAACCCACAATATTTCTGACCAAGTAGGCCTAGAACCTAAATATTTGTCATAGGCCTGATCAAATAAACATGACTTAGGCTAGGCGTACACCGGTTAGTCAAGACAAGACAAGACAAGATTAGTCACAGTAATTCACATAGTTGCTTATGAAGCAGCACACACTGATGCAATGACTAATCGGTGTGTGTTGCTTCATAAGCAACTATGTGAAGTACTGTGACTAAACGAGACTAATCTCGTCTTGACTAACCGGTGTACGCCTAGCCTAAGAATCCACAATACTTTTGACTACAATATTGTCTTTCGAACTTTCGGTTTTGCAAAGCCAATCAATTTTGTTTATTCTAGTGGGGAGAGAGTCAAGAAGGTTCCAGGACAAGCTTCCATAGTTTACTGTTTAAAAAATTAAGAATAATGATACTAATTGTGTTGTATATACAAAGTTTTTTCTACTGATAAAATAACACTATTTAAAAACACTTGACACAGTCATCATAGTGACGATCGTTTCGTCTTGATGTTGGACATCATCAGAGTGAGCAGTAGAACAGTTGACTCTGTTTCAAGGCTATAACTTTTTCAAGATATTTCAACTGCTCAGTCTGATGATGTCCAACACCAGGACGAAACGATCAACACTATGATGTATCTCATGTTGTTTTCTACTTGAAGTGTTTTCAAAATAGTCTTATATTAACACTACGTTTCTGAGCAAGATCGGAAAAATACTTGAAGCACTCCCAAATTTTGATTTTCCACAATATTGGATTGCTGTCCATTGATGGACATGGAAAGAGTTTTTCTCCAACTATAATTTGATTTTTGAAGATCTCTAGTCGCGTGGAATTAAGTTTACTATTGTTACATAGAGACTTTCACATCAATTCCATCCAGGTGCAATACAACTTTCGCTATGAATGAGCTCACAATCTCTTATTGCAATGTTTGAAGGTAATGTCCAATAAGAATTGATTCCAGACCGTGACATGAACCACACTAGCCGATTTCTAATCACTTCTTATCTCTCTAATCGTCTTCTACTTCTCTTTCTTCCTCTCTCAGTACCTTCCTCACATCCTTCTTTCATTGCATTATTACCTTCCCTTTATTTATTTCAGTGTCTACTATTTCTCATCAAGGGAAATTTAATATTTTATAATATATTTTAATATATTATTTATATTGTCATTCTTACAAGGTACATTAGTTTCTTTTTACTTTTATTCCTGTTTTCCTTTTCATGTCTGTACTTTCATTACATTATATATTATTATTATTGTATTATCTTCATGTCTTTCCTTTCATAGCTTTTCCAAGCGTTGCCTCGTCCTCCTTTTTTTTCATTTATGTTTATCTTTTCTTAACTATATTATCATAGCATCATTTTCTAAAATCCTTCGTTCTCTCTTCCTAATCATTGTATCTCTTTTCTCAACGTGAATTACAGCATTTCATTACTATTCATAGAATCAGTAGAGAACATTACTTATTCTCGTTACAGTGTGCATTTCAATTATTTATAAATTCAGTGCAATGACACAGTACATCTACAATAAATCATTGTGCACGCGTTTAGTATTGGCAACAATTTCTATTGTTAGTCTATTTGCACAATCATAGGCATTCGCTGAATGAATCATCTCTATTTTTCCGTGATGTCTACACACATCGTGCAGTTTAGAATTTGCTATGTTTGGCGTGAAAAGGAAATATTATTGAGCAACGTGAGAAGACCTATCTATGGTTGTGTAATATTACAAACATCCTGTTTGTAAGTTGCAATGTAGAGGTGAATTAGCACATGATCAGTAGGTTACCTACTAAAAAAACGTAGTAATAGTAGTTTGTATATTCTCAATTTTTGTCTGATACTAAAATTCAAGCAGTAAATGACCTGAAGAGCCTGGGAAGCAACCGAGATGCCCAAGTGGCAAAAATAACAGATGTTCAAATTTCAGTTGAATAAGAGATAATCTGATTCTCTGATTAGTTGTAGTCCATTCTCAAACACTAAACACTAACCCGTGACGAAGCGTGGTATCCTTATTTGATCATCGCCGGGTATATTTCCTATAGGAAATATAGGACCAAATAAGTATACCACGCTTCGCCACTAACACTAACCATTATTTGAATACTGCATAGGCTATGGTTGAATGTTGAAAGAGGACGTTCAACTACAACAAACGTTGATGTTGAAGAAAATGGACAAACGTCGACAGCAAACCAACAACTATAAGTTACATGAGACATGAAAATTTTCAAGTTGAAAGTAAAACCAAAGACAATTTAACTATACTTATAGTTAATACTGTCTACTTAATTCAACTACACTATAGTTAATATTGTCTTTGGTACAACTCATACTTTCAACACAGTTGCAACAACGTTGAAAGCAAACGTCCTTGTCACAGAGGTGCCGTTACCTTTCTTCTTGGTGATAACATTTATCAAGCTAACGACCTTACTCCATTAGAAAGACAACACATTCCATATAAATTCCACGATGGAGTCAAGAAACGGTAAGTGAAGGTGGAAGGTGATTCATAGTGAACTTACGTCAAAACAGAGAAGAGATATGATGAGAAAGAAGTATCTAGTACCTGAAAATATAAAATTCTAATGTTGGTTGGAGAAAGGAATAATTTTTACCTTATACCCATTGACATCGCGCCGGGGGGCACGTGCCCCCCCCCCCAACATTCTGTTAAAAAAATGCTGAGGTCTGATAAATAAAATAAATATCTGTTGATACTCAATTGCTTCCGTTTTTGTCTACACAAAATGATTCTGAACATTTTATTGAGTAGACTATAGTCCGATTCACGTCAAGAAGTCAGCATTGTTTATATGAGGAGCATATGAGAGCACCCTAATTTTGATTTGTTTTTATATTATTTGTAATATTATTGATATTATTTGTAATTTTGAAATGATCAAATTCGACATCAAATAAAATAAACCTAAATTAAACAGATGATTTAGTATCGTGTCCGTACACTACTAGACATCCATATCTTGGTTTGCTATATTACAACAGTACATGTCTAGTGTCTGGGTCAAACCTCTCATAATCAGCTGTTCAATTCAAGGCTATTTTATTGGATGGAGTATGAAGAAAAATCTGATCGTTCCCATTCAAATGGGAAAATATCATGAAAGGTATAGATAGTTCACGAGAATATGTAGCCTATAGTATAGCAGGAATATTTTAAATTGTCAAAAACAGCTAATTGATGTGCGCTCGTTTACTAACGTTAAATCAGCTGTTTTCTGACAAGTTAAAATAATCCAGCTATGGTAGTTCACTACTATAGTAAGCTTTACTTTTCAAATCATTGAAAAACTCAACAGACATTCTTCAACTTCAGCTTTCTCATAATAAATGGTGAAAAATTGTAGAACACTGAAATTGTGCAGGAATCCGTCCTGGCAAACTGGAACAATTTTAAACTCTTTCATATAATTTGATCCGACCGATGGAATGCGGAATTCGACATGATTACATACTTGGCCGGTGAATGGAACATGAATTTGATTTATAATACTCGACTTCATGTTTCACCTTTTGCGGCTTCAATCGGATTGATTTCAACTTGCTCTTTTTCTTCTACTTAACATCCTCATCATCTTCTCATTCACTCCTTTCATCGTTCTTCTTATTCATCTTCTTCTTGAGTTGATTCATTTTGCTAAGGCACCTGGATTAAAATGAATGTACAGCAGGATTCATTTCATTTGGCGATTACCAGCTGATTTGGCGATCAGTATCACAATACTTAACCTACAAATGCTGAATCTCACAGATTGAAGAGGTCTTTTGAAAAGGTGTTCTTTGAAAGGTCTTTTAAAGAATTCAAAGGTCTTTAAGACTTTCAAGTCTTTGGATTATTGTGTCAAAGCTGCGTAAAACCAGCTGTTTACTGATTGCCAAATCAGCTGGTTTTCGCCAAATTAAATGAATCCTACTATAATCAGTGTTATTTACATTCATTACAAATTTTTACAAGCTGTATAGCAGGATCCAATTTTACTTTGTCAGAAATCAGCTGTTTCAAAGAGCAATATCACAATACTTAACCTACAAATGCTGAATCTCGCAGATTATTGAAAAGGTCTTTTAAAAAGTTATTCTTTGAAAGGTCTTCTTTAAAAAGGTATTTTAAAGACTTCAAAGGTCTTTAATACTTTTAAGCCTTTTGATTATTGTGTCGAAGTCACTGTTTAATTATTACCAAAACAGCTGATTTATGTCAAGTTAAATGGATCGTGCTATATCTATATCTTATCTATCTATATATATTAATAAAAGAGAGTTGGTGTCTGTACGCTCGCTTATAACTCGAGAACGGCTGAACCGATTTAGATGATTTTGGATTCGTTTGAATTTTTACAGCACTGGTTAACATAATATGTAATAAAATATAAGAAAATCCCTTTATAATTAATAAATAGTTAGTAGATTAATGACCTAACCTATCAAACATTTCACAGAACTACGTTCAAACTTGCCGGTCAAGCGGCTACGGAAAGATGATCGTGTATTTGAGATGGGAAAATCTGCTCATGACCCTAAACCTGGTAATGGAGCGTAGTGCTAGAGCATCTGCTTGAAAACATGAGGTCTCGGGTTCAATTCCCGCTCCGAACCATTTCTTTTGTACTAGGTTTTCTACCTAATTATTTTTTACGCTAAAATCATCAATTAAGGAATGAGTTATTGGTTCGTATCATACATGTTTTATTGTTTCAAATAATAAAATTGAAGAACGGAAAAAAATAAAAAATAAATTTAAATTTTTTTTTAAATTAAAAAGAAATGAAAAAAAAAACAAAATAGAAGAAATTAAAAAAAAAATTAAAAAGAAATAAATAAATGAAAAAAAATAAAAAACAGAAGAAATTAAAAAAATTAATAATTGGCGTGAAGAGGGGAGTGACATAGGTGAGGGGAAAGAGGGTTCACATGAAGAGGGATATGTGGGGTGACATTTGAGAGAATGAACGGGGAGGTCATTTGGGGATGACATTTTTGAGGGTGGCATGAAGGGGGGACATTTGTGGGGAGAAGAGGGGGGTCATTTGTGGGGGGGGGGGGTTTAAGAGTGCGATACGAAGTTCGCCGGGACAGCTTGTGTATGATAAAAATAAGAATGAATTTGTAAATTTTAAATCAGCTGTTCCCATTTAATTAGTATTGTAGTGATTCTTGATCGAAATTTATCTTGCTTCACGTTGTATATGAGAATTCATCCCCTTTACAAAGTTTTTTATTAATGTTCGGTTGCACGAAGCAAGATCAATTTTCATCCAGGATCAGTACAATGCTTAATGGAATCAGCTGAATCAAAATAGTTGATCCCAGTTGGTGCAACTCAACATAAGATGACTGGACTTTAATAAGAATAAGAATTCTTATACACCATGAATATCATTGTAAAAAGCTGTAATGAGAAAGGCCTAATTCATTGTCAGTCTAGGAGCAAAATGAACAAGCTACACTTCAACAAATACTTCAACTTCTTTTTCTCTTTCACGTTCCACCTATATATTCTTAGAAACAAAGTTGAAAGATTAGGAGAAGAAACTAAATTATCAGAGTAGAAATATCAGAGACTAGGGTGAATTTGTTTGAAGAAACGGGGGAGCTGTAGTCATTTTTAAAAGACCCAATGGACTTGAAAACTCGGACTCGTTATGAATACTTTCAGATGTGAACACGGTTTCTATTTGTTGAGATTCCTGAAAATTCTAATTCCCCTTTAGATCTACAGTACCTTTCAGTCCTTTTCAGTGAATTTTAAGAATGTGAAACGTGCACTTCAGCATAGTTTTCGACTTATCTTGTTCTTGGAAGTACACGAAAACTTTGAGCATTTAGTAGCACGCATTGTTCATAACCTTTTCGTTTCCTAGTATTTTGTCAACATCCTTAAGTAACGGTAGCTCTAAACTTCTAAAATATTCAAACAATTTTCAGTAAGATGGCACAGTAAGAAGAGTCGATGAAACTGTGTCCGGTATAAAACTACATTAATGCAAAATAAGATGACTTCGAAAACAGCTCAGCAGTGGTAACCATAATTTACTGTAAAACAAATCTCAGACACAAAAAAATGTAAAAATCAATAGTATGCTATACAGCAACAAAGATAGCTTGTTTTAAGCGCTTGCTCGTATGTGAACACGCAAACTTGATACAGTACAATACAGAACGAGACACCGGTAAACAAGTGCTTGTGAAGCTTGCGATACAGTATAATCTATGCACAGCTAATACCTAATTCAAAGTAAACTATTATTGGCAAGCGCCTTCAATGCAACTGGCTATAGTTGTGAATATAACCTCAATTAAAAAGTTTTTAGTGTTTCCAGCCTTTTCCTCCTCTTCCCTCTTCATCACCATCTTCTCCTTCTTCTTCATCATATTCTTCTTCACCTCCACCTTCTTCTTCTTCTTCCTTCTCCCTTTCCTTCTTCCTCTGTTCTTCTTCTCTTCTTCCCCTCCTCCTCCTTATTCCTACTCTCATTTTTTATCTCCTTCTTTCTTCTTCTTCTTCTTCTTCTTCTCCTCCTCCTCCTTCTTCTCTTTCTCTCCTTTTTCTGTTGGTACCACTATCTAGCGGTGAATTCTTGAACTAAATACAATTACCATTTAGCTCCACCCAGTGTTGAAAGTTGGCGTGACTATCCTCCTCCCGCAGACCAATCATAACGCAGTATTCCAATATCAGCTGACCGGCAGCTATTTTATTTATTTATTTTATAAGGCTCCTCTACCCTTGAAAATTATAATTATAAAATGCCGCTTGTTCTTATCAGTTAAGAAGCACTTGCATTGACACCAGTTTCCTTTGTAAATGCACTCTTGCTTGAAGAGTTGGTGGTAGCGTGTTCCAACCTTCACAAAGTGCGTACGAATATAAAAATCGAAAAAATGAATAATTATTGTAGATGACATGAATATGCACGACCTAGAAGACCTGAATGTCACATAGTGGTGTTTCTTTTTCAGCTCAGTTCAAACATAAAAACGGACACTGGTGGACCTTTCAATAGGAAAATAGGGCCTTGTTCAATAGAACCGATATGTTTTTGGATACATCTGAATAAATCAGGCCTACATCATTTCGTAACCTGTTGTTTATTGAGATTGAAGAACAATAGTAGGGAAAAACCTACACGAGAGAAGAATAATAGAAAAAATATTGTGTAACAATCGGGACAGCAGACAAGATTCTACTTTTAAAAATAAAGAATACTTCAGAAGATTGGTTTCTATCTTCTAATTTTTCAACAGCAAATTTGTATCGCAGCATGTTGTAGCATATTCCATGCTCTAGAACTAGAATAGGAAAGGTTCATGAGTGCCGCTATAAGTCCCAAGGATTTGTTTTAATGAAAAAAGGAGCATAGCAATTCTATTGATAGTTTAACATATATCCCTAGTATTTCTATTTCTATAAAGAAAATCAGCATTATAATAAAAACAACTATAATATCAGCATATAATATTATTATTATTGTATTGTCTATTGCAGCATATTCTATGCTCTAGAATTGGTACAGCTGATGAGTTCCGCAACATATCCCAGGGATTTGTTGTAAGGAAAAAAGGAGACTTATTCTATTCGCAGTTCAACACATCCAAGTGTCCTATTTCTATTGAGAAAATTGGCATCAATTGCCAACTGGGAGTTACCTCGCAGTGGCGATTGATAGACAATGAAGCTTTGTCTAAGATTAAGCACACCAAGCCTAAGCTGTTGAGCGCCGTTAGCCAGTCAAGTTATCCGTGTCAAAAGTATTTGAAATAAGAGAAAGATAGAAAAAACATAGGATACGCGATAGAAGGAGACAGAGGAAAGAATGAGGAGTTGAAGTAGGAGAGAGATGAGCGGGAAAAGTAGGATAAGGATCACATTGGAAAAGGATTTTCAAAAAAGAAGGGATGAAACGAGTGGAAAAGTGAGGGAACAAGGAAGTAGAAAGGGAAGAAATGGGAGGAGAGGAAGGTTCCAGTGAAGAAGGATTTGAAGTAGGAAGACAAGAAGGACCAGGAGGAAGAGGAGACAAGATGAGGAGTAGTAGGGGGAGGAAGAGACCAGAAAGAAGGAATAGGGAGCAAGGAAGGAAAAGATACAGACAAATGAGAGGAATATGAAGTAGAACAGAAAAAGAAACAAGAAGAGCAAGAAGGTATGAATGGATAAGGAGGCACAAAAGAACGAGAAGGGGAAAGTGAGAAAGAAATAATTCAATGTCCAAATAAGAAGGAGGAAAAGGAGGGGGCAGAGGAGAAAGTGAAGGAGAAGTAGTAAAAGGAGGAGGAGGAGGAGGAAGAGGAGGAGAAGAAGAAGGAGAAGAAGAAGAATGGAGGAAGAGAAGAAGAGGAGAAGAAGGAAAAGAAGAAGTAGTAGTAGTTCGAAGAAGAAGAAGAAGTGGTGGTAGTAGTAGGAGGAGAAGAAGGGGGAGGAGAAGAAATAGTAGTAGAAGAAGAAGGAGGAGAAGAAGAAGAAGATGATGATAATGATGGAGGAGAGAAGAGAAGAAGAAGAAGGAGAGAAAGAAGAAGAAGAAGAAGAAGAAGAAGAAGAAGAAGAAGAAAGAAGAAGAAGAAGAAGAAGGAAGAAGAAGAAGAAGAAGAAGACGATGATGATAATGATGGAGGAAGAGATAAAGAGTAAGAGATGAAGAGTAAGAGATGAAGAGTAAGAGAAGGAGGAAAAGAAGAAAAAAGAAGTAGAAGACGAAGATTATGGACAGAGAGGCAGCATCATACAGAGGGGAGTGTTAGAAGTGTAATGAGTGAGTCACTCAGCAAAGTGCGGTAGCCTATCTATTTTGGGACCGGGTCACTCTACTACTGTAGTCCTAGAAATGAGTCTAGCGGCACTCAACTACGTCAAATCAGCCACGCACAAATATCCCAAATGTTGAAAATAAATAATCAAACTAGCCTACACATGCTATAAATATTTACACAAAATTCTAATAGCATCCAAATCTCTCAGAATATGTGGACAGAAACCCGTTTGAGCTCAGTCAATGACTCTTTTAAGGAAGTGGGAAATCCTAAGAATTTTCTGAATCACTTGAATGAATAATTTGAAGTTCATTCAATGAGTCTAGAAATTTGAAAAGACATAGAACCGTATGCACCATCTGGCTTCAAACTATGTTAACGAAACAATGGTTTAAATGTGTTTTAAATCAAGTACCTACATTTTAAACCAAATTTAAAGTAGTTTAGTTAAACGTGCGTCAAACACGTCCGAATTTCAAGTGACAAGACAAGACTAAAATAGTCACGTTTAGTCACAGTAATTCACATAGCTGCTTATGAAGCAGCACGCACCGATGCAATGACTAATCGGCGTGTGTTGCTTCATAACCAACTATAACTAGGTGAAGTACTGTGACTAAACGTGACTAATCTCGTTTTGTCTTGTCTTGACTGACCGGTGTACGCCTAGCCTTATCAAATCAAACTAGTTTTAAGGAATCAATGAACAACAGCTGGAACCCTCACCTGAAGCTTTCAAAGTACATAATCCTTTCACCGATAATAATTCTAACCTGGTACACATTGTCACCTCACCGGAAATAAAAAAAAAATTAAATTAATAAATTGAAAAACAGTTTAAAAAAAGAGAGTGATTGGAATAGCAGAGAAAAAGTCAGATATATGATTCATGATGTTATTGCTAGAGTTATTTCTGAACATTTCATTTTAACACTTCAAATTTTTGCATGTTTTTTTCTCTCGACATTTACAAGAAGTAATGAGCATGTAAGTTATGATATTAGAATACAATACATGAAAGAGAAAATGTACTAGGCTACACGTGTAGGTCGTTATAAAGCGCACACACAGGTGTCAGTATAATACGATAGCCACCTACGCAATCTTCTTCTTCTTCTTTTACGTCTTCTAGTTCTTCTACTACTACATCTTCTTCTTCTTCTTCTTCTCCCTTCACCTTCTGTTCTTCTTCTTTCATCATCTCAAAGCTGCTCGAAAATTCTTTCGGAATTCAAACTGTGAATGAGAGAATTCCTAGCCCACTGACTTTATCGGTCCTCTCAATCTTCCCACTTATTTCTCTCTCCTAATTTTCTTCCGCCATCTTTCTCTTTCCCCTTTCTCCCCAATCACCTTTCTCTTTCTATCTGCCCACTTATTTCTTTCATCCAATTTTCTTACACAATCATCCTCCCTTCTTACCTCCTAATCAATTTCCTCTATCTACTTCCCACCTTTTTCTCTTCCTAGCCTTTCCTCATCTTTCTATTTTCATTCACTTATATGTGCTACTCAACTATTTTATACTGTATGTATACTACTTTACTATTAACTAATACTTTACTATTTTATATATATATTACATTATTATTTCTTGTTTCAATCCAACAAACTTTGTTCCTACTTTCTTTCCCTATTTCCCTTTCCTTTCCTTCTTTCCCTACCATTTCTGATCTTTCTACCTTCCATTCGTTAATTGAATATCCACTTTACGACATATTTAGAACATTCTTCCTTTTTACCTCTTTTTAGTAGCCAATGCATTTCCTACAACTTCCCATTCACACTTCCATTTATCTGTTTATGAACAGACCAAAATAACATAAAGCAAAGATGGACTTGGGGAAATTCTGTTCTAAATTAGATACAATATTCCAATAACATTGAACGTTGACAGAATACAATAATGAGGATCTCCTTCTTTCTCAGAATGATAACAAGCGTATTTTCATTACTATCCATTACATAGTGAACATAATATTCAATATACTGCTGGCCAGTTCAAGTGAACTAAAAGGAAATACAATTGAATTTAACCGCCGTAAAATGACGTCATTGCTTTTTCGTCTGATTCGTTCATTAGTTCTTGTTGCATTGATTTGATGACTTAATTTTACAGCGGATTGAATTTTCATGCAACTAGACGTATTCGATTTTTCATAACAGTGTGATCAATTTTATCAATTTTTTATTTTCAACTGAAATTGCCAACACGTAAATCCGATTTCGTTCAGAAGTACTTAAGCCGTTTGTAAACTATCAAAAACTCTTCATAAAATTTGATGAAATGAAATGACCTTGAATTAAACAGCTGACTGAATCAACCATCTGAACAGAGCTTAAAGCATAGTGTATTGATGGTAATCCTGTATCACAAGACTTGAAATTCTCATGAAACAAGCCCCAGGACAATAATTCAATCTGCTCCACTGTATTAGCAAACAAGAACAATGTTTCAGTTTACAGGACACGAAATATCTGAAAGAAAGCTAGAACCAAGCCCACATACGAGACTACTTCCTGTTTAAAACAATGATCGAACAGCTAATGCTATTCTGAGCCTCGGCACGTTGGCACGAAATCTTGCTGAAAACTGTTCAGTATTGTTCGGAAAGAAGTAAAAAAACTCCGTAAAAAACTTTGTTAATTCACTTAAAATCACGTAAAGAACGAACATTATTTTTGTACTGAACATTATTCTATGTTGAGAAATGAATACAGTGGAACACCGGTTTTACGTAACTCGAGGGACCGAGAAAGAATTTGTTGTATCGAGGTATTCGTAAAAACGGGGTTGCAATGTACACTACATTCAATGTACAGTAGGATTCAATTAATTTGGCGCTTGGCGATTTGTAGCTGATGTTACGCAGCTTTGAAACAATACTTAACCTACGAATGCTGAATCTCGCAGATTATTGCAAAGACTTCAAAAAGGTCTTTCAAATACTTTAAGGGCCGGTTCATGAGCTCGGGATTTAGCCAAGTCCTAAACGGGTGGCTAACGTAGCATCGACAAAAGTTTGTCTCGACAGGTTAGTGGGTTAGCAGCATAGAGAGCCCTTAGTACATAGTTTCGAGGCTAACGTTTGTCGATGCTACGGTGGCCACCCGTTTTAGTCTAGGACTTAGCTAAATCCCGAGCTCATGAACCGGCCCTAAGACTTTAAAACGTCTTTGGATTATTGTGTTAAAGCTGCGAAACGCCAGCTGTTTACTGATCGCCAAGCGCCAAATTAAATTAATCCTACTATACGTTTCAAGGGGATTTGAGATAATACATTGAATCGGAATATTCATTGAATTGGGGTTCATAAAACCGAGGTTCCACTGTATAATTATGAGCTCATTAAATAACAACTCTCTGGTTAACAACAATTTTAAATCTACAAAACAAACAGATTGACACTAGAGGACTAGAACATCCTGAGTGAGTTGAAAACCAGTTTAGAAAAATTTTAAAACAGCAAGTAACTAGTTTACTATTGAAGAACTGTTATATCAGTTTTATTCTCTCAATGTACCGGTTCTATCAGTTATAGAAATACACCATGATGGGAATATAATTGTTTCCGGTTAGGGTCTAATGGCTTGTACTGGTTCAAAGATCTGAAACTGTAATGGGACTTTATTTCATTTCATAACTATCATTTCATACCGAAACTGTAAAGAACTTTGGATAACTTACTAGTAAAGACAAATGACATTTTCCTGTACATGGGTGTCAATTTATAATTCAATTAGGAAAGAATGACTTGAAATGGACAGTTTGAAAACGTAAAAATTGAACACGATTAAAAACTGGATAATTTATTACACTAAACTACGATTATGCATCATACTCATATACTTTAATTACTAAGATGCTATGCTCTCTACACCAGGTATACTTAGTTTAGCCATGACAATACTTAACAAAAATGTAATACTAATAACAATACTTACATGCATGGCATGAATAAACAGGGTTTCCCCAAAACGTGAATTCCAGATACACGTAAACCATCACAAAGAAGAGAGAGGTCACTGATTCACTATGTAACCTTCCAATTATTATCCGCTTGGTTAGGATTATTGTGATTCTCTCATGTCGAATACGAAAAGAGGAATGACTGAGAGAGAAAATGATGGAATGAGAGAGGAAGATGAACAGAGTAAAAAAGAGGAAGAGAGTGTGTGTGTGTGTGTGTGTGTGTGTGTGTGTGTGTGTGTGTGTGTGGGTGTGAGTGTGTGTGAGATATAGAGATAGAGATATTGAGTGAGAAAGAGAGATAGAGAGAAGGTATGATAGAAGGATTTAAAGAGAGAAAAGAAAGAGTTACACAGGAAACAGGAAGAAAAACTCGTGCAACTGAGCATGTAACATCATTATTTCATTGCCAAATTTCATTTCATTTGAACACATTGTACAGGATAAGTGGTAATTTGGTTTGTAATGCATGACCTACACTGCAATAATTCGAGTTAAATCAATCATGGCTACACTGAGTACTAGTATATAAAATACTACTGTATATAAAATACTTATAGAACTACAGTATTTGATTTGATTACGTGCATAAAATCAGTTTGGAATTTTTAAAAGCACAATTTACTCCACAGTTCGATTTTGCATAGAATGATTTGATTGATTTCCTTGTTTTTCGGTTTGAATTATTCATTATTCCACGTTTATTCCACTCTCATTGATCTTCTTTTATTCTCTTGTTTAACTCTCAATTTCTCTTTTTCCCCTTCTATTTCCTCAAATCTTAAGTATTCTTCTACTACTTCTTCTCATCGTTCTCCATCCACTTCTCCTTCTCCTTCACGTTTATTCCACTCTCATTGATCTTCTTCTGTTCTCTTTTTTAACTCTCAATTTCTCTTTTCCCCCTTCTATTTCCTCAAATCTTAAGTATTCTTCTACTACTTCTTCTCATCCTTCTCCATCCACTTCTCCTTCTTCTTCTCTGCTTCCTACTTCTCCTTCACCCCTCCTTCTTCTTCGCCATTGTTTTGCTTGTCCTACTCCAACTTCTACTTCTTTCATCCCCTCCTCTTCCATCCATCTTCTTCTTCCGAAATTTCTTTTCTCCTCTTCTCTAAATGTTATTAGACGTGTGTTTTTTCGTCTTACAGTTTGGCAGGCCTGGCCAGTTGGCATGTGAAGCAGTAAGCAGTTGTGACAACCTTTCGGCGTCGCCTTCAAATAGCCTTCAATATAGTTCATTTATTTTTATCGGTATCTAATTCAGAACACATGGGCGAGCGCCTGTCTGTGTGGGCCTCCCGTTCCTCAATCATTAGTCTCAATGATTGTTGTTCTTTTTCAATCATTATCGATGATTTCAATGTTATTTCATTGATCCTAATACTCATGACGTTTTAATTCGTTTGAAAATATCATGTTTGGAATGTTTGTATCGAGAACTATCACATTTTATTGATCTATTATCTTTTTTACTTGATAAATCTCAAAAATTTCATTGTTATTTTATTGATCCTTTTAAACTCAAGAGGAAATAAATCATTTTGTCAATGTCATGTCGAGAGAGAATAAATCATTTGACAATGTCATGTTTGGGATGTGTGTAATGTGAAACATTATTTTATTGATTTATTACCAATCATGCGTGTAGGTTTGATTTATAACGAATTTCCCTGTTCCGAATTTTTGCGATGTGAGCTATCAGATAGCAATCCTTCTGATTCAGCAAGGTATTTAGAGAAAAGAATATTATACCATCAATATTTATTACTGAAATAACGGAATGCAGTCCATTTTTACCAATGAATTCACTTATTATAATTTCAATGCAATACAAATACATATGAAGGCCTTAGGATGGAGGTTTTGTAACTTTTTGTTCGTACTGTATTGAATATTGGCTACATTGGAGGAAACAGGTAGCAGGCTCAAGCCAATAGGAAGGCGTTGTGAAGATGTTACTAGCCAATAGAAAGGCGAGGTTCCAATACACGAAATGGCCGGATTTCTAGCCAATGGGAAGGCAAGAATCCAATTCACAAAATGGCCGTCTCTGAAAGAAAATGGCGGTGTTACTGATTCAATCTATGAGCGATAACTTAATATTGAGAATACTTAATACATTTTAAACAAAAAATCTTATTCTTTGTAGTCTACTGCTTCAGACACTATTTTTGACTATGATTTAGATAATTTTAGTTACTAGATTAACATTGCCTAGGTTAGCAATTTGAAATTTGACTATCTCGTTTAACTTTTCTCAACGGAAGCTTGTTTTCCCTTCCCTTCTATCAAATCTATCGAGGATAAGTTGCGATATTTAGTTACGTGTTACTGTTCTCATCTTTTCATCATCCTTTCATAGTTCTTTAACCTATTCCACCAATGTATGGATCATGGTAAAAATCAATCAGCTTTTTCGAGTGAAAATTGGAGAGGCGAACAGAACACATCATTTGGGACACACCTAAACTTTAGACTTTTTCCTCGACTCCTTGTATATTTCTCTTCTTGTATATTGATATTCTATTGATAAACTGTTAATTTGTAACATTGTAAATCTTTCCGTAGATTTAGTTTCAAAGGTGATAGATGTTTTACTTTAAAACCAATTTAGCATTCGATTTAGCTCTAAACATGAAACGCTGGCAATTTTACAATCAACTTCCTTAAAATTTGCAACTTCTGTAGCTCCATTTCCGAGATCTTCTATTGAGAAAACAATGAAAATATATTTGTACTACCTTCTTCCAGTCCATCAATCTTCTTCAACCTTGTCTCACCATTCATTCCTTCATTCCACTGGCTTCCGTCCTCTATTCTTCAACGAAGAGTGTGTGTCGTAAGGAATTTGTCGAACATGTTCTTTCGCATAGCTGTGAGAAGAAGGAGAGTGTAGAAAAGAGAAAGGGCGAGGAAGAAGAATAGGTTGAAGAGAAAGGAAAGGAAAGGAAAGGTGAAGAGAAAAGAAGATGTTGAAAGAGAAGTGTCAGTGCGTTATTCTTGTAACGGAGTGGTGAAATTGTGGACAGGGTAAATTTCTCTCTCCTAACTCCTTCTCACACTCTCACTCTCTCTCACACACTCTCCATCTCTCTCGAAAAAGCTCCTCACGCTTTGATTTGTGCCAATTTTCCCCTTAATGGAGGATCAAGAGGAGGGAATACAAGGCTGATGATTTCATTCCAACCCACTGTCTAAAAACATTCACATTGATTAATGAGGAAGCTCCATTCTGATTAACATAGGGAACAGATTAAATATTTTTAATCTTCGGTTAAAACAAAATTGATGTAGTAAGTTTAGAGAACGATCAAGGGATTCTTCTGATTTCTCCAAAGAAAATTGATTCTACTTTTTGACTATTATAATACTTACAATATTAAACAATTCAATTCCAGATTATTTTATTTGATGGAATTCGATGAGTATTTTGATTGAATGAATGTCGGATCTCAAAAGGTCTCAAAGTTGAAAAAAAAAATCAAATTTATTTTCCATAAAACAGAAAAAATACAGTGAGAAAGTGGAATATTAGACCTATAGTCTTCTTCCGGAGTTCATATTAAGCAAAAAAGTTAAGATATAAATCCTTCAACATGTACCATTTGGATCAATTAAAGTGTGAAATAGGTTTGATATCTCAGAGACCAACTTACAGAGACGTTGGAAAAAGTGACAAGATTGAAAAAAATTGAGATGATTATAATAAATACAGTGATTGGATAACATTAAGATGGGATTTTAAAATGTGTAGTTTAACATTGTTCTAAAAAAATAAATAAAATAATTATGAAAAAAGCGGAGTAACTGAATACAAACAGCAGAAGACTTCAAACTTGAAAATCCGAATTTTAAATCAAGATTCTAGACGATGTCAGAAAAAAACTGGCAAAAACATCACACGAGAACCGACAGCCGACAAGAGCTCAATTCGTTTTGCCGGGAAAAGATCTAATCACAGAGTGGTACTTCACCGAGATTCGCATCAAAATGTTAAATTTAGACCGAAAATGAGATCTTAATAGGAGGTCATTCAACCAAGCCTTCAAAACAGATCTTAGTAGCCAGTCGTCTAGTGTAATTTATCACAAATAAATAATACACTCTCAGAAACCAAGAATGTTGAATAATTAACTTTCTGTCGAGGTTTTTGATGAGTTTTTCGTGTTTTCATCTAATTTTTCAAAGGGTTTCAATCCTTCTAGCAGCTTTTTCCAGTAGCACGAAATTCCATTTGAATTCAACCACCTTAAAATGACGCCATTTAATCGATTCTTTCATCGGTTCAGATCTAGTTGCATTGGTTTCGTTGGATGACGTCATTTTCAACGGCGGTTAAATTCAAGTAGATTTTCGTGCAACAGGCCGCATGAGTTTTCAAGTTACTACAGTGCGATTCATTTAATTCGACGCTCGGCGATCAGTAAACAGCTGATGTTACGCAGTTTTGAAACAATTCTTAACCTACAAATGCTGAATCTAGCAGATTATTGCAAAGACTTTAAAAAGGTCAAAACGATTATTGTGTCAAAGCTGCGTAACATCAGCTGTTTACTGATCGCCAAGCGTCAAATTAAATACATCGAACTCAAATAATTTAAAAAATTTTACTCAAATAAATCTTTACCCAAATAAATCACCATATCTCCAAAGGGGTTCGTATACGATTCAATTCAATCCAACAACATAGCCTAAACTTAAAAGGACAGAATTATGCATTTTTCGTTTACTCTTTGACACAAGTGCAAAAGATCTCCAAATACTTGTCTAGTTTCTCCTCCAAAGAACATTCTCCTGTATTTCCCTCTCCTTCTTTCCCCTCTTCCTCTTACGTTCTTTTAATGTGAAACGTGCAGACCATTCTGGATCCGTTGAATACAAATAAGGAGTTCATGTCAGAGGCAGGTTAAGGTCATATGTTTTATGTTCATGGTGCAAAGAACCATAATAGCGTTCACGAGGTTCTTCACATACTCCAGACTTATATATACTATGTATAATTCTCATATACTATATTTGCACACATGTACATTATTATACTATATAGTAGACAAAACTTATTGACTGAGTACTATACTTATATTCACTTTGAAGTACTGATATACTGTTCTATGTACAGTACTACACTGGTAACTGATATACTGCTTTATATTTTATATATCCTGTACCACACGGTTATACTATATATGTAGATTGCTTAACTTGCAATAGGCATTACTAAACTTATACAGGGTGCGGCAACATAACTTCCTTTTTTTAAAACTTAATAAAACGCATTGTATGAATCAGAAAATTTTTATTCGTTTTTTATAATGTAGGCGCATACATAAAGTTTTGTTTTACTCAGTTTTAAAGATCAAATCAGGTAGGTGACGTCCCCCATTCTCCATACACTGCGTAAACCGATTTCTGGCGTTTGTCATGACTCCTGCAAGCATAGCAGGCGTTATGTTGGCAATTTCTTCCTGGATGTTGGTCTTTAGATGGTGTAGGGTCCTTGGACGGTTCACATAAACAAGGGAATTCCAAAAAAAACCATAGAAAAATATCACAAGGGGTCAAATCGGGAGAGCGGGCCGGCCACTCCAAATCGCCCCTAGTTGAGATAAGGCGCTCTGGGAAGTGTTCCCTCAAAACAGTCATTCCTGCACAATTGCCATCTTGTATGTATGAAAATGAAGATCATTATGGAGTATTCTCCTCACAGAATGATCGGAAAGTCCAAGGGCAGACGCATGTTTGCGCGCAGAACGCCGTGGTGATCGCAACTTTGAAGCTCTCACTACCTCAATGTTTTCAAGTGATCTAATCGGCCGAGGGACTCCAGTTCTTCGTCTAGTCGCACTTGCAGTTTGTCTGAACGTAGTGACCCATGTAACAATTGATTTCCGGTCCGGGACAGGGGCCAACGGGGCTAAGCTAAAGCGATTCCGAAAGGCGCGCTGGGTTGCGATCACAGAACATCTACTCGAGAAGTAGGCCTCAATGGCAAACGCACGCTCCTCACTGTTACAACTCATGATGAGGACTGAACCGTGTCGGGACAAAACTTTAAAGTCCCGCCTCTCGAACGAGACCACTAGCGCTCCGCTACGACGTCAACCGACTGAATGGTGCACATTTTAAAAAAGGAAGTTATGCTGCCGCACCTTGTATGTAATGAACTATAAATTTAACGTGGCCAATATGGATAGAGCAGGCAACTATGAATCTATCTTTTAGTGAGAGATAGCATACCCTCCTCTAATGCATTAGAGGAGAGGAGACTATATAGATAGTCTAATATCGTTAAAATACTCCCACAACAAACCATAGCCTATAAGAAATGATTTTGCACAGTGAATAGATGCTTCCACTAGGGATAGTGGGTAAGACAGAAAATCATGAACAAAAATTTCGTCCAGTAAAAATGAATTGTTAGAATTCTTGTATGTTTAGTTCTTATTGGTGGAGAGACCCTCAATTCAAGGTAGGTTGCACCTAGATTTATTTTTGTGCCGGTCACCCATCCAAGAGCAGTCTTGAGTTTCAATGAACATAATAACCCTAATAAGATCAATCATCAACCGCTCTCACTGAGCGGCCATAATTGACAAAATGAATAATTGAATGGGATCATATTAATGTTGGGTTGCACTGTAATCGGGATCAACACTATTAAACCTACAATCAAATGTACCAACAATCAGCTGAACACCTACTCAGCATTATGCTGATCTTGGATTAAAGTTGATCTCGCTTGCTGCATACGTAAATTAACGAAATATTTATCTACATGTCTACTGTAAATATAAATATATGAAGATATGTCAAGTAGGTCAGCTGTCTTAATTATCGGGACACCCTGCCATGAAAAGTAATGACATAGTAAAGTGACAACAAATAAAGCTGTCAAGAACCAAAATCAAGTATGAAAGTATGAACCAAAATCAATCTGTCAGAATCAAGTTTCAGGTATGATAAATCAACCAAAACTTAGAAGAGGCAACAAGAGATGGCAAATATTGAAGGAAAACTCGAATCTCGAATGTGGACAAGACTATAATGATACAAGAAACAAGAGAAGACAAAGAATAATAGAAATATAGTAATAGTAACATTAAAATAAGAGAAATATAGTAATAGTAGCATTAAAAGAAGAGAAATATAGTAATAGTAAAATAAGAGAAATATAGTAATTCTAAAAGAATAGAAATATAGGAAGACAAGGTCAAACCGTGATTAATTGCAATTGCAATGGCGTCACAATTCGCGTAACAATTCGATCACCGACTGTGAATAGCGGTTTCCGTTTTACTCCTCTGCTTCCTCTGAACTCTTTTTACACTCTTTTGCTTCCGCCGATATTTTTTTCTCTCTCCGTCATTTCTAAGATCTGGAGCCTGACCTTCTGGTCTGCAATAATTCAAGAACAGTCTGTGGTGTTCTTTCTAAATGAGAAGAGCATACCTATAAGAATTGTAGTTAAAAGTGAGGTTTTAGTGTTTGGGATTCGAATTCATTCTTATTTCATAAATAATCAAACGATGATGAAGAAAAAGAAGAAGAAGAAGCAGAAGAAGAAGGAAGAGGAAGAAGGAGAAGGAGGAGGAGGAGGAGGAGAAGGAGAAGGAGAGACGTCATGTCAATTATGTAGCAACAGCCTTTTTGATAAAACATTACTGTAGAGAAATTGTTGAACTTGTTCCAAATAGTCTCAGCCAACAGACTGCATCTAATTATAGAGTTTTGCGTTAGTTTTATTAGAGGAAAAGAAAACGGTCACTAGTTTCAAAATTAGAAAACATTTTTTTTATGTTACCATACACATTTTCTTAAATGTTTTAAAGGGTTTGCGTTCAAAATTGAATTTAAATTTCAAATAATTAATGATTATAGATATGTAATTATGATTATAGATCTATTTTTTTACCGGATAGATTGAACTACAAAAATATATCAACGATTTTCATGAACAAGTCTCAAGGTAAAATCGTTAGTAGGCTACCAGCAATTTGTATTATGTAATCGCTGGTTAGCAAGGTTAGTGGATTTATACATACACATACCTTGGCTGGTTAGTATACGAGTAAATAACAAATTATTCAAAGAAATTCTATTAAATAAAATGACATTGGATTGAACAGCTGACTTGCAAGATACTCACACACTAGTCATAGTTCTAGCAAAGTGTAGTGTTGGGTACCTTATCAGCTTTTCAATACAAAATTACGTTCTTCATTGGAAGGGGTGGGTGTTCCATGGACAATAAGAAGGAGGGGGAGGAGAAGAAGATAGGGAAGAAGAAAAAAAATGAAAGAAGAAGGAAAGGGAAGAATAAGAAGAAGAAGATAGGGAGGAAGAAAGAACGAGAAAGAAGAAAAGGAAGAAGAAGAAGAAGGAGGAGAAGGAAGAAGAAGAAGAAGAAGAAGAAGAAGAAGAAGAAGAGAAAGAAGAAGGAAAGGGAATGATAGAAAGAAGGAGAGGGAAGAAGAAGAAGAAAAAGGAAAAGGAAACGGAAGAATAAGAACAAGGGGATGGAAGAAAAAGGAGAAGGATAAGAAGAAGAAAGTCGTTTCCGTTTTTATCTGTCTTCAGCTGAGTAGTGGAAACGAACCAATAGCAAAGATTATTGATGGACAAGCCTTTCAGCAGCTTCAACCATCTCTGACAGTTTTATTTCGAATTAGTAAACAAAAAAACGCAAATACAAACACAAAGTAGAAACCTGCTATTAAAAGACCCTGACAGTGCCAAATTCGGTCACGAAACTACCAGGTCGATGACTGTTTCCATTATTTACACAAATTTCCATCAAAAAATTTTGCAGGCTGGTCCATGAGGAAGCTTCGCAACTTTGTTTCAGGGATTTGTGTTTGGGAAAGGGTCCTTTACTGTCATTTCCTGCACAATATATTTGTACTCTACAACTTGTATCATACTCTCCTAACTATGCAATGGAATCGTAACAGTTAGTGCTAAAAGTTATTTCAGCTGCTTCTGGTAATATTTCCACTCATTCTCTAGTAAAAGTAACAATAATAAACGCACATTTAGTAACAGTTATCCAGTTGCATTGAAGATATAGGAGCAGTTAAGTAGAACTAAAACTTATCCCAGCCACTCGTGGTAATGAGAAGCATAGCTTTCCACTGCGCTCTAAACTCTAGAATAGTAAATAGTTGATCAACGTGAAACCTATCCCCGCAATTTATGGTAATGGAAACGGGCTTTACAACACACACATTCCCCATTAATTTGCAATTTGCCGTCCAAAGAGTAGCAGCTGATTGCACGAACGCCAATTAAATTGACCACCAGTAAAATTACGCCATTTAAAACAACAATGCACCAATTCTCTTATTGAGATCCTACGTAAAACGACGTTATTTTAAGGCTGATAAATTCAATTGTCTTTCGTGCAAACGCAAGCTAAAAGCACCTATTTAGCCATATTTAGCTAACGGCACCTATTTTAGCCATGAAATAGGTGGGGGTGTT
This sequence comes from Laodelphax striatellus, assembly GCA_017141395.1. Taxonomy (NCBI): domain Eukaryota; kingdom Metazoa; phylum Arthropoda; class Insecta; order Hemiptera; family Delphacidae; genus Laodelphax; species Laodelphax striatellus. The sequence continues at coordinate 9,598,314 of CM029540.1, forward strand.
AAATCAAGTTTGCTACCAAACTTGAATCATGAAATGGGCGGAGTAACATAACGGAAAATACACTATCCTCTAATAACTTCACAAACAGCTTCCCCTTCTTCTGGTTACAACCCAGTAAACAAAAAACATTAGATACTTGAATCCTTAATAAATTATTGTCAAATTTCAGCGAAGATTGAGTGGATTTCTGTTAGCCAAAATTTAGTTCATCTGACAGATAATCTGACTCCTTGTGAGATAGGACTTCCCTATTCTAATTTATACTGACAGGTAATCGACTTGAGTTGACTGGATGGAGTGTTAGAATGCTCCAGAAAGAAGAAACTTCAGCTAGAGTGCACTTAACAGGTTCAAGAAGTCAGCAAGGTTGATTGGGATTGAGAGAGCAACTGATTGAGAGCTCAAGTCCGGAAATCACTCATTCCAAAATGATAGAAGTAATTTAATCTTAGGCTAGGCGTACACCGGTTAGTCAAGACAAGACGAAGCAGTTATTCACAGATAAAAAAGCTGTTACATTACCGATGCAATGACTAATCGTGTGCTTCACAAGCAACTATGTGAATTACTGCAACGTGACTAAATTTCGTCTTGTTGTCTTTAATCAGTGAGCCTAATGAATGTTAATCAGGAACCAAAAATGGTCAATAGGACCAAATGGCAGGTTGGCAAACCGGGAAGTCACCCAACTTCTACATGTCAAGCAAGTCCTCATGAACTATACGTTCTACTAGAGAAACTATTCGCAGTTATCAATTATTTTTGAGCGCGAAATTGATTAAAATCGGCGTTTTCTTGGCGCCATGTTGCTTTCTCTCCTTTGAGAGAAAGCCAGCTGTCTCCTCGTATGGTGCTGCGAATGCTATCTGAACAACTTTGGCCGCATCCAATTAATTTATTGTGACCTAGGTCAAGATCAACGGTCACGATTTGCTGCTCTTCCACTTACTCTATCATTCTCTCTCTCTCTCTCTCTGCCTCACTCACTCACTCTCTCTCAATATCGCTATCGCTTGATCGATTCCACGACTACAACTCTATAAAAATAATTTTCCTATGTTCCTCTTCCACTAACATCTTCCATGCGTCTCCTTCAAGGTTTTTCTCATCCTCCTTGTCTTTTTATTAATTTTCATTTATGTTTTCCTCTTTATTTGCTCCATACGAGCCAATATTTCAAAGAGGGACACTACCTAAGCCTAAAATCATCTCTTTCTCATCTAATTCTGTCCTCTTCCTTCATCTCATTCTCATCTAATCCTGTCTTTCTAATATACTTCACCTGTATCCTTCTTTCTCTAGGTCTGATAATAAGTTTAATAATAACAATTTGATTTGTTTTGTCCTATTTGAAGGCCATAGATAAATATCTTGAACATTTTAAACATTACTTCCACCTCAAGTAAAAACGTACAGGGTTGCATTGAAAATTGGATTACTCTATTGGTGGCAAATTCAAACATGGTTCGCTTAAAATATTTGGTATTCGAGAAGCACTAACATTATAGAAGTCCTAGATATCAAGTATTATAGATATCAGAAAAAAGACAGACACACTCTAGAGTCTAGGTAATAAACATGAAAAGTATAGCTCACTTTGCAACAAAGATATGTTCCTAGTCTAGTTTGCATCCCTTTTTTCCTTATATTAGCCGGTTTAGACACTGGTGTCTCAAGACATGATTGTCTTATGATTTGACTTGTCTGATGAAATTCAATGAACAGAACAGAACTTTTTTATGGTCTTCACAAAAATTTTCAAGTATATAGGTGTATGTTCTTCACAAAATAGATGAAGTTGTCAACTTACGTCAACTCAAGTTATGTCCATATTGATTTGAAAATCTGCGTTATTCACCTGTAACAATCAAGAACAAGTTAGAAAATAATTCACGATTGATGTTGTAAGAAAGATTTAGAAAGATAGTAAGAATAGAAATATTAGAAAAGTGAACAATATGTTTTGAACATATTAAGAGCAGGTCGCAAAAAAATTGGATTGAAGTTTATCTTCGAGTATTCAGAAGAATAAACATTGGAGATTGAGGTCAACTGACTTTTGTGCAACTGGGACTTAATGTATTCATTTGTACTTGTCCAAAGAATAAGCAAAAGATAGGTGGCAGAAATAGAACGAGAGAAACACTCATGACTATGTTTTATTGCAAAATTTGAAAATACATTTGGCAATTAATGGACTAAAATTCCATACAAAAATCGGATGTTATCACAAGTCCAAAATTCAGGAAGCCAATTCACGGAATTGATCATTAATATTTTACAATTATGTATTATTGAGTCACAAAGTTCACTATGTACCATGAATACATTTACGATTATATACTATGTACTTAATTAAAAATACAGTACATGATACTTATCAGTGCTTTTTAATAAGAAATATACAACCTACCACAAAATAATAATGACTGCATATTTCTATGAAACAAAACGAGTTTCTTAGTAAAACATTGAGCAATAAAAGATCACCAACTATTCCACTAACCCACTCTTTTACTAATGCTCTATTGTGATACTAAACAATAGATCTCTATCTAAAACGCACAATATCGACAGAAACAATATTTTCGTTCAATCTTGTACTACTATTAACAATATAAATTTCAAGAAATGATAATTAGGTTATAAATTAATAACGAAAATCAATCAAATTGGTCATAAATAACCGACGAATTTGACCCGAGATCAAATCTTGATAAACCCGCTGTCACCACGGTTAAGTGAATTTCTCAATAATTGAAATATTTTACAGCCCGGATCTTCATGTAAATGCATTCAATACATCAATGCAATTATGGAATAGCATGTAAAAAAGTAGTTATCAATAATAATTATTGTTAAAGCATTGATAACAGGGAGTTTTCAAGGTCGCGATAGTTCAAATAGAGTATAATTAATAGATAATTGTGTTTGTTCGAACATTCTAGGATACTGGGTCGAACCTCGTCCGTATGCCCATAAATACAAGGTATAAACTATTTTTACTGAGCAAGGAGGGTATACCTCTTTTGTGTTCCATTTTTTTTTTTAGAAAATTTAGTGTAGAGTACTTCCTTTAACTTTATTGGTTCTCCTTTGTACAATATCACAAGTAATTGCAAGATGTATACGAATACTACTAACTTATTCTTTCACAGGCCTATATACTGCAGTCAACATTGAGAATAATTTCTTGATAACTTGTTAGCATTGACAATAGTTTTTTTGATACATTGTTATACTGAAGTGACAACTTTTCAGGTGTAAACAAAGAAAAATTACAGAGTTTGTAATGTATTCTGAGTTATAACACAATAATAATCCGTTTGCCGGATAAAATGCTCATTTGTACATTAGCTAGTACAGAATATTTTCTGTAACCCAGGAATCAGGGAAGGGCAAATGCCCCCTCCTGCCCTCCCCAAATGACGCCCCTGTATATATTATGCAACAGTTGAATTTATTTTCAAGGATCTTCATGTATCTGATAAACTGGTCCTGACTAAGCCTAAGTTCCATACAGCGTTACAACTAGTGTGCATTACAAGAATAGTGTTACTTGACACACTCTGAGTAACGGAAACTCTTGAAAAGAATAAAATGTAACAGTTCTTTGAACCTGTTACAAGTTCGTCTAGTCCTTCTAGTCCAATTCAGTTTTCTTTTCAGTATTTTCAATTAGAACTTCCATCTTCCAATTTTCAAAGTAAACTCAAATTTGACCAGAAGAGACGAACTTTCAACAAGTTCAAAGAACTGAAACATTTCAAATGGGTGTATTTCGTTTAGAGCAGGTGTTCGATTAGACAAGTAGTTCAATTAGTCAAGGTGTTCGATTAGTCTAGATGGGTGTATTCAGTTTAGAGCTGTACTAATCGAAATACTCCCTTTCAAATTGTTTTATTCATACAAATTTAACATTTGATTTCTTTCAAAACATGAATTTTAACGCAGAATTGTTTTGTTGCATACATATTACCATACAGCATGTGTATACCCTGACCTAATGGCGAGGAGAAATTTAGAAGTAGAGGGAGGTAAGAATGAGAAGGATAATGAAGAAGTTGGAAGAGGTGAAGGAGAAGAAAAGTAAGAAGGAAGAAGTAGAACTTAAATTTTTGCTGTCGTGCCTCCTACTCAAAGTTCCCGCCAAAAATAGACGCCGATTCAAAATGGCTGCCGGGCGGACGTTTATTTAAACGCAAGGCGGTCCATTTTTCTCAACGAAACGATCTGGCTAACTTGAATCACAAGCTGAATCTACAATTTTTCTACGAAAATAAGAGAAGATTAAATAAAAAAAAGATAAATGCAATAATAAGAGAGAGATGAATACATAAACTGTTTTCTGGCTCATTTTCAATTGTAAAAACATTTTCAAAAACATCCGCACAGTTAGGCTAAGTGGAAAAGCAATTTGTCAATCTGTATTTGGTCATTTGAACGACCAATTCACAGCTGATTGAACAACAATACAGTGATATTTATTTAGTTTGACGCTTGGCATTAGACTGATTGATAGATAGAGAGATATTATTTCTTTGCCATCGTACTCTACGGTCATCACACACGTACAAGTGTAATCACATAAGACTAGGCGTACACCGGTTAGTCAAGACAAGACAAGACGAGATTAGTCACAGTACTTCACATAGTTGCTTATGAAGCAACACACACCGATTAGTCATTGCATCAGTGTGTGCTGCTTCATAAGCAACTATGTGAATTACTGTGACTAAACGTCACTAATCTCGTCTTGTCTTGTCTTGACTAACCGGTGTACGCCTAGCCTAAACTGTACAGCTATCAATCTGTACATGTATTCCTCTACGATAGACCTGCACAGCTCTACTGTAAGTGGCCGGCCTAACCCACCTTATCAAGAGACTGTCAATCAGAGCTTTTTATTTGAAATTGTTTTTAAATAAATACTGTACCGGCTGACCTATTTCACTGATCAACCGTTCAACCCCCATTTCAACAACTCAATCGCTTTAAAAATGTTTCTTTCATTTGGGAGACTCGCTGCGTGGGATGCTGTGCTGGTGCCAACGCATGCGTGTGATGGTAGTTTTATTTATTCTAGCGTAAAGTCGGAAGGATGATGAGTCATAGTAGTACTGACTGGCGGTCCACTAGAACTACAGTTCAAACTTCAAATCAAATCTGCCGCTTGCCGCTTCTTGTTCTTCATGTTCTTCACCTCCTTCTTCTTCTTCCTCCTTCTTCATCTTCTTTTTCCTTCATCATCATCATCATCATATTCTTCTGCTTCCTCCTCTTCTTCTTCTTCTCCTCCTCCATCTTCTCTTTTTCTTCTTCTCCTCCTCCATCTTCTCTTTCTTCTTCTTCTTCTCTTCTTCTCCATCTTCTTCTTCTTCTTCTTCTCCATCTTCTTCTTCTCCTCCTTTTCTTTCTCTTCTTCCTCTTTTCTTCTTCTTTATCTTCTTCTTCTTCTTTATCATCTTCTTCTTCCTCCTTCTTCTTCCTCTTTTTCTTCTTCTTCTTCTTCTTCTTTCCTCCTTCTTTTCTTCTTCTTCTTCTTCCTCTTCTCATTCTTCTTCTTCATCTTCTTTTCTTCAACTTCTTATCTATCTTCTTCTTCACCTTCTTCTCCTTCATCATCATCATTATATTCTTCTTCTTCTCAATAAAGGGTGAAGGGAATGCGCAGTGAGTTGCGGTACTCATTTCAGTATTCATTAATGGATGTGTATTGCTACTACTGTTTGCAGTAATGCCTATCCTACCCCTGCCTTCAAAGTGATTATCGCCAAACCTTTCTTTTTCTCCATATTTGTTCTACTTTTCGTCTAAACATTCATTATTGTTTTCCGGCCTGTTGGTAAAGTATCCTCCAAATTCCATCGGCCAGTTGCACGGAAGCCAATCAAATTTAATTGAGAGAGTCCATTGTCTTCATAAAAGACAAGTGGATTACGCCGATTACGTTCATTCATCACACGCTCTCCAAGAATTGTATCTCATTTCCAAGACAAATTCTAATACTTTACCAATAAATATGAACCTAAATATCAACATAGAAACCAATTGAATTCTTCAATCCATTGAATCTATACTGCTATCCATCACACAAGAACAAAACACCATTAACACTCTCTTCAACACTGAAATCTCGCAATATAGAGGAGCTGAGTTCTATTTGTGTCTTTCATCTCCCTCTCCCCTTCACACCTCGTCAAATCTCCTCTCCTCCCCTCTCCAAGATCTATCATGTTCATTAGTCCAATGCCGGTCGTTTCCTACTATTTAATGATCTGGTATAAAATCAGAAGACAGATATCAATGAATAAATACAGGACATGAAAGTCATCCAATATCTACAGCCCAGTATAGTTAAAAAAATTATACAAAAATCAATATTGATCAATACCAATACAAGCATACCATCTTTTCTATCATAAAATATGACACATAAAAATCATAAGTCAAGAGAAGATAGAAGTCATAGAAGATATAAGTCTCAAAAATGGATTCAAGTTCGAATACTGCAGATTCAATGAGAAAGCATTTTAAAGACATGATACCTTTCATTGATTTTCCACGACTTAAACTCCAAATTTAAGGAACAACGTTGACTGGAATTTGATTAAGAATTGATGAATGATAATTTCGATAAGCAATGACACCAGATATAATAAATAACCGGAGTTTATCCTGTGCCGTTAACTTTGATCAGCCGTTGCTGATCTCTTGATTCTGCTTCTGATTTTTTCTACTTCAGTACAATACTTCATATTATTTTGTTTTCACATTTACATACTTTTTATTGTTTATTGAAGAATAAAAAATCAATGTCACATCCCACCATAATCAAGTTTAATTCAAGTAGAAATTGAACCGTGACATTAAAAACTATGTTTATAGACATTAACTGTGTAAGCTAAAAAAACTATGGTGATACCAAGTTTACATTGACATCAATCTTGAAATCTGAAAAATCTTGTTCATTAGTGAGTATCTAGTGAAATTTTGTTGATCCTTGTTGCAAATACAATTGTGGAATTTTCAATGATGAAGGTATTGTCTATTACTTGACATAATTAGTGAAATATCAACTATTGAGAAGACCATAAATAAATTCTCAATTTAATTCAATTTGTTTCATTTTTTAAAGAAATTATTCTCTTCATCCTTTTTCTTTTCTTCAAATCTGGTTATTTCTGAGAAAACCCATCCTCTTTCATCACTGTTCTCTCTACCTCAAGTTAATTTATGTCTCGTACCATAATTGTTTTTTTTGTGTCAATTCTCGAAAATTTCTACTTCTTCGCCCATATCTCAAATCTAATGAACAAGAAAAAAAATTTTCCTCCAAAAAGTATTTCTCCTTCTTGATATTTCGATAGCTATCCAAATCAACTTGGAAAAATATCACCATAAAAGTTCTTTAAGCTGATGCAATTCTTTTCCATGAGCAAGTCTTAAACTTCATCGACTATCTTTGTCTTCTCTCTTTCCTTAATCTTGAAAAGTTGAGGCCATTCGATAAAGTCAGTGATTCTTCTCTTATCAGTCTTCTCTTCTGTTGATGAAAATGGCCTTTCTTCCTGTTTCGAACATTCTTCTCACTAAGAATTCTTATTTTTAATAGTAATTTTCAATCTTCTTCTGCTTTGCTATAAAATCCTTAAACTTTTTCAATGCGGCTAACATCATCTGTAATCTTCTTCTTCTCATGAGAAGACCATTATTTACTCTCATTCAATTTGCTTCATTTTCTTTTCTCTTCATCCTTCTCTTTTCTTCCAATCTTCTCTCTTCTACCCATCCTCTTTCTTCACTGTTCTCCTCTACCTCATACTCTATTATCGTGGTTTTTTTGTGTCTAGTTTCTTCTTCTTTTTCTCTTCCTCATAGTTCTTATTACCTCCTTCCTCCTTTTCCTTTTCCTCCTCTTTCTCCTTCTGCTACTATTCCACTCATGACAATGTACATAAATTAGAGCAAGCCAGTGTCCATTCAACTACTATACATTATTTAAATTGACAAAATATACAACTTTTTTATCTCTACCTGGTCATCTAAAATCCTTCATCTTTAATCGTATTTTCCTACTACTACTACTACTTTTTCTTCCTCCTCTACTCCGTCACATCTTCTTTTTCTCCTCCTCCTTCTCCTAAGTTTCTCACACGTTTTACCTACTTCGTGACATTTTTCCAAAAATTGTAACATTTTTCCAAAAATCGAGACATTTTTCCAAACACCCCTTTCTGCTCATCACAGTTTTTCTATTTCCTCTCCTACTCGCTTCCTCGTTTCTCCATTATCCACTCCTTTGTCTTCTTCACCTCCTCCTTCTTCTTCTTCTTCTTTCAACACTTCAATGTCCTCTATCCCGTCTTTTCTTTACTTTCTTCTACTGCTGCAAACTCATGCTACATCCTCATCACTTTCACCTTTTCTTCTCTCTGTTTCTCATTCTGATCCTTTCATCTGATCCATTCTGATTAGTTCTCATCTTCTTCTCTTTCTTGTTTCTCATTACCTACTCCTTAACTGCTCTTACTTACCTTCTTCACCTTCTTACCTTCCCATTACCTACTTCTATACCTCCCCCTTCTTCTTCTTCTTCTTCTTCATAATCTACTCCTTCATCGTCTCTCTTCTCTTTCGCATTGTTTTCTCATGCTCTATTAGCCAATCACAGCGCAAATCAATTAGTGCTGGCTAGCTTGTGCTGCAAATTAATGAACAATTTTGATGATGTCCCATCTCATCATCTACAATCTACATCGATAGTAGGCCAGTGAGCTAGTCTGTTGTTATTGCTATTATATTAGTGAATACCCGTTCTCATTCGTTAGCAAGTTATTTTGATTCAATAATAATTGAGGAGAAATAGGTCGATGTTCACCGGATATATAATTCAATATAACTGGATCAGATTGGACGTAATTTGCTGATTATTATGTTTTCTGTTAGTTTAGTTTCTAACAAAACAGTTATCTTGATTAGTCCAGAAATCTTTATTCTAGAATTCATATGAATCAAACGTTTGAATCAATCTAGAATCTCAATATTCTGAATTGCGTTCCACAATTTTGATAAAGTTTCAAGATGAAATTCAATGCAGAAACTCGCTTTTGTGGGACAAAATTAAAATTCAAATAATACAACAATAGAAAGAGTTAATGAATTCCGGCAATTCTGATCAAATATTGAGTAAATGAAAACGTTATCCTGAAAACGTAATGAAAACGTTATCAATTGTCCTGATCTAAATTAGGACAATTGATTGGAATTTGGGGAAGGATCATTTCTGGATAAAAGTATTTTATTTGTAACCCAATTGTACTGATTCGATAAAATGAATGACTTATAAATAGATAGATATAAATGATGACTTGAAATAGATGTTTATTCTCAAGATTCTAGAACAATAATACAGTACAATTTCTACAAGAAACAGGCACAAAAAATGAGAATAAACAAGTACAAAACAAAGAATTTAGAATACAAGAAACAAAATAATGCATAAGAAATACTAAATTATACAAAAACATGATAATAGAATCCTGAGGAGTTTCTGACTATAGAAGTTTTTTTTTACCCAAAATGTATTGTTTCAATAAAATGCATGAATGCTGCTCAATTCAACTATTTTTGTCTACTTGAAACTCTTCACAGGAAACAGAGGGATGCTCAATTTTTCTATTTTTGAACTGAGAATCACCACTGAAAAATCTCCACAAAATACAAGAAGGAAGTACAGTACGAAATACCACAATAGCTTTCAAATTGATACTCTTATTGATGCCATGACGTAAAACCGCAGATGTGCATAAGACATTTGAAACACAACATGAATGCATCATGAGAATGAATCATTCACTGCTGTGAATAAACTGAATGAATGGTGGTTTAGAAATAGAATGATCTACATTGGGTTATGCAATTAGTGTTTAATAAGCTGTTTGGACGGAGTCCCGTATTCTGAGTGTTCAGTCACTCAATTGCAGCATCAAACATTTCAACCAAACTTCAAAATACAGTTATACAGAATAATTTTTTATAATAATATTTTTATTGCGTAAATCTGTGAATTACAGTTATGGCAATCGTCAATAATTGATTATAATACAATATAAAAACATACATTGTTACAAAAACACAAAGTATTGATCACATTATCACAGCAACTTTATTAGTAAATGTTAATTATCGATAGTATCATATAATTTTGATAATTATCGATAATTATCCATATAGTATCCCCATCCATAATAGTCCAGTGCAATTTTCACTAAGAGGGGTCAGTGATTAATCTTAATTTGTCACAAATTCTTGCAAGATCAATTAATATACTTGACTATATGAGCACGATACTGCCATCTAATTTTTGCAAAGACCTAGAATTTACCTTTAAAATACGTCAAAGGTTACTGCAGACTCTTGACACATAACAAGGAGATAGACAACATCCTGCTTCTTTCCTTGAAACCAGAATTACTCCTCGCATTCATCATAAGGAATTCCAATCGACAAACTCCATTTCTGAGTGATTCGTCAACTTTTTACCGGTGGGAAATACCTACTGAATGCTAAGAGATTAATCACTACATTGACTTCACTACAAGACAAGACGAGATTAGTCACGTTCACACACCGATGCAATGACTAATCGATATGTGTTGCTCCATAAGCAACTATGTGAAGTACTGTGACTAATCTCGTCTTGTCTTGACTAACCGGTGTACGCCATCACATCATGACTTCAATAACTCTCTTTTTTCAATAAAATAGTTGTGCAGTATTTTATAAGTACTGTATCACTTCATAACCATTCAGCTCGAACAACTAATTTAAAGGATTACATCAAAATAATCCAATGAATTTAGATTGAATCATCAAATCAATCAATGCGATCAAAATTCTCATAGTTAAATTGATAATGATGACTAATGATTTCAAATATTCAATACGTAACATTCTAGGAGACGTCTCTTGGGTATTGATTAGTAATGACATTATTTTTATTGACAACTGGTTCAAGTAGCATTGCTTTGAGTCATCGAACAATGATCCAAAAATTTTCCCCACAATATTACTGCCAAAGCATGCTACAAATTACTCTCCTCGAGTCATACAGTTATTTCTGAACTTGATGTTTATATTCGGAGTTCTAGACAGATTTGGCAATACTTTATCAATCTTTTAAAGGACCCTATTAAAGTATAATACTAACTTCTACATTTTAATAAAAAACAAGCAGGTTGATAATTATTGAAACTTGTCAAGCTTGATATAGATTGATTATTTTGATGGTGCGACTAGGTCGAAAGAACTTAATTTTAGAACCGACTTTGCTCTGATTGACCCTCTTTCAACTCTATTCTCTCTCTTTTTTTCTCAAAGAGACGTAACTTGAATTCACTCTTCTCCCATATCCGATTCACGTATACAAAATGTTAGAAACTAGTCATTAGATTTTTGTTTTACAGATAAATCAACTATTGTTATCAAATGTCACAGTTAGTTAATCGTACAGTAGACTATTTAAACATTTACTCAATGATTATTTAACAGTATTATGATTACTAACTCTTAGTAATCAAGTATTTAGTGATCAAGTCTTAGTAATCTATAAAGTATTTGAACATTTAATCAATGATTATTTAACAGAAACGAACTCAAAATGTTAACGGGTATGTTAAACGCATATGAAATGCTTTTGCAAAGACTTATTTGAATAGTTTTCAACAGTTGATCAACTCTTTGAACAATTATTCAACAGAAACCCTCACAAAATAATATTAAAATGTACGTTTGCAACTAGTTATTTGCATAGTATTATTTTATAAGTTGATTATTTATTTACAATAATTTTCAACTTTTAAATAACTTCAATTTAATTTAATTCAATTTTTAAAATAACTAAACTTTTAGATAACCATCAAAAACCTAACATAACGACCGTTTCAATCTTGGAGAATTCAGTATCGTAATGTCCAACAATATTCGACACAGTAATGTGAGTTTGATTTTTTTTTACTTTAAAAGTTTGAAATCAGTTTAATTCAACCATTAGAAGAAACAAGAAAGAATGAATTTACAATACAATAATGATTATTTAACAGCTACGGATTGAAGACGTACATTTAAATATAACACATCAACATTTAACATTTTAATGTGCGGTCGCAACAGGCTATTTGATTAGTATGAAACTCATAACCGATGGCTAGGCTATCCAAAAGCAAAGTCCTGTTCTAAAATTAAGTTCCTGTTACAAGTTCGACCTAGTCGCACCATCAGCCATAATGGAAAAACACCTCTAAAACAATAAACTTGAAAAATTCTCTCCATAATCAATCTTAGTCTAAATCAAAATAATCAGTCTAAATCATAATCGTTGTGAGATAAGTTAAATCATATAGTAAGATAGAGACCTAAAATAAAACAGTAGATCTCCAATGCTACACTAAAAGTTAAAACATTAAAAGTGATTGTAATGAGGTAAAAGGTGACCAGTGATCACTCACTAGACATGCATAGCATGACCAATTATGTATAAATTTATACGTCTAGTATGGGTGGCTTTTCTCAGCCGAATACCTACTGCCCAAGTCAAAGCTCCGTGTCCCTGGTAGGAATGCAATACGTCATCGAAAACCGGTTTTTGAAGTGTATTTTATAGCACTCTTCGTCTATCCTCTTCAGCCGTCAGGGACACGGAGCTCAGTCTTGGGCAGTAGTATATCCTCAATCTCTAATGTAGTCATAAACAGTAAATATCTATTCAAATTCTAATCTACTGGTTGATTTCACAATAACCACCGTAAGATAATGTTATCTGTCACTTTGTTGTCACTCTGCTCCTAGCTAGACTCTCGCACGCGCATGTTTGTTTACATCGTCTCTCCTTTCCCTGAACAGAGTATAGACCCAAGAACTTTATTTCCAATTTCTAGAGTAAACACTCTAACTGGAAACCCCAAAGCCTTTTTACACCAGAAGCCCTCAAGAGAACAACTATTCAGACAGAAATAAAAATCTCTCTGCAGATAGAATCAAGAAATAAAAAAAAGGTTTTAAATGAAAACAGTCGAAGCACAGAAATTCTTCTCCCGTTTTGACGGTCTATTAAACGGAACAGACCAATGTGAAATTCTTCAGAAGTATTTACGACGCAATAAAAATTTGCCTGCAAGAATTCCATCTAAACCATGATTTTGTTGCAACAAATTTGCTTTGCAGCATGTTGCGGCACATTCTGCCCAGTTTACATTTTATACTGCCACAAATCCCTGGGACAAGTTGCAAGACTTGTCAGCTGTTGCTGTTCTAAAGCAAGTGATCTTGTGCTACAATTTTTTATAGAATAAAGGAATAGTAATGGAAACTGGTTTTTAAATATGTAAATCAGAATAATTGAATGGCACATAAAAACGCAACATGGAAGATTTAAAAAGAATAAGTAGTGGAAGATTGTAAAAGAAATGAGAAGAGTCGGAATAAGAAACTAGAGAAGGAAGAGAGTATTTAATGCTTTCATGGTACATAAAATATGTAATAAGAAGAGAGATGGAAATAGTTTGAGCACCAAGCATTAGAAAGGTTTTAGAAGATTTTGAGCCCGATTCAACAATTTTTCGGCATCTATCATTCTGCAGGAAACAAATAGGTAGATCCAATGAAACATTTTGAATTTTGAGAAAGATTGTCCACATCTAAGCAAAGGTCAAGATGTCTATTAATTCAAATAATTAATATAGGCCTACATGAATGATGAAATAAAATTATATATTCTTTTCAGAATATCAAAACGCTTATAAGCAGGTGAAAACTCATCTAAATCTACTCAACTCAACTGAATCAACTCTATATCCAAGAATTATTACTACTCAATTTACTCACGATTCAAGAGGAAGCACATTCAATATGATTAGTGTGGAAGATCGAGGACTCACCTGAAATAAAGTAAACCAATAAATAAACATAAATTACTTCAATGAAAATTAACCAGTAATAAACATGGATCTCACATTGAATAAAATTTGTGGTACAATATTACTAATGATAGGAAGAGCGGATGTTATTCTTAATCACTACTTTATTACAAGACGAAATTCTAATAAAAACTAAAATTGTCAAAAAAGCCGTTGAGGGCCTCAACTATTGAGGCAATTTGTTGCAACCAAAACAAAAATGAAAACCCCTGTATTTCGAATAATAACATTACTAATTATTAATGATGGCCAAAACTGATTTACTTCAACTTCTATACAGTATATCATAATACCAAATTGAATTTACTAGACAGTTCATTAAGGAACATTCAGTAACTACAACTACCTGCTACTTATTTGATGATAACAGGTAATTTGTATCAATAAAAAATAACGTGGTCTTTTTAAAACGTTCTCTTCCATTGTAAATAAAGGAAGAGATGATGATTATGTATTATAAAAGTATCTATTAGACTTTAGTAGGTACAATATAGAATAATGCTAATGCTCGACTTAGTCATCAGAGAACATTTTTTTTAAGAACATTTTTAATTATGTGTTGAGGATTTCCCCAATTCAAATACTTCAAGTACTTTTTCATGACCCAGAGCATTATAAGATGTGATATCATTATATTATCATGTGATTATGTGATATCACTTTATTGGGATGAAAGCAAACGAAGAGTAAGAGGGGATGGTGAAGAAGAGGAAAGTGATAGAAAATGCAAAGCTTCGCTGGAAGGCTCATGTCAAGAAGAAGAGAGAGGAGCTTGGAATAAGATACAAGAAGCTTTACTGGCTGATTGGAAGAAACTTCACCCTTTCAATTCCAAACAAAGTACTGCTGTACAAACAGATACTTAAGCCTGTATGGACATATGGTATACAACTCGGAGGGTGTACCAAAGAGAGTAACATCAAAGTCATACAACGTTTCCAAAACAAGGTGCTGAGAAACATTGTTGATGCTCCTGGTACGTGAACAATCTGCATAGATTCAAGTTGACCTCGTATCCACCGAAATCCAGAGGCATGCAGAAACACGAGGTCCGACTCCACAACGTCGAAGCAATCCAGCTGCTAGACCATGAAGGATTGGTGAGGAGGCTCAAAGGAAGAAGCCATTTGAACTAGTGTAGTGCTTGATTCAAGTATCTTGTGTCCAGTGAAAAGCAGAGCAGTGGTGTGAATGAATGAAACCTAGCTATGTAGTACCGTCATCAGTAGTGTAATTAGATTTAATTGAATTAATTTGAATAAGAGAGCCTAAGGAACTTGTCTTAGTAATTTAGGTTAGAAAAAGTTGCTCATTAGTCTCAAGACTAGATAGCAATCTATCTTTAAAAAAAAAAAAAAAATGGTGAAGAAGAGGAAAGTGATAGAAATTGTAAACAGAATATCAGAGAGAGAGAGAGAGAGAAAGAGACAGAGAGAGAGAGAGAGCGAGAGAGACTGTACAGGGACAAGGAACAAGTGATTTAAAATCAAATCGAACAAAATTTCTAATCCTCATTATACAAGCGTCTAATGTAACGCAATAATAATAAGAGCCTAAATTGCAACTTCCAATACCTGATTTAGAAACCTGCATAACTGTAACAATAGTAATTGTCGAGAATTAAGTCAAGGATAACACAAAAATAATAACAATAATTTCATTTTGTCAAGCACTAAACGCAGTACAGCTACAACTAGAAAGAGTATTAAATCATTGGAACGTGAAATAGTACGCGGTCTACAGAACAGGTAGTTAAAAATATAAATAGTACAGATGGAAACATGGGTATAGTGTTGTGTAATATTAACGGATGCTGTGGTTTTGTGGCTTTTGCCAGAGTAAAACGCTTTTTATTTTCGATTCCGATGTAGCAAACATAAGAATGTGGTGGTTTTGATGTTGTACAATGAATCACTGAACTATAGTAGGTACATCTAAATAATAATAACATATAATAATAACAATGTTGATAATTATTACTGAGTACCAGTACTCAGGTTTTGCAAGCATGGTCTTTGGTAGCCCGCGGCTCTCTGTTTACTTTCTTCAGGATGACGAAACTCATTCTAATTGGGAAATTGTTGTTAGCATTTTCACAGAAAAGTCACGAAGCAACTTTAATAACCCCTGTTGTTAGGTAAGGACCTTTGTTTGGGATGGAAACCCCTAAATTTAGGGTGAAACATGTACCTTAAAAACCTCAAGTACTATAAAAATTAATCCAGTATACTGGATTGTAGTAAACTACAAAATTATTTTCATTTCTATATGGCAAAACCCTAAATTTAGGGTGAAACATGTACCTTACAAACCTGAAGTACAGTACTATAAAAATTAATTCAGTATACTACAAAATTATTTCTATTTCTATATGCTGCACTGCATTAGTTGATCTTGTTCTACTTAATATATGCTTATATTCTGGTTTAGTTACTATTTTAATTTTTCGTTTTGCTGAGGGAGATGTCCACATGAGATCTAGGCTAAAGCGTGGGTAATGAGAAATTGGTGATGAGAGATGACAAATACTTTTCAGGCAGTCGGGAGTGGCCGTTTTGTGGTCAAAATCCGTTCAGTCAACTTGGATTGAACCCGGAACCTTCATCACATCAGAGCTCAACTACGGACCACTCCAGTTATAGTTAGTTAAACCTTATTATTAGCTACCTTCACCTTCATAGGCTGAAATTTATAGTGGAGAATAGAATATCAATGAGAAACATAGTGTAAAATGGAATGGTGTTAATGGAATAAAATAGGAAATGTTTTGTTACAAGAATTCTTATACCTCTGTACTGCTCTGTCTCCTCTACTAACTCTTTTTTTGCTTATCTTCAAGAAATCCTTTTTGTTCATTGCCTTCTTCTCCTTAACTCTCGCTTCTGTTCCTTCACCTTCACCATATTCTTCTGCTTCTGCTCCTTATTCATCTCCTCCATCTTCTTCTTCTTTTTCTTCACCATCTTCTTCTGCTTCTTCTTATTCTTTCCTCTCTTCTTCTTCTTTTCTCATCTTCTTCTGCTTCTGCTCCTCATTCACCTTTCCTCTTCATCTTCTTCTGCTCCTCATTCTCTTTCTCCTACTTCTTATTCTTTTCTGCTTCTTTTCCTCATTCAATTCTACCCAATATACTTGAGAAACACTTTTTTCTTCAATGTCTTTCTCTCCTAACTCTACCTTTTGTTCCTCCTCCTTCTTCTTATCTTTCTTCTTCACCATCTTCTTCATGTCTACTCAATATACTTAAAAAATACTTTTTCTTTATTGTCTTCATCTCCTTACTCTACCTTCTGCTCCTCCTTCTTATTCTTCTTCTCCTTCGTCTTGTTCTATTCATTTTCGGATTACCTCCGGGGCAGAATCTTCCGGTCACGAACGACTAGGACTAGGCGTGCTAGCTCCAGATTTTCTAGCAAACTGCTTTGTAAAGTTAGCTAGCTAAATAATCCCAACAACACGATTGCATCATCAGAAACAAGAATAGAAAGCTAGTTCACTATGAAAGAGCTATGTGCTTGGATTGAAGTTTTAATCACTCTATTTAGTAATGGAATACAATGGAAAATTTATTGAAAACGGCCTAAGAAATTAATGTTCAATATTTCACGAAAACATTGGATAGTAATGGCGAATTGCACAGAAGTCAATCAATTTTAACCGTAGTTAAATGACGGCGGTTGAATCTAATTGGCTTCCGAACAACTCAGATGCTCAACAATTAATTGGCTTCCGCAAGATCTCAACCTCTCCAACATGAAGGGAGTTTCGTGAATTTCAGTGATTATTTACAAGAAAAGCTCAAGATATATTCAAATCCCTCATTACTAACATTTTCAGCATTGAAAAATGATTCTGTGAACTTCAATGAAAAGGCGAAGTTAGTAAACTTAGACGATCGATCTTCTTCTCTCAAATGAATATAAGAATTTCACGGAAATGAAATTTAAAAGATAAATCACCTATTCATAGATAGAGAATAGAATGACAAGAATTTCACGTTCATAGAAGATAGAATATTCAGAACCCTTTCCACATTACAATAATGCCTCCAACATCAAAAATGAGAATTCTCTTGGATTTCAGAGATGATTTACACAAGAAGTCGAAGTTAGGACATGCAGGCCCTCTCTCACGTTAACCTAGAAAGAAAAGACTGTTGTAAAAGATAGGGATTGTGATGTAGATCAGAGCAAATATTCAGCTACTGAACTGTTTAGTTGAGTAATGCTGGGGCGTCACTCCTTTTACCACTCTCTTGTTCTCCATCTACTATCTCTTTCTCTTCCTCCCCCTTGTTACTCTCCTTCTTCCTGCTCCTTCTCCTCATTTTCTTCCTTTTCCACCTTTCCTCTTCGTTATTTCTCCTTGCATCTCTTTCTTTTGCAGCTCTGATTAGAATAGTGGCTGCTTACCTCTTTTTACTCTCTCTCTTCTCTCCTCTTCACCACCAAACTTCCTTCTCACTATTCGCTCTTTCTCTCTCCTCTTCACCTCCTTCTCACTCTTCACCACCTCCTCCCCTATTCATTCTCTCTCTCTCCTCTTCGTTTAGAACAGATCAGAAACTAAACTGGCCGGTCCAAAAATAGTGGCGAACGCTCTCTGGCGAATGAAAAATGATACGACTGTAGAAATGTAGTAGTAGCCTCTCCTACCTTCCCCCCCTCAAACTTCCTCCCCTTGTCCTACCCACACTGATATAATTCTTGATTGGATCTTCAGTACAGGATGTGTTTGAGTCTCAAAACTAATAAGAAAAATTATTTGATAAATTTATAAATTTTCAAATAAGAGAATCATTCTGGAAATTTCAATATTTAAATTGCAGCATCCACACATTTTATTCACTGTAAAAAAATAGCGTCCAAAAACTGAAAAGTACATGTTTTAGTATACTTCAAAGATGAATAAAAGTTATATTTTTGATACTACTGGCCGAGAATAAGCTCCAAGTCCCTGACTGCAATGCTTTTGCATTCATTCGAGGGACACGGAGCTCAGTCTCGGACAGTAGTTGAATAACGATAGAAATTTCAATTTGAAATTTTCAACTTGACTACCATGGCATTCATGAACTGTTATAATACAGCAAGCCAAGCACTGTTAACACAGAAAACCATGAAACTTGTCTAATGAGGTATCTACACACTAGACATGCTTATAGGCCTAATCGTTTGCTGCTCTTGAAAAGCCCATGTCTAGTGTGTAGGCGCCTTACAAGTAAGCTGTTCAATTTTAGGTTATATTATTAGATGGAATTTGATGTAAAATTTCATCATAGATAAACCCCTTAAAAGAATATCTCAAAGAAGAATAAGAAGGTTATCCGGTGAAGATAAATAAATAGTCCATCTATTACGCCGAAATTAGTAAAAAAGTGAGATATAAACCCTAAAGTTCTTCAATTGAATTCAAAATAGATGATTTGAATACGGAGAGGAATCTATTATTCATATTACCAATGAATCATGATGAGAGAGACAGATTAGATCAAATTATTTGCTTTATTCATGTAGATTACAAAATATATTGGCTTCAATTCAGAAAGACAGGGGTAATTTGGCTTATTGGATATTCATATTCGCTTAAAAAGAGAGAGAGTGAGTGAGAGAGAGAAATTGGAAAAAGCCAGACACTCGTTGAGTCTTTTTACTATGAAAACGGATCCAGGTGAGACCAACTTCCTTCTACAAAAGAAAGAATGAATATACTGTCCAGTCAGACTGGTTACTACCACTTGTCCTTAATATTTCCATGTTTCAGCCAAGCAACAGGTGTTGAAAGTTTTGTTTTGGTGCTAGAAAAAATAACTACAATATTTCAAGTGCGACATACAAACGTTGTCAACAGAAGAGATACAAGTCGGTCAAGCAGGAACTAACGGTGAGAAACAAACATTCCAGCAATCGAAAACTAAAAAACAACTTAACAACAGATGAATGAACTTGAACTTTATAGCAGTTTTATGGATGAATAGGTAATGGAAAACTTGAAGGAATAAGAAGAAAACCCAGATAAAACAAGAAGAAAGACAACAAGAACCCAAAATCGAATAAAACTAAAATAGAATCATAATTCTTCTATTGAGGAGTAGCTCATAGACCTGATCAGCGCGCTCTAGTGAGAGAGAGTGAACAACCTGGGGGGATTTTAACCATTGTGAGATAGGAACAAAAGACGATTTTGAGATAGAATTCAATTAAATAATTAAGGTATCATCAATACTTTATTGCTATCTATTATGTTTCTTTTCTCTTGAAGAGACAACTGAAGTGTTCTTAAACATCGTAGCTCTGATTTTATAAGTTACTGGAATATTTTGGCTGAATATTTATCAAATACGATGGGTTTGAAAACAGGAATTTTTACATTTGATTCAACGATAACCAAGCTTCAATCCCCCAAGGTTGTTTCCTCCCTCAAGGATGTTTGTCAGCTACTTCTCAACAAAGTAATTTTACAGTATTAATTACTTCATTCATTTGACGCTTGGCATTAGATGGATAGATAGATAGAGATAATGATAGATAAATAGATACCCATTTCTTTGCCATCGTACTCTAGTCATCAGCAACGTCAAGAAATAATACCTCTCTATTTATCTATCTATCCATCTAATGCCAAGCGTCAAATTAAAAGAATTCATCTTAGATCATGACGATCGCTTTATTGACACTTTCAGCACAAAAAAAGGGGGAACTCTGAATTATTCAAGGAAGAAACTCTTAATTATCTCTGTTTTCAGTCAATTCATAACGTATGTTGTAATTTAACTTCAAATCAAATCAAATCATTTATTTGCCATAAAAAATTGAAATTACAAAATAGAAATAAAATGAAATTCATAACTTCATAATAAATCAATAATAATAATGAAATAGAATAAATAAAATAATAGATATAGAGTAGAGAATAAAACATACAACAATATAAATAAATTAATAATTCATATGTAAAATTAAATTTAATAAATTTGTATGTTCCTTGAAAAAATAATAATTACTGTCATTAGAATGGCATCACCAGCAAAAAGAAAACTTTGCCCGCTGGTGATCGTTGCAAAAAAAATTAACATTATTTTAAAAAAAAGAAAAAGAAAGAGAAAGTTTGGTTGTTTTCCAATAATTTTTGAATTCATCATCAATCAGATACAATATTCAATTCAAATAAGATTTCTAACATTTAATTTCCGTCCCAACATGACATTCTATGCCCTATTACCACGCACATGTCTCTTGCTTGTCTGAAGTTAATTCCAGTCGAATTTTAAAAGTACAGTGATTGAAAAATTAGTGAAAGTGATAGTTTTGCCAGCGACAATTTTCGCCTCAATTTCAAGAAGAAGAAAAAGGAGAAAAAGAAAAACAGTAGAAGAAAAAAAAAGAAGAAGAAGAAGAAGAAGAAGAAGAAGAAAAATTCATATAAATCACATTTTCGAACAAGCAGCAGTAGGGTGACGATA
The DNA here is from genome assembly GCA_017141395.1 of Laodelphax striatellus. Taxonomy (NCBI): domain Eukaryota; kingdom Metazoa; phylum Arthropoda; class Insecta; order Hemiptera; family Delphacidae; genus Laodelphax; species Laodelphax striatellus. The sequence continues at coordinate 9,619,752 of CM029540.1, forward strand.
AAAACTGAAAATAGATTTTAGCTGAGTCTCAAAAACGAGCACGACAGTATCAAAGTAAGTTACATGTGTGCTTAGCTAGGCTCTGCGGTGCTTTGCAACTTAGTTTACTATCACATTCACACAAATATGCAGCACACTTTTTCGAGTATTTTCAGAAATAATCGTTGTCGCAAGAATGCGCACAGCATGACTAACAAACAGGGGGTGTTCGGAAACAATAACGATAAATCAGAGAAAACGTACAATTCAGTGAAGATTGAGTTACGTTTTGGCAATTGTTGATAAAGAGTTATGATATTTAAGAAGTGATTAAGATAAGAATAGATTATTATATTATGGATTTTTTGGCAGAGACCTCTAGGGAGTTCTGCCTCTCCGAATTATCCAATGTTTTCCAATGATTTGGGAATTATGGTGATCTTATAGTTTATAATATAAGTATCTATAGTTTTATATACCCAAGATTATATAGTTTTTATATAAGATCTTATAGCTTATAGTTTAAAAGTATGTCCACATATTTCAACACACATTAGTAAAAGCTATATCAAGAGAGTACTCATGCATTTTTATCATTGAATGCATTTTGTTGTACATACATGAAAAGAGACAAAGATTGATGACGAAAATTACACCAGTTTACAGGTAAATGAGCTTGTAGTATGCTTGAATATATAAATGATTTGGTCATTTTGCAATTGACAAAGACAAAGCATTCAGTAACTTAAATTGTTTACTTATTGGTCACTTACTTATTCTTCAATCAAATACAGTACGTTACTTCAAATAAGGTTCAAAATAAAATTACGGTTGGAGATTCAAGTTTCAATGCATGTAATGAGACAGAAAAATACGTTGGAAAAACTTTTATTTAATAAGAGAAGTGAATGCTCGTGCTATAAGTAGGCTATCAACTTATTTCTCAATATTGTTATTATTGAATTTTTGTCAATTAATATTAACTTCCACTCAATATTCTAAATAATTTACAATAAATACATATTAATTGAAGGTACCTATATAAGATTAATGTACTTCATCCATAAAGATTACAAGGTATTTTGACTTGGATTTTGGATTATATTCATTTGAATATAATTCTTTGATATTTGAATTTATTGTCCTTTCTTTGAAAAGAAGTTCCAAGGGAATAATATCATTGGTAAACTTCTGACAATGATACAGAAAAATATTTGTTATTTTCATTAATAAATCCAGTGATATTTGAAAACATCTTTAGGCGTTTTCATTATCCATTGGTAAACCTTTCCCAAGATAGTACATTCATTATGTCCCATCATTACTGTTTCATGTCAATTGCATCCTCATTTTTTTATGATGGTGATTCCTACATGCGCTCCAGGCTTGTGCGAGGGTAATGGGAGGATGATGAGAGATTAATTCTATCTAATCTAAATTCCATTTTTATTCCATCTTTATATTATCAAATAGAGCGACAGACCGCATCCCCATCATGCCACTAGAAAACTAATGATTTTCCAAGAGGCAAGTGTGGACACTTAGCCGGCTTGTGCCATTCAAAACTTCCACAAGCAAGTCGAATGATTGACGATTTGGATAAAAAAAATAAAAAAATAGGCATAGGTATACTGGGCAAGTCACATTTCCAACTATGCCCTTGCAAACTTTGCGGTAGATACATAATTATTTAGTTTATACTTGATCATTCTTTATATAAATCTGCCTTTAATCTATGTGCAGTTTATAGTGTTAGATAATTCTATTGGTTATCTGAGGTAGCAAATATCGAAATCCTGATCTTCATGAATACCGTAACGTGAGCTAATCTTATCTCGATAATATTCTCAGTTATAAGCTTTTAAATGTTCAGCGTCTGGCAGTGAACCAAGCACCAGTCCTTCACTTCATTTATAACTCAGTTGTTTTAGTTCTACAAACAACAAAGCACTATTATCAATAGCCTACCTTGTAGCTTAGCTTGAATACTAATGTAGGTTACAATAGGTGGGCACTAAAATAAAAATAGTTGTAAAATTAATTTTATTAGTTCTAGAAACAACAAAGGATAATTATCTGCTCTAATGTAAAGTAAAAATTTGAATAGATTTGATCATGAAAATATACGAATAATGGTGCACTCAAAAGTAAGCTGTGTGCTGAGGGAAAAATGGTATCCTAGGAGGGATTTTATCCAAAATTGAATGAATAAAAAATAAACCAAAGCAAAATTATTTTTAATAAGTAGGCTACCAACAAACTTTTCATGATTAAGGGGAAAGTTGAAAGTCATTCAAAAATATAAAGATTGATAAGCTTAGAAAGTCCTTAACATAAAATGAGTCAAGTCAATGTTCACGTAAGAATGTGCTTAAGCAAAATTAATTTCTTATCAATGCAGCTTCAAATTACATTCAAGCTCATTTAAACTTGTTTCAATAAGCATTGATGGACATTGACTCAATTCTAATGACCGTTAAGCAAGAATGAATTTAAAAGAAAATAGAATTATGATGAAAAATAAAATATTTAACGATTGATAAAAGGGGAAAGTTTTATAACTGGTCAATACTATTATCAATGTTGAAAAAGTTGATATAAACTAACCAATTAACCACTAACCAGCTATACTATAATACAACAGCTAATTAAAGTAAATAACCAGTTAAATTAAAAAATTAAATTATAAAATGGGTTCCATACTTTACAATTAGAAATACAATATATAGTAATACAAACTTAGAAATTAAAACGTTTTAAAATGAAATTATGGGTACAAACATTGAATCAATACTTTCAATTCAAAAATTTAACGTTTAAAAATTATAATAGAGTGATTAACATTAAAAATGTCAAACAAAACAAGCTAATAAGCCAACTTGAATGCTAGTCTATATTGACGGGATAGTCATCAACATAACCTTCAAGTCAAATTCAAAATTCCATTTTCTAAACAAACTAGGCTATCACACCTGATATTTGGCGCTAAATTTCACAGATCAGCTGATGTTGATTCAATATTTGGCACACATGGAAAGTTGCAAATATTTTAGAAGTTGATGAACGTCGAGATGAAAGTTAGGTTACTTTATGAGGTTGTCGGTTTTTCATGTTTTGAACTTGAGTTTGAAGTGGAAATTTAAGTTAATGATCTACTATTTGAGTAGGCTGCCTATGATAACTTGTTTAATAGCTGATTTGAATAATATTTGAGATGAAACTTGAAGAGGTTTATGCATTTATTTTGAAACTCATCGGCCCTCTCATAAAATGAACAAGTTTATTAGCTTACTACGTCGTAAACCACTGAGAATTCCTGGAAAGAATTTAGTGATCTAACATGGGGAAGGACTTGTGGTAGATGGGATTGGAATCAAACCATTTGAATTCTTGAAAGGTGAGTTTTAAGTTGAAAATAAATTTAAAATGCTACCTTTTTCTGTTGTTTTTCCCAAGCCGGGTCCAGTAATCCCTCCCGTTCCCATTCCTCCTCAGGCTCCATGTACCCGTCACCATACTGGTCTCCATTATTCATCATGTGATCGTTCATTTTTGAAATTAAACTGTAATTTTCGAATTTCCGATTGATTGAAAGTCCTTTCCAGGGCAGAAAATCGAGGCAGCACTACCGCGCACTCGGTAACAACCCTGCCTAGGGTCTCGCGAGCACTTCGCACTAAACAGAACAATCAGAGACAGCCGTTTCTCAACTCAATTCCACTTCATTTCGGCTGTTTATAGCTGTGACGTTGTAAGTGTCACGTGGTACAGCTTCGGCGCCTTGTGCATTTCTTCAATTTTCGTCTGGATTTTCACACTTCAATTGCTTGAGACGAAAATATCAAAATTTACAATACAATATTTCATCCACTTTTACAAAAATCTCGAAATCTCAAGTCTACAAAAACAAAAAAACACACAGTATTAAGTTCCAGCATTCATCCATTGGTGTGAAGTTCTACCAACCAAACAGTTTTACACTATTCTCTCACAACAATCTCAACAATACAGTGCTCTCTTTAAATTTCTTCAATTTGAGGCAAATTACAATTATGAATCGAGTATTTCAACATCAATAAACAAGTAAATTTTATAAATATCATTTCTCGCAACGGAATTCCAGCTTAAATCCAATAATGTCTTGTTGGCCAACCTAACATTTTTACACTGATTCCTCAAAGTCTACTATCTCAATAGAAGTGGAGATTTTAGTGATATTTGAAAAGATTAACTACAATTCCTGATGTAATTGATCGACAATTGCTCAATAAATGAAGGTTTCTAGTGTCATAATTGTTCAGAATCGACTCCGCAACTATAACTTCATTCACATGAATGGTAGTATACCAACCTAACCTACTTGTATAGCACTAGATTTTCAACGTGCTGATGGAGTATCAGCATTTATATGCTGGTTCCGGCGGTGGTGTGATGGCAGCTGATGGACTAGCCCTGGATGTTGTGGGCTGTCCTCGTGCACGGTTGGTGGATGGTGTCCGAGCCCCCGGAGATTCCGGGGCACCACCCGGTGGCCAGCGTAAAGCTGTGCCCGTTCCTAAATTTTTAGGGCCAACCGCATAAGGGGTGGAAGGACTGGCAACCCTAACTCCCCTGTGCTTAGCTCCAGGATCTATCCCTGCAGGGTAACGACCATCTCCTGCAAGGACCCGGGTGGCCACAAGGAGGCTCCTGGAGCACTTCTCTGTAGGGTTGAGACGGCAGAATGATTGGTGAGCAGCCGTAGGCGGCCTCAACCCCACAAAGTTTCACCCAATGGGGCCCTGGTTTCTTCATAACCATTAAGGTCAGGTATACCCCATGCAGGTGGGGGTTGGGGCCCTGCTTAGTGCATAGCCATCAAGGCCAGGTATACCCCTCCCCCGTTGGGACCCTGCTTAGTGCGTAGCCTTCAAGGCCAGGTATATCCCAACGTTGACCTTGCAGCTTGTATGGTCTAGGTCCTCCCATAGAGCACCGATCTAGTCCTTAAGATCGGCACCAGCTGACACGAATGACTTGAAGGAGAAAATTCGATGGGTTATCGGCAAAATGGAAGTGGAAACTTGTGCAGTAATAGTGAGTTTCATGGACAGAGTTGATGCGTGCCAGCGCAGTAGAGGAGGACACATGCATGACATCATTTTTCATACATGAAATCGGAAAGTGAGATGAACATTTTGATGTATTTATTTTCAATTTTTCGTTTAAATAAACCTCTTAGTTCGATATATTAAAACCGGCGCTCTTTTTGAATCACCCTATATTATTGATAGGCCCGCTATTTCAAATTGTAAATCCGATCTTTGGAGGGGCCTATAAGCCTCCCTCCAGATAGCACCCCTGCCATTTGCTCTCTTTGAAAAAAATGAGTGAGCAATTTCCATTGCCGGCAATGCAGACAGCCATTTTGGCTTTGCTATCATTAGCATGATGTGAACGTTTGGCTTGGCATTAAATATTTAAGAAGATTAGGCTTATTAGTATTATTACAAAGTCTGGAGTCTTCTCCATTAAATTGGCTGACTTCAAGCATAAATTTGTTACATACTTCATTCAATTTTGAACAATTAATAATTATATTTATATAATGCAGTTTCTTCCATTTATCAAATTTCCTTATCATAATCTGAAATCAATTCATTACTTAAAATCCAATATTATAAATTATGCTAAGTAAATAGGCTACTGTTAAAATGACTAACACAAATCAATTGTTATTAAGTTGGGCTTTTATCTTCAACACAATTTTCAAAACCTAAAAGAAAAGTGAGTATCAAACAAATAGTAACTAAAAGTAATACATTGAAGTAATAAAATGATTATTTGCTACAAATTAATCACGCTATTACGGTAATTTAAATTTCCTTTTCATCGGAAATGTTTTAGACACAATGTTAGAACACTAGATAAGTTACAAATTACAATGTAAGGGAAAATTATTCATCTCTCAAAAACTGGTACTTTTTTACTGCATTAGAATACAATATACTTATAATAATTCACAAATAAATTAATCTTAATACTGATTATGAAAATGAGAAATGTGTTGGTATTAACGGGATCAAAATTCACGTTTCTCTAATAACTAATTTTTCAATATAATATAAATTCACTGAGTGTTATAGGAGCGTTCATCATGGAACTTGGGAACAATTTTATTATTTTGAAGCATTCTTTTCATGATTATTATTTTTTGTCAATCATATTTTATTCAATTCAAGGCTACTCACATTTAAATGCTATTTGCTGAGTCAATTTCTGCGCGTTTACACTTTGCAATTTGACAGGAAACATTAAGGTATTCCGTAAACTGTACTATCCTTTTTTAGTCATGCAAGATGAAAAAGGACAGTACAGTTGATGCAGGTTGACTTGTGCAAGTCAATTGTCTTGTTAACCTGCAAATTGCATGATGTAAACGCGTTATAAAAGCCAGTTCCAATACAACAAATTTGTACTTCAACAGTGAATTATCACGTCTTCTCTGTCAGCGCTTTTAATCAATGCTTCAAAGTAGGAAGCTGCCGACTTTTGAAACTAGGCCTGGGATTTGGTTGTAAAAGAGAAGGGTCCTTAACAATATTCATGTGGGCTATGAATTTTACTATTCATCTTGAAACAATACAGTAAAATGAAGTACAAAATTGATCTCCTGTACAATAAACAGTCAATAATTATGTAGTGATTATTTAATAAAACCTCTAATGTTTGGTTTCACAAAGCAAGATAAATTTTGATCCAGAATCAGTAGGTACATATAATAGTACAATGCTAATCAAATGAGATTAGCTCATTCAAAATAGTTGATCCCGGTATGTGCAACCCAACATAATCTTAAACAATCTTAAATTTAAAATTCAAATTTAATAGTAGGTACAGTAGGATCAGTAGGTACATAGAACAATGCTAATCAAATGAGATTAGCTGATTCAAAATAGTTGATCCCGGTAGGTGCAACCCAACATAATCTTACATTAAAAATTTAAATTTTTCTTAAATAAGCTTATAATCTTAAATTTTCATACATGACTGTAAAGCGTATCATTAACAACATTTGATACAAATCAAATGAAGATGTGCTGTCAAAGCTGTGTTTTAACGCAGAGCTCAGCATTTTGACGTTCGAGAAACGCACAATCTTCATGCTTCCGACACTTTTAACGCAGCGTTCTGCGTCAAAACGCAGTTAACCGTGGGCAGCACTGCAAGTGGGTAAGTTAGTTGGTGGATGATTGACACGCTTTATCAAGAAGGCCGTGATAATTTTCTACAAATGGTCTATTATTATTCATTGTATATAAGTTATAGATAAATCATCTACCATCCAGTCCAGGTAACAGCCCAGCAGTGTAGCCTCAGCTTTAGGGCTTCACACCTATAAATCCTACTTTCCAACTTTGACAGCTAAAAATACCAATTGTCAATAATATGTATATATTGCTTGTACTGTACCTAATCTTCTGGATCACAGTTATGTGATAATATTAATGATGATTATGGAAATCTAATAATTCTGTAATTATGACTGATATTATCACTGTAATTGAATTTTCAATATTTTGAGTTGTCCCATCAAATCTGAACGTTAATTAACAATGATAATTGATTTTTTTCAATATACACAAATCATCACAATGTGGGAATAATTAACACAACAGTAATATATGTCCAAAACTGTTTCTATTCCTAATTTGAATTGAGCTTTCCTGAGGTTTATGTTTACGATTTATCCATTATAGTGTAGTAAGCTACCTAACATAATTTCAAAAACAAGAGAATTCTCGAAATTAAGACTTGCCCCATCCAACTCTGACCGGTCACTTAAAGTTAGGTGATTTCGAAAACAAGAGAATTTTCGAAATTACGAATTGCCCCACCCAACTCTGAACCTACTCGTACTCATAGCAAAAGTATTGAACTCCTTCTTCTGTACGGGACCAAAGGATACCTTCTTAGACGACGATACTTCTGACTCGTTATAAACTATTGGTATCCTGGGTGTAGTTGAGCCTAGTGTCTGTAATGAAACACACAGAAAAAGAACATTATCAGTATGACAGAAAAATTAATCGACTAGAATATTGGGATAATTACACTTCACGATATGCATTGCCTCAAGCAATAGAAACAGCTATTTGCTATGTATTATTGATAGGACTCAGTTAATAACAGAGATGCTGTGATATCAACATACTAGACACAGAATAGATAAAAGATACATAAAAGCAATTAAAATATGTCTTCATACAACATCTCTTTGATTTTAAGGCCCAATACACACAGAAGAGACGTGGCTCGGACATATGGATCATATGATCGTCTACTCAATATTAACAAATAGTACAATGCACACATAAAGCAGCTGTTTTGGTATGCATTAGACAATTTTATTGTGTAGAGTAGACGATCATATGATCCATATGTCCGCCCCACGTCTCTTCTGTGTGAATTGGGCATTTGGAAGCCGATTTAGTGGTTGACCAATAGGAAAATCGACAAAACATTCGGTCTCTACTACTAACTTAACCATTCATCAACGAACTAGCTATTGAATAATAAATAATATTTACAGTAGGAAAGTATTTCCATTGTTACTGTATGAAAACCTTTATGAATCCAACACATTTATTTGTAAAAAAACATAAAATGAAAGAACTAATGATATTTTAAGCAGATAATTACCTTGACTTGTATTGGCTTCTCGTTAACTTTACTGACAGAGCCCAGTCTATCCTTAACATTCAACTTCTTTACTTTGGCTGAAAAAACGTTTTGAAAAAGTTATAATAGAATAATATCAAATATTACAAAGTTTTTGATTTATGATGAGCATACTGATTATAGAAAAGTTACAAATTGTGAGTAAAGCAATAGTTAAGAGCCACTATATTTCGAGTCACTACTTGAATTTTGATTCCTAAGTGGATGAATAATTTCTCAACTTGACTCGTATGAGACCTCAAAAATTTGTCAATACGAATTCCACAAGACAAGAACACAAATCATAGCATACAAAATTCTGGCAACAAGAAATTGAAAAGTTGATAGAAAATGAATGAAAACTAAAAGAAATTTAATTGAATTACTAAATAATGGAGAATGCAGGTACTACAATGTTGATATATTAATTTTTGTATACTAAGTATTAAACATTATTAGGTAATTACAGGTAATATGAAATAATTATATAAGGGCATACCATTAGAAGCCACCCATGAAATAGCTGGTCTTTTAACAGGTCGCTTCTGTTCTTCATCTGCTCTCATTGTAGAGATTGTAGAGATCTCTGAAAAATTGAACACATAATGACAATCATAACATGTAACAAAAGAGAAAGATAGAGAGTGAGCACGAAAAAGAAAGGAATGAGGAGATGAAGAAAGAGAAGAAGAAGAAAAAGGAGATAGAAAAGAAGAATAAAAAGGGGGAGGAGATAAAGAAGAGATAGAGGGAGGAGAAGAAGAACGGGATGAAAACAGAGAATATGGAAAAGAGGAAGGAGAAGAAAATAGGAAAGAAGAAGGAGAAGAAGTAGAAGAAGGACATGAGAAATAAGAAGAAGGAAAGAGAAGGAGAAAAGAAGAAAGAGAAGGAGAAGAAGGAGAAAAGAAGAAAGAGAAGAAGAAAATAAGAAGAAAAGGAGGAGAAGAAGAAGAAGAAGAAGAAGAAGAAGAAGGAGAACATGGAGAGGGAGAACGAGAAGAAAAAGGAGAAGAAGAAGAAGAAGATGAAAGAGAAGGAGAAGGTGGAGATGAGAAGGAAAGAAGGAGGAGAAGAAGGATATGAAGGAGAAGTAGAAGTATGAGAAAAATATTGAAAAAAAGGAGGAGAAATCGAATAAGGTGGGGAAGGAAAAGAAGGAGGAGAAGAAGGAGGAAGAGAAAAAGTGGAAGGAGGAGGTGGAGAATAAGTAGAAGAAGGTGATGAAGAATGAGGAGAAGGAGAAAAAGGAGAAGAAAATAAGGAGAAAATGGAGAAGAAGAAGAATAAGATGGGAAAAGAAGAAGTAGAAGAATGAGAAGAGATTGAAAAGAAGGAGGAGTAGGTGAAGAAGGAGGAGAAGGAGAAGAGGAGAAGAAGAAGGAGGATGAGAAGAAGAACAAAAAGAAGATAGAGATTAAGATTGAAAAAAGTAGATGAAGTAGGGCATTCTCTAGGTCTGAGATCAACGATTTATACACAAACCCCAAAATTAAATTAAACCCTTTTCACTAAAAGCTAATTAAATCAGTTTTTAGAAGAATAGACAGAGACTTACTTTTCGTTGCTTTTGAGACGATAGGCGTGGGGGGAGTAGGCCTCTTATTCTTCAGTATTCCAACATAGGGCAGTGATGAAGCATTGGAACTGTGAGGAGCTTGAGGCTCGGGCGAGTCCATTCTCAATGTTACTTTTTGTTGAATTTTTACAGGCGGTTTTTCAACTTTGTCTCCTAGTCTGGTGAAAACTGAGGTCTGAAAGCACATAAAAAGCAAGAATTATTAAACGATTTACGAAATAACGTCATTCATTTATTTATTATATGGAAATAGCACTCATTCCATTAACATAAAATAATATTAAAATCTGAACTTGAAGTAACTAGTAATAGAGATCTAGTAGTAACTAGCAATAGTCATTTTATTTTACTCAATTACACAAACGTTCCAAATATAATATAACAAGCAGATACAATATATAGTGGAAAAAAGAGATCAGATTACCTCATAAGAAATTGTGCTAAGAGACCATAACACTAAAATAAGAAGAAATATTTCAACGATAAATAGTCCTTGAATTGCTATTTTTATAAATGTTTACCGTGTAATTGAGGAGACTAGTGATAAAATAAATTGTGAACTTAGGTAAAATTTGGTGAATAATAGAAATTATTCTATGAAGAAGAGTGATAATCATTAGTCTTCACAAATAAAATCTGAACAACTTTGAAACTTCTTCTGAAACAACTTCTGAATTAACTTTGATCCGATCTGAACAATTTTCACGGCTACTCTAGCTTGCACATCCTAATAAATCGTTCTCATACTAATAAATCTCACACTAAATTTTAAGCTCAGAATAAGGTGGTATTCAATAGCCGTAATCTAATAAAATTTCAAAAAGTTACTAAAAAATGAAAACTCACTTTTTTACTGATCAACGTCTTAGGCTTTTCTGTAACTCGAACAGTCATTTGTGGCTCAACTGGAACTGAAAATTAACATTAAATAAATCGTTTAATTGGAAAATGAAACTTAGTAGAAAAAATATAATTCGAAATTTGTATTAATCAATTTATTATATCCAACAATACACACCGCTTCACAGAAAACTGAACTGAGAAGTTAATAATAAAAAATTGTTTTTCTCGTTGACCATTCATAGTGTTTATCAATATTCAAAACAATTTCTAAGCCATTAAACTGCCAATTGAAATCAAACAATACCAATATTTCAAATAAATTATTTATGACTGAAAAACAAGAAAAAACTGCATGTAAAAATCAAAACTATAAATATTGAAAAATATTATTAAATACTTCAATATTGAAAAATCAACAAAACTAGACTGAAATTAGGTAAAATGTCTGAAGATCTGAATAACACAAAGGCTAAATATAACAGAAAAATTATTCGAATTATTTATATGGAATTCAGGATACTCGAGGATTTTAATTATCTGACAATAAAACAGGGATGTATGAAAATCAAACAATACTAATAATTTTCATCATTTCACCTGAAAGGATGGACCAAGAAATTGAAACGCTACAACTACATTACCACTAATAATTCGAATAAAATTTCAGTGAGATTGATTAAATGAAACTTTTAATCTTTCAGTGTAGAAGATGATCTCTATTTATTTACTTGATAACAAAGTATGATTTAAATAAAAGAGAAATAATTAAAAATGGAACAATTGGTTCAATTTATATTGTTTACTGAAAAGAATAAAATACAGTTTAAAGAAACAATTAGAATTTAACTCACCTACGGGGGTTTTTCTCACCACCTTCTGTATAGGTCTTGAAGCTATAACAGGCACAGTTGGTCTTTCAACAGCCTTACTAATTATTGATGGTTGCTTCTGCTTGACAAGTACTGAAAATGAAAATGCATAATTATTTATCAATTTGTAACAATAAATTGAAGAGTAAAATAAGGATAGAACTGTTTCTCATCACAGCTATAAGGAGAACATAAATATTAGAGAACGTCAAAAATTAAATATTCAACAGAGACTTCTTAGATGATCAGGGGCTTGTTTCATAACAATTTAGCAGTTCATGTACCATAGAAAAATGCGTCACACACACTAGACGTATGAATTAAATATAATCATGGTATTTTATGTCCAGCGTGAGTAAATCTCTTCATTGTATTACGGGACTTGTAAAATAATGTTATCTAGCTGGCTTGGCTAATATCTCAACTGAATGCTACTCTACGGAAGATGTCTGGTTGACAATTGGTTAAATCGCTCGATCGGCAATTGGGAGGTACAGGGTTCGATTCCCCGTCCAGGCACAACTTTTTTAAGTAGCATTAATCGAATATCCTCTTAGTTCTGTTTATTCTGTTAGTTCCGGTATTCAGTTCTGTTGTCGATAATTGCTGTAGTAGAAGTCTTTAGATCTCTTTATATACCTTTCTTTGGATTTTTGTTTCTCTAGTTATTAAATTTATTTACCTGGCTGCGATTTGACAACTTTCTTTTGCACTATTTCTTCTTCCTCCTCCATCTCATCATCCTCAGTGAATTCATCTTCGTCTTCTTCTTCCTCATCTTCATCCTCTTCTTCGGTGTCGATGTATTTTTCTACTTTAATTGGTTTTGTTTCACCAACTCTCTTCCCTTGTACAGTTGCAGGCTGACTAACTACTGAAACATAAAAAGAACAATCAAGTTGAACAATTTGATATATCAGAATAAAAACACAATTCAATTCATTTATTGATACAAGCACAAATCATTAAAATAACAGGGGTAGCCAAAACTGTTTCTCTACCGAATTTTGATAAATATTGTATTCGAAAATGAGGTTAAGCTTCCACTTCACTTCAGTTGAACGCAAAAATTCCCAGTCCGAAAATATGTGCACTTCAAAATTTTGAATTTATAGAGATTGAATCAATCTTGAAAATCCCAAAGAAAATCTATTAGATCTGAATCTTCCAATACACTAGATAACTTGTTGAGGAAATATCAATTTACAAGTACGGTTCACTATTGATCTATCATCCCTTTTTGGAGGTTTTTATTTGATTGGGATAATTGATTGTTGAATCAGTATTATTGATAAGAGAGATTGAAATCCGGTGTTTAACAGAGAAATTAATAATATTGAAAACACTAACTAGTAGGCCAACTAATGAATAAAAAATACACCGAAAATATGTTCTCGGCAAATAAAAAATATGAACTGCAGGGCACTCAAAGTTTATTACCCTCAAGTTCAGGCATCTTGTCAAAATTGTTCCTTCAATTTAGAATTTAAGAAATCTGATACGTAGATCAAAAAATTTACCTTTACTTTGAGGCACAGCTGGTTGAATTGCAGGAGTGGAAGCACTACTTTTCATAATCGTCCTTCGTTGAAGCTGTAAAAAATATTGTTTAAAATAACCAGTTCACAATTTAAAGAGTTCAATTTTTTTCTAAACAAAATAATGAGTTCATCTTACAAATGAATAGGTATGATTAATACGATTAAGAACATGTAAATAAAATACATAATTAGTCAAGATGGTTTCTATAAATTTCATGGTGGGTTTACAATGGTTTACTGGCTATTAGAAATTTTTAACTCATGTCAATTAATCATTGGTAGCTTTTAACCATGATTATAAAGGCAGTTCAAGCCCTTGTCGTGAAGCCTTGTGAAGCAGTGAAGTTCTTGTGACTTCTTATTTGCATTTAAGCATTGTATTGACAATGCTAGATAACACAGGTTCGTGATATCTCACAATTGTTTCATGATATTTTTACTATTTTTGATACATTTCTATGATACTTACTTCATCATGAACTCTCCGTGAATGCCTTAGTATGGCAATTATGTCGCCAATCAGTTTAATACCCATTTCTTGTAGGTAGTCCTTGTTTATGTTAACAAGCATGTCTGACTGGATACGATTCTGAGCAAAGGTTAGTGCATAGGTTGCACTCTCAGCAGCTGGAATTCCGGCTTCAATAAAGAATGACTTCCATTCTCCTAAAAAAATTAGAAAATATTTTAAAAATATGTTGGTTTGATAGAATTGAATTAGCAATAGGCTTAAGTGTCCTAAGTTGATAATATAAGAAAATGTAAATTTTAAGGACTGCCATAGAAGTTCAGTTTAGCCTAAAGGCGAGGCCTTAAGACCAGAACTGACAGTTTAACCGGAATCGTATTCTCCCAACACATACTGTATTTGCAAACCGGCCTGGGCATTTGATGAACATATCATTACTCATTTGATGGTAAAAAGTGGTGGGAGGGGGGAAGCAGGCGCTTCAAACATTTATACACTTTCAGTTTTGCCTGAAGGCCAAGCGATCTAGAGGCCAGGCCTGATGCCCTCAATGGATTCTCATCCGGCCAACGATCTGCCTCAAAGATTCGCCACTCACTGTCAGTTCTGCCTTCAGTCCAGGACTGTTCAGTCTAAATCTTGAGGCCATACTAAACGTCTACGGCAAGCCTAACATAACCGAAGGTTTAACAGAAACACAATAAAAAACATGTTTCTTTTAATTTGACTGACATAATTATACGTTAAGGGTTGTTTATTGGTAATAGGTAGTACAGGGAATAGAATTAAAACATAATTTTACCGTATTAAGGTTATATTTCTATCAAGACGCTAGGGTATCAAGAATCCCAAGATAATACGGTAACAATTATATCAGTTTGAAATCAAATTTCAAAGCTGAAAATCAAGATTGCTGATACATTTTAATCAATATCAACTTCCAAAGACTAGTTGATCAATTCGTTTGAAATTTTCACTCCAACCCGCCACAGGCTCAATCAATTGTATCTTGGATCTGTCTTTTAGAAGATGAGTAATTTGATACTTACTTGAGTCCGGAATGGAGGAGAGTCTTGCGACTGATTTGGAAGACATTCTGTACAGAATAGTTGTTGAATTTGTATTTTTTATACTAATTTACCAATCTCAGTAAACTGACGATTCAAAACAGCGTTGAAAACATTCCAAGCCGTTCTGTAAGTTTCCTACTAGGCTACCTACTCATTGGAAATTACAAGTCTATAGTTTATTTTAAATAATTAGATAATCTAAATTAAACTCAAACACAGATATAAATTACTTAATTGAAGAAAGAAAATAAGAGAAAGTTCACAGTGGATTCGACGGACGATACAACACACACAAACATCGGAATTGGAGGTTATTGCAGCAGAAATCAAGCTAAAAATGGCCACCAATCACCAGCTGTTGTCATGCTTTCAAGTTTCAAAACAAAAACCTAACCTCTTTAGTCTTTGTTCAGTCAATCTTTGAATTTATGGTAGAACTTGAATTTTTTACTTAATATTCTCTTAAAAACTTTAAATATGAATGTTAAATGTGCGAGCGGACAGAGATAGTAATAATTCATAAAATTCAACTTGCATCATGGATAAATCAGAGATTGTCAATACTATTTTTCTTGGAGAGGTGAGGGATAGTACCGTAGCTTTTTCATGATATTTTTTATCAATTCATATTGTAAAATGTATAAAAAGTTTTTTTAATATGCAGAATCTGTGTATCTATAATTTTAGAATGATAAATCTATTGAAACCTCAACTTGACAACATATTCAACTGTACCGTTAGAAGAATTGTTTCTAGGTCCCCTTCATACAATGATTGGACACTGCAATTGAGTCTTTATAGGCTCCCTGAATGATTGATAAAATGAGCCCTTCATAAAATATTTGTCAAAATGTCAATGAGAGGCTAATCCAGTATTATCTGACTAAGAGTTCTTACTAAATCAAAACCCATAGTCCTATTCCTAATTGACTAAATTCATAATAAAGAATAGAGTCATCAATTGTATCATTCAAAATAAAGTAGATCATACCAAACAATTGTACCATGTAGTATGACACGTTTTGTCTCTAGTAACTTGGCACATGTCTTATCGTTTCCAGAAGAATTTATCTAACAACATCCAATATTTATTTTAGGTATTGAACGTGCACAACTATGGAGCGTTTGTCTCAATTCCAGGACGTCGCGAACAAGGATTGGTTCATCGCAGTCAAATTTCTTCTGCCGCTGTTGATGATGCTTCTGAAGTATTGCAGAGAGGGGATCGGGTCTGGTGTAAAGTCATCGAAATTACGGTAAATTAAAGTCATATTTTTGGTCGAAGTTTATTATAAATTACATGAGTATTTTGTAGACCCCTGACTGATGACTTTGCTAACCTTTACAATAATTATAAATTGTTCTATTATGTTTTACTTCTTGTTGTATTTTGTGTTTATTCATATTGTATTTTTACTTAATTATTGTATTTTCTATTTTATAGTAAATATTTGTTCCTTCAAAATTATGACTAGACATCTGCTTTGGTAGTCACTCTGTGTTCTGGCGTTTTATGTCAATTATGATATTTATTTATTCAAGTATTCATTTTTCTGTTTGCTTCTCTACACTTTCTTGTTTACTCTTTCTTCCTTCCTTTTCTTTTCATTTTCTTTCAGTCCTTCACCTTGCCCTCCCTCTCATTCTTCTTCTCTCCTTGTCTTAAAACAGATAACTAATCTAACTCTTGAAAAATTTTAGAATTTTGATCAAAATTTATTGATAATTGTTTCAGGATGATGGAAAAGTATCACTGTCCATGAAAGTGGTTCAACAAGGATCTGGGAAGGATTTGGATCCCACGGGAGTTCAGATACAGTAAGTGATCTAAAATTTGATTTATATCATCCCAATTAAATAAAAGTCTGTTGAACTAAAACTCCAGTTGAAATGTCGACTCTCATGACTAATGGAAGAATAATCAGTTCAGTGCAACCGACCTCATAAATAAGAAATTGCACAGTATGAAGTTGATAACTTTCAAATTGAATTAGCTCCATTAGTATCGACCTTACTAATAAGAAACGCTTTGTACCGTGTGGTGGTGGGTTACTATAATAAATCTATAAAAAATAGATTTAGAAAATCTAAGATCTAGAAAAATAAGGGCCATAATATATGAGGCGGCGTCAATTTTTTCTGCGCATGCGTCAATGATGCCGGACCAATCACAATGCCGCCTCCTATTTTATGGTCATAACGTGTAAGAAATTGCTATTACTTTACACTTGAAAAACTTCAATATTGTAGTTGACCGAGTGAAACGTACGCTTCACTTCATTCTATTTATCTACATTATAGGCCTAAGCTTCATGACACTATAATTTTCTTAGCAGAATTTGCTACATAGTGTAAACGCAACTTTAAGATGTATTCAAGCATGGAATAAATTTTGTAATTTGAAGCATTTTTTTCAAATTTGTTATTTAAACTTAAACAGTTATTGCTACTAGCTGTAATGCTTGTTTATATAAGTTGATACTATTTTACAATACTGGTTGAATAAAAGTTGCAATGCTAGTTGATACAAGTTGTAATGCTAGTTGATACAAGTTGCAATGCTAGTTTATAACGAGTTGCAATGCTAGTTGATACAAGCTGTAATGCTGGTTGATGTAAGTGCCTGATACAAGTTGATGATTTATTTTCTAGCCAGGACAAGGTGAGGCGTATGAGCCAGCCACAGTCGGGAGGTAGGAGAACTATCAAACTGGAGGCCGTGCTAAACACCACCTGTTCTAAATGCGGCACTCGCGGACATTTAGCTAGCAACTGTTTCCAGGTAGGTAATAAATATATTTCAATTCAATTTCAAAGTATTTATTCTCGTATTTTACAATATTATACAATACACTTTACAATTACAAAATGAATATTAGAACCCGCTTAGACTGTTCGTCTATATTTATGTGATAGTTTAATTTTGATAATAAATAAGTTACATCATTCAATTATTTATTTATTCAAATACATTCTCAAACTAGAAAAAGAGGTTGTCAGGATGATGGGAAAACAATTTGATTTGTTGTAATTATAAAAAATAAGCTAGTACTTGAAACTTGTGAGGCCGCGTTTACAGTGAATGCGAAATTGGTCAAGTTCAATGCACACCAGATGAAACAAAACGTTTTGTTTGGCTGCGTTTTACATTGGATGCGAAATTGATCAAGTCCAGTGCACACCAGATGAAACAAAACGTTCTGTTTGTCTCAGTGGAATACGTTGTATGTTTGAGTCGATTACATTGGATTGTCCTATGTCTCACTTGGTCGATTTTGTGTGCTGCACAGCAAGCTACCAATGCCTAAGTATTTTTTTGTTTCATTTGGTGTGTATTGAATCTAAGAGTGCAAGTAAAAGGCACCTACACTGAAAATTAAGCAAGAAAGGCGTGTCTGGTGTAGGATACGCTTAAAGTGTCTAAAGCAGGATACGCCTGCTTTGCTCGCAATTCTTACCAAGTCAAATCCAATGTAAAGCCGGGCTAGAAGTTATTGTAGGCCTATGGTTGTCAAGGTTAGTATAGACATAGTAACCTTGTCTGTAGTAACCTTGTATGTTTGTAGGGTATCGCTTGCCACCCGTTCCCTATGACCGCACTTGGTCAATATTAGTATGCTGCACAGCATGCTACCAATGCTTAAGCATATGCAGCAGGCTGTGCAGCACAAAAGTCAATCAAATGTGGACATAGAGAATGTGTGGCATTCTGAAAACTGAAAATCAGGTGATTAAGGATATCACTCGAATTGAAATATCATAATGTACAGAATAATTTTGACGATTGATTTGGTAGATCAGATAAACTATTTAAGACCTTTCTACTCGAGATTCAGCATGGTTGATCTTATCGTTCTAATCAGCTGTTAAATGAAATGAATGTCACTCTACTGTGAATATTGTTGTTAATCAGCTGATTGAGTTGGTCATACAAACGACTAAATACAGCTTGATAAATTGATACCCCACCCAACGGCTGTAGCTCTTGTAGTAGCTCTGCACTGTACTGCTATACTTGTGGCCAATGTACTAAAGTTTCTGCACATTTATAGTAATGGATGAAATGAATTTGAAAATTGTAATTACCTAGTCATTAATCATAACTGAATTCTTGACACCTTTGACCTCGCTATAAAATTGTACTTCGAAACTGCACATTTCTAGCGTAAACTTGAAAAAGACAATTTACAAACTTTTCTCAATTTATATTGAGTTTCTAGGTTGAACATGGTCAAAAAAACTTGAAATATCTTGGACAAAAACCAATTTACTAACTGTACTGCCTCTCTGTTTCTAGAGTCGTGGCGGCAAAACGTACGAACTATTACCCGAAGAAGATGATGAAGAAGAAGAAGAGGTGATGGTACCTTCATCCACAGACAAAGAGAAGGCAAAGCGGAAGCGAGATGAGAAACGACGGGAAAAGGAGGAGAAACGGAGAAAGAAGAAGGCCAAAAAGGAGAAGAAGGCGGCTAGAAAGGCTGAGAAAAAGGAAATGAGGAAGGCTAAGAAGAAGCGTAGTCGGTCGTCGTCCTCGGATAGTTCAAGTTCTTCTTCTGAGGTTCGTTATTCCATGATTTTTTTGAATTTCAACCTTCTTATCCATTTTATTCTATTTATTTATTCATTGCCAAAGAAATTCTTATAAACAGCACATAGGCAATACAATTTTAAACAGTACAGTAAAAAATAATCGGTATGAAGTAAATACAAATATAGTACAATAAGCTGAATAGTACAAAGTTTATATAAACTTATGAAAAGTTGTTTGTTTTTGTAACAATTTTTTTGAGACTGTAGGCTATAGTGTCTCTTTTGTAATATTATAGACTTTATGCACTGTTATTGACTGTACAAACTGTACTTTTGTAACCACTTTTTACTGTACTTTTTGCTCATAACTGTTTGGTTTCTTGTCAATAAAATTTTATTTATTTATTTACAAGCAGTAGAAAAATAAGACATCAACCTAAGATAGAAGATAGATAAAAGATACAAGAGTAAAACCTGCAGATGAATTGTCTATTCGTTCAATCTGTTTATATTCTTGTATCATTGATAGAAACATCCATAATTTATATATTCTTTATTCTCATTCACCTTCAGCGATTACCTAGTAATGATCGTTGTGAGCTACTGTAGTTAATTTTATATAGGGTACTTAGTATAGCTAGGTGTGTTTAAACTTTTAATTTTACCACACTACTTACGGTTATAAGTAGTTGATTGTCGGACGCGTTTGGAGGCGCTGAGTCCTATCTTCAGCGTGCAAGGTGTAACTTGGTACAAACGTTTTGTAAGAGGTAGGATGGGGTTATGTGGGGAAGGTGGGAAGAGAGAGGGGGAGTTGAGTGGTGGAGAAGGGAACGCAAATGGGAAGGTGGTTTTCAATGAATTTCTATCTGTAACTGTAATAGAAAAATATTTCTATCAAATAATGTGTGGGAGTGGTATTGGAGTTGGGTATTTAGGATATTGTTGGGTTCTGCTTTATTATGTTTGTATATTTGCTATTCTTCTAAGACGTTGAGTCTATGGCCTTTATTCATGAAGTGTAGTCTATCCAAATATTGTTTTCAGTGTTGGTGTGTTTGGTGTTCTTCAATTATGCATTATTAAACCTACACTAACATTGAAAACAATTGAATAGAGGTTATAAAACTCATTATTATTTGTTGTTTGCAGTTTTCTAGTTTTTGTTCCTTCATTTACGGGCTGTAATGTTATAAAACTTTATCTGTAAAATATATTTGAATTCCTGATTTGAAAATATTGTGAGTTCCTGTGTATAAATGCTTCTCATGAGTAAAATAGGCCTACTTCACATCATATTGATCATCTGCTTTAATCTTCATCCTATAAAATCAGAAAATCTTATATTTTCTCTAATTAATGTGTTGCTTATTTTTTCAGAGTGAAGAAGAGCCAAAAAAGAAGAAACGTAAACGAGAGAAAAGTCGAGAACGGTCACATTCAAAACGATCACGGTGATAATAAATAAACTTGAAAGTTATGGTAAATTTAATAGATAGGATAATACAGCCTAAGGATACATCTAATAGTGATCACTGAACAACAAATGTAAATTATTGATAAATAAATAATAAAATAAGATATTTAGACAAGCCATTAAGATAGGGATAGCTCAAAACGAATTGCAATTACTGAACAACAATTTGAATGATTAGTTGTACCTTGTTCATTAATATCCATATCAGTGTGAAAGAATGAGATGAGTAAACTCTCATCTTATATTATTATCAATAATTGATAATAATAATAATTATAAATAATTATTATTTATAATTTTCATAATTTTTCAATTAATTATAAATAATTTATGTTTTGTAAAGAGTATTGTGTGGACATGAATTATTATTATTATTCAGTGGATATTGATCTCATTCGAATAAGGCTTTGATTTTATAGTTTTTTCTATATGTTATTTAATCTTGATAATGTGTAAAACTGGAATGAATATTTGAAAATAATAAATCTGATTCAACATTGATATGGCTCTGGATTTGATTGCTTTCTTCCCACATTTTAGAATACAGTAGTTGTTATATCAAATTTTTTCACCTTCAAGCTCTACTTACACTTCAAAACGCGGAAAATCAGCGACTCGGATAACAAACATGTGTTTTCAAATGGTGACGTTCAGACAGTACGGTTGCAGGATCGTCTGAGCGTCATCATTTGAAAGCACATGTTTGTTTCCGAGTCGCTGAGTTTTCGCGATTTGAGTTTCCAAGTGTGAGTAGAGCCAAAGTGTTTAGCAACAACTCGTTTTTATTGGAGTTTTTCAGGTCTATATTAGTACTATCAAAATTCGTATTCTCCCCACAATGTTCTTCATAAAAATGTCATCCCCAAATGCCCCTTCATTTAAAATTTCCACCAAATGTTAGCCCCTTCTCCTAATTGGCCCTCATAACCCCTCCCCAAACAAAATGTCAATGTCCCTTCATGATCAAAAACCCCCTTCATGTCACCCACCTCTTCCCCTGATGTCTCCTTCATATCACCCCCAAAAAAATGTCAATAAAAATCTATTATCCATCTTCGCTTTATTGATGGAAAATTAAAAGAAATCTGCAATATACTAATTTTATAAAGGATAAATCAATGCTAAAAGTTGCCGTACCTTTCATGGAATCGAACCCGAGAATTCTGCGGGAAGGTGAGTCACTATCCAACAGACCACTGAGGTCTTTGAAGACCCAAATTGCACCATCTTCAATACATCGATTTCATAATATTGTTTGAAATTAAAATGGATGTCTGTTTGATAGGTTAGGTCAAATTTCATTAATTATTTATTAATTATAAAAGTTTTCTTATATTTTAATACATATTATGTTAACAGTGCTTTAAAAATTCAAACAGTCAAATCGAAAGGTTCAGTTCTCAGTTATGAGTTTAAAATCTTTTATTAATATAGATACCAAAATGCCCCGTATTTTTTTGAAGATGAAGACCTGTTTCATACTAGACTTCAAAGCACGTGTGTGTCTTTGTTTTGAGGAGCTTAAATCATGATAGATTTCTAAAACAAATTATTTAACATTCTAAAGTGTATTATCGACTATCAATTAACAAGGCGGCTGGAGACGTTTGAGCTGTTGTCAGGTCTTAGCTGACTACTCAAATCATGCACGAGAATCGACATCAAAACAGAAATTCATGTCAATTTGTTAAGAGCAAGCAACTCGTATTTCCTGCTCAAACAGTTAGGTTCCATATCTGATGACAGAAAAATCTCAGCCCCTAATTAAAGTATGTGTAATTACTCCAAGTTTCCATTGAATTTAAAAGTGTTCATATCCTCCTATTTTGATGTGGAAATAACTCAAATTGATGTAACTGATTACAGTCGTTTTCACAATGATCTTGCATTTTAGACATGATAGTTATATATCGAAGATGCATTCTTTCATTTCGAAGTACAGAAAAGTATATTCAAGTTATATTTCCACAACAAAACGTTTTTCTAGTAAAAGTGTCTCAGTCATAGCAGGTCAATCAATGGGAGTATAATTTTCTGTTAATATAATATAATCATAATAATAAAATTCCGCAGTGTCAAATAAATAAAAAATTACACATCTCAACAAAAAATATTTATTGATACACTTTTTAACTGTACATTAACAGAATTCATGCAATTGAAAAATATAGTATAGCCGATTGATGATCAATACTCGTAATTTCAGTTCAGTTCCTTTTTCTGGAATGATAACACTATATTACCGTCTTTTTCATATTGACCTAGTACTTCAACAATGAATAAATTATCCATATTCCTTTTTATTCCTGAAAGTCTATTAAAATATTCATTATATCATCTTACAAACATTAATTTATGATGAATGTTTTCTTAATATTTAAATACTGTATGTATTTTTCAATTAAAAGTTCATTCTTAGCTCATTTTCAACATATTTATACCTAATTAACTTATTTTTTAATGAGTCAAAATAAGAAAATTGGTATTTATAATACCAAACCAAGCTGAAATGAACTTGTTACGTTACAATTAATTTTTATTCAATCTCCTCCAACTCAATTTTTAATTTTGTTTATACAATAATTTTATTACCAGTATTACAGCAATGTATACTTTCGTGATCTTGGTATTAATAACTACAATATAAATGGAGTGAATAGATGGGAAATTAGCATCTCTTCTCAGTTAAAATACGGAATTATATTCTTTGAATTGAAGATCCTTTCGATGAAATTTATACATTCTTGATAGTATCTGTAAAACAAAAACAAGTGATTAGAAAATATTAGAAATAAATAGGGGACAGAAACATTTCTCTATCAATCAACGATTGCATGAAAGTCAATCAAATTAAACCAGCTTAGGAAGACGTAATTTGAGGAAAGCAATGCTTTAAATCTTTAAGCAACTCTGTCAAATGACGTCATGACAGGTTAAAATTTAGTTTACTTTCGTTTAATCGACCGTAGTACATCTTGAAGACTCAGGCATAAAGATTCTCAATAGTTATCTAGTATAGGCCAACTAAGGTAAGTATAGTTAGTATTTATGTAGTATAAAGGTAAGTACAATAGGTAAGTAGGCTAACTAAAGGTAGGTTTTCGTCTCTGCGGCTTCGCAGCCTACTCCAGCCGCAGTTGGTCAAAATAGAAACTTTTTCAAACAAAACATTGTTCCTACTCGTATATTAAATACTAATTATTAATAAATTCAGTGAATTAACAATATTCATACTAAATGGTTCCTAGTTTTGCATGGTTATTCTTGTATATTTTCATTTCAAGTTTAAATTAGTTGCTATTTTGACTAACTGCAGCCGGAGTCGGCTGCGAAGCTGCAGAAGCGAAAACCTACCTTTAGGGGTTTATCTCTATCAACTATTTCGAGGTTAAAACCAGGATTTTGCGCCAAGTGTTGAAAAAATCGGGTTTATGAGCTCGAGATTAGCAAGTCCCAGGCGTAGAAGAGCAATATTATGATAATATTATTATCGCAGGAAAAACCCCGAGGTTTAAAGGTTGATTTTATAAGTCCAACAACAGATAATCTTGAGTCTAAAAGATAAAGTAGGTGGACTAGTAAATCCCGAGCACATAAACCCACCCTTAAGTGTTCCAAGTTACAATATAGATACCGTAACTGATTCTGATGAAAGCTAATTAAATTTAACCGATATGATATAACGTCATTCTACAGAGCTCAATAAGGGTTTCCTTGCATTGATTCTGTTAGATAACGTTATCCATTTTAAGGCGGTGAAATTCAATTGGCTTATTGGTTAAATGTATTGTAGGTAAAATTATAGAGTATAATATTGTAAAAATTAGTCTTTAGACAGAACAAGTAGGTAACTTGGATCAAGCTGCAGTAGCCTACTTGTTTTCCAATTGGCTTCGTCTGAATCAGTCTTTGAGGAAATACCGGTAGCAAATTGTCAAGTAAGGTACAGTATACTCATGATGATGAAAGCCTGTTTTCATTAAAAAATTACAACTTTGTATCACGACAATTTGCAAATTTGACAAGATGTATCCTATGCTCTAGAAAAGCAACCCTGGATAAGTTTTCAATTTTACATTTACACGAACATCTGTGTTGTCACCAATTCACTTCTATGTATTTCTACAACAGACGTCAAAAAGTACGTTGCAACGGACGCACTTTGTGCCTCGTGAGGCCCTAGCCTTATTCTACAGCTTAAGTTACATATTATTCTGATTTAAATAATTTTACATTTAAACGAAGTTTTGCAAGATTGATAGGACATGTTTTTGTAAATTAATAGATCTCTAGCTTCTGTTGCAACAACAGGAATCAACTATTTTGAATCAATTCATCCATCCATTTATCATTGTGCTGATCCTGGATAAAAATTGATCTCTCTTGGCGCAACCCAGCATAGAGAAAATTATTATGATTTTATTGTACTTGATAGCTTGTACAATATCATAATAAGCTACTGTACTTATACATAGCAGATTGCCAATGACCAATGAGACTTTCAAGCTTCAAACCCATTTTGTCATAGATGTGAACTTTCAAATTTTAAAACCATAATGAAGTTTTCAATTTTTCATTACAAAAACTAATGACTGCAAGTTCTCAATATAATTTCTAGAAGTTAATAGACTACCACCAACATCACAGCTTTTAATAGTTGACACAAAATTCAAGGAGTCATTCATTTTTTGTCATAGATGTGAACTTTCAAATTATAAAACCATAATGAAGTTTTGAATTTTTTATTCCAAAAACTAATGACTGCAAGTTCTCAATAGCATTGCTAGAAGTTAATAGGCTACCACCAACATCACAGCCTTTAATAGTTGATACAAAACTCAAGGAGTCTCTTTTCAATGAATTTGACCTCCAGTTACTTCAAAACCAGCAACATTTTTTAAGGTAACGTACGTTTACATTATGACACATGTATGAAATACTTATTAAGGAAAAAACATCTCAGACAAGTCAAACAAAATCTTGTACATTTGAAATGTTTAGGAATAGTTGAAGCTCACACAATTTGCTTGAGCGAATGTTTCTGAATTTGTTGATTGAACAAGTATCTCATACAAGTTTACCATATCAAGTAGAAACATTACTAATACTATATTTTCTAAAATATTGACATTTCATCCAAACGTCTATTATTTGAGATGGTTTTTCATGCAGTTTTCAAGTATAGTCAATTGAAGATTACACTCTTTCATGCATCCTCGAATATTCATCACCTTCTAATAATGCCATGCATCTAAATAGAATAAAACATTTTACATCTACGTATCTATCTATTCAAACTTCCCAATTTTCTAAAACAAATTTGAAAAACTTTTAAGAAACCATGACATTTGTCTCAAACATTTCCAGTTGAAAATCATTCATGAAGTTTTTAATTGATTGATTCATGCATTTCAAAACTAAATTCATCATATTATTTAAGAGTTCATATTCTTCTATCACTCAAGAAAGGGTGCGTGCATACAATACTGATTGACAATAAAGAAACCCGCATGCTCAAATCATGACAGAGTAAAATGGGAGTCGTTCAATGAGAGAACTAATATTTGTTTCCAAAATCAGTATGAATGTTTCATTAATTAGTTTTCCCACAATTCAGCTTATTATTTATGTATTGCATCATTATAATATAACTCTTGCGTGTTTCTTTTTTAAAAATCTAATCGATTATATTTATGTGTTCTGCCAGTATCCTTGGAGAGGAAGAACACTCTCGCAAAGAAATAGAAATCTAGATCTCGTTATACACGAGTCCAGCATAATTTCTGTAGTTGAAATACTTGTAAAAATGAGAGTGAATACTCATATTCACCACTTTAATCATTATACGTTATTGATTCATGTAATTTTTTACTCATTTGCTCTATTCCTGTGATAATTTTCACAACGTAATGTTTCTTCAGTTTCCAGGATGTGAGGGTTGTAGGAGCTCAAAGTATTCAACAAAAATGATACTGTACATGAATGTCGTTTATTGTAAACTTTACATTTAGAATATGTAGTTAAATGTACAATAATTTTATGTTTGTTTGTGTGAATGTTTTGTGTTTGTGTGGAGTGCGTTTTGATTGTGCGTAACATGTGTGTATAAAAATAATAGGTACAATAAATAATCGAGAAGATGACAATGATGGTGATGATTATTGTGAAGGAGATGATGATGATGATGATCTTGTAGTTGGAGAATGTAGAAACCGATGTGATTCAAGGTTAACAGCCACTGTCATTAAGGAAAATTCCTTATTCGAGGAATTCCTTTTGAGGAAATTTAAGTCTTCCCGGAGCCACCAGAATGGATTGGCAGCTGGAACACATAAATTTAAAGTTACAGGTAAATTGTGCTCGAGATTTGAAATTCTTTAAAAAGCACATAATGCGTGAATTTGTTATGGGATAGGCTGTGGCAATAAGCTGCAATCAGGACTAAAAACAAACCGAGAAACAATATTGGTTGCAGGATCGTTGATCAATATTTGTCTACGATCATTCATTTTAAGGATTTGATTGGAGATCAAGTCTTGATTGACAACTATCATGCAACCAAGAAAGGTACTGGATATATAGTATGTGGTGATTTTAGAAAAAGTTCATAATTATTACTACACCAATCTGAGCATTCAATCGTTTTTCTGTTTTCAATGATTGTGATATAAAATTATTGCGCAGAATTTCCTATTAAAAATACGTACTACATTAAGACCGGTTATATAAGTAGGTACTAAAAATTCAAAATATATATTGAAACACTTATTGTATTGAGTGTTTCAAAATAATTTAAACGGCCGATTGCACGAAAGCCAATTAAATCTATATGACCTCATTGTTGAATTAGTTTTATTACCATTTAAAAACACTAATGCGATGATATCCATATTGATATAATTTTATGAAATTTCTATTCAATTAGCTTACGTGTAATGGACCACGAAACATCGTATTTAAAATTCAGTCTACAGTTCTTAGTGGTATTTATTTTGCCGAAGAGAAAAATATCAAGCTCTTCCAAACTAAAGATTATTTCATTTGATTCCCTATCTATGGGTTATGCGCTTACCTAACATGAAAATCAAATACTGTATGATCACTCAAGTGTTTCAAGTAAAATCAAGTGTGTAAAATCAACAACCAAATGTGTTAGCTGATTTTTTCCATTAATTAACATATAAACGGACAATTACACAAGTCGAAAGCCAGTTAATGCCGCAAAATGACATCATTCAACATCCAAATACAGACTTTGCATCATCAAATGACGTTATGATTGAAATTACTGATTCCATATTTTCATTGCATTGGTTCCGTTGAATGACATCATTTTGAAGCAATCAAATTTAATTGGCTCCCTCTCAAATTTGCAAGTATATTAATCTCAAAATAGAAATTCTCTTTGTGAATTCCTTTGTTTATATTACAAACATATCCTACTGGTTGACAGTTTCTTTCTTTCTATTTGTAGCTTTGAGAATTCATCTCAAACCTATTTATTTTGAATGATATAGAATGTGAACAGACACAGGATAGATAGCAACACTTATGTTGAGTTGCACCAGCTAGGATCAACTATTTCAATTCATTTAAATAGTATTATATTGATCCTGGATCAAAATTGATTTAGCTTGGTGCAACTCAACATTAGAACATCTTTAGTTTAAGGTGGAAAACTTGATACTTTTTCTTCTTTGCAAACAAATCATTATTAGCCCTGTAGCAACGTGAGGTGTTTGGCTCAGTCGTCTTGACTATTTTGAATTTTTGACTTGAAATATTTACAAAACTTCAGGTTTGTTATAATCTGCAGCTCTTATCAGCTAAATTGAATTATTTAAATACATTTTCTGCTGTTTTTGTTGTGGAAATGTGGTTGGATTATTGATTTATGCCTTTTCCTTGAACAATGCGATGGACTTCATTATAAGTTGTGAAAGGCATCACTGATCATTTGTGGTTTTAGTC
Organism: Laodelphax striatellus; assembly: GCA_017141395.1. Lineage (NCBI taxonomy): Eukaryota > Metazoa > Arthropoda > Insecta > Hemiptera > Delphacidae > Laodelphax > Laodelphax striatellus. Next base: position 9,648,783 of record CM029540.1, read on the forward strand.
CTAGAATAAAAAAATAATTTTTTAAGGTTTACTCTTTAAACTTTGAATTTTATAATAATCAGATAGAAATTATTGTTATAATAGAATTCTCTTGAACACACATATTATAAGGTCGAGGTTACATTGGATGTGAATATTAACAAGTTGCGAGCGAAAGGTACCTTTCACTAAACATTAGTCATTTTTGGAATCATAGTTCCAGTTTGAGTTGTTATGAACGATCCTTTCGAAAGGACTCTTGAAAAACGTTTCATGATGAAACTTTTCAATGAAACGCTTTTCACCCTCGGAAAGAAACCCTCAAGGAACGTTCATAAATACGGCCCTAAGTCTAGTATAAATAATAATTCAAAATAATGGTTCGTAGCATCTCTTGCAATAGGCCTGCATACCTTTTACTCGCAACTCTTACTAATTTGCATCCAATGTATCTGTGACCTTACTGAGAAACTTTGAACTTATTAAGGATTTGAATAGAATGCTTTTTTTACTTATCTTCTAATATTGCGAGTGTAAAAAATCCTCTAAGAATCGTCATTCTGTTGAAATTACTTTGAGTATCATCTTAATTTTGTAATCAAACTTTATTTTCGTTTTCAACAGCTTACTTATACTTTATTTTGCAATTCTATCAAATTATATTCTCTCAAAATCTCAATTCATTGATATGCAGTTGAAATCATTCAAGACTCCACCATTCCATAGTGATGTTTGGATAAATATAGTCTGTATTTAACAGATTTATGATAAATTCTCAATTTTCTAAATTCTTTGCTTTCAAATAATGATTGAGAAAAATATCCTCTATTATATCAAATAAATAGTCTTTTAAAACTGTCCAGAATTTTAAACTAAATAGCCTAATTCAAATATTTATTGTATTAAGTAACAGGTTATATACAGAAAAAGTTATTTTATTAGTTTTAAACGATGATTGTTTGAGTTTTGCTAAAAAAAATTGTTAACGATATATAAATCAGTTGGAAATATCTTTCATGATTATATATAATACATGCTATATACAAGAAATCTAATTTCTGGATGAAGAATGAATTATTTTTATGATCGAATGTATATTCTTTAAATTAAAAAAAATGTCTTTATTTTATTTTAAAAATTTTTTATTTATTTTTTATTTTATTTTATTTTATTTTTTATTTTTATTTTTATTTTATTTTATTATTTTATTTTTATTTTATTTATTTTTATTTTATTTTTATTTTATTTTAATTTTTTATTTATTTTATTTTATTTTGCTTTTTAATATTTTGAAATGATAGAACATGACTGTATTATGGCGATAACTCATTCTTAATATTGATGATTCTAGCGTAAAAATAATTAGAGCAGAAACCTATGCAAAGAAAGGGTTCCGAAATTGAACACCCAACCTCTTGGTCGTTGGAAATCCAATTCAATAGTCCGAATCGCTGTATTCAGGACAATGATATTGCTAATTTTCTGATCTTGAATCACGACTATCTTTCCGTTCATCGGTCGGAATTCAAAACTTGGTCTGTAAATGTTTGATAGGTTATGTCATTAATGTAATAACTATTTATTAATTATAAAGGGATTTTCTTATATTTTAATAGATATTATGTTAACCAGTGCTTTAACAATTCAAACGAATCCAAAATCATCTAAATCGGTTCAGCCGTTCTCGAGTTATAAGCGAGCGTACAGACACCAACTCTCTTTTATTAATATAGATGTATTATATCAGAGAATTGAAAATAAAATGAGATTTTATGGTAAATGGTTCATGATTTATTTGTTCAATTATGGTAATGGATGACAGTAAAAAGGCTATATTGCTTTCATTGAAACTTTATTGTTTCCTAATTATTTGTCACAGAATAGATTACAGTATTTCAAGAATTTTATAATATTGGTGGTTCAAAATATGAATTTTCAGAAGTCATCAATTTCGACCTTGATATTCCTTGACACTCAATAAATTCAAAGCTAGTAAAATTCGCTTTAAAATTAACTGTTTCATACGGCTACTACAAGGTAAAAACTTGAGTTGAAACATCTCTTTTCAAATCATATCAATTTGAAAATTCTCAACCATTCCCAATTTTATTTAGTTAAATAAAATTACATTGCTTGTTTTCACCCCAAGCCAGATAAATTGACTTATTAAAAGCTCACTCAATTACAGTATAGTTGAAGGTTTTAAGGAATTTGTAGGAATGAATTCAAGGAGTTTGAACTCATGACTAACATATTTAGGATGCCCAAAGTGGATTAAAATCATTTCCAGCTTTATCTTATCTTTTGAAAGTCTAATTTTTTGGACTACTAATGAAAATTTCAAAGCAATAAATGTATTTCTGTGGAAAGCATAGTACTGCAATATCATAGGGAAGCAATACTCTCTAGTATTTACAGACTTACTAAGTCTGTTCTCTGTGGTAGTTCTTGTTCCAGTTCTCTGTCTTGGTGGGAAGGCGCCAATATGCAATCCGCACTACGCTAATCTGACCAAGTTAACATGACTTGAAGTGGTGACATTGGAAGGAGCCCCGTTACTCCGCCTAGCCAATTCATGACTCTTCTCACTTATCTTTCTCTCTCAAACTCCCTTCTCCTCTATTCCTGTTCAACAACATGCAATCGGCATTAAGTATCGTATTGATTTGATAAATCAATATTTCACCGGTTCTACTGACTGATAATGATATGAAGGATGGTTCTTATGCTTAGATTGATTGATTTTGAAATGATTATCGATTATCGACTGATGATAATTGATTGCGGTGCGATTGTGAACGGAAATTATCAAATTTGACCGTTTTCACCTTGAATCATGATGCGGTTCTTGCACTAAGCACTTTTCGAAGTTGAATCAAGCAGGGGTCTTAGTAGCTTTGATCTCCAGCTGTCCAGGATGCTTGGGAAGAACAGGGTCTAGTGCTTAAGTCGCTCCTACAACAAAGTCCAAACTACCATACAATCATAATCAACATGTGTTAACATATCCTTGATTGAGACCTTGGTTTCGACTGCAGGTTTGAATGGGAAATATTGTGTATCTTCAATTATTATAATTTGCTCAATTCAGCAGATGGAAATATCTTGAAATTCATTGATCTTAGCTACATAGTTAATCCTGATCATATCTTTATTCTACCAATATTGGGCTACAATCCCAGGGCCTTTTCAGAAAATTTGGGTGGTCCTGTAATTGTAATACAGTACAGAGAAAAAGTGACGTCATAGTACTTCCATTAAATAGTACGCCGTTAAATTCATGTCTAGTGTGTCTCAACGTTTCCCTGTTCTAAAGGACTTCTAAATTCCCATGAAACAGGCCTGTGGGGCCCCAGAACTTCTAATACTATAACCACGACATTCATAAACATCCAATCACATGATTAAGGAGGAAAATTAATAATTATTAATCTTCAATGAACTACTTAAAGCTTTGAATCTAGTATCAAGTGATTTAAGATGATAATAGTGGGTTTGCTAGAAGATGGCTGAAGCAAATTGACCTGTTTCAAAAGCATACAACACTTTTTCAATCAAAGCATCTATTGCAGACGAATATATTGTATGTTTTATGACTGTAATTCTGACTGTATCTAAGATGATCTATTTGACGTTGTCTATAACTGTTACTGTTGAATGGCAATAAAATTCTATTTATTTATTTAATAAGATACATTTAAATGTTGAAGGCGTATTCCTTGGCCTTTTGATTGGATGTTTCAGAATTAAAGAAAATATAATGGAATAATGCATGAAATGGGAGGAATCATCGTTATGTGGCTTAACTTCATTTTAATCGAATTATGAAAGTTACCCTCAGATTGGTGCAGTAAAATAACTTTGTGATTGAGTCATTAGTATCATGAGACTAGACGCAGGTTGCACAACGAGTTGACTTTGATTGACGATGAAATATTTGATATACTAATCACTGATTTGCTTTAGAGACTGATGGTAAAATAAAAGTCAAGTTGAATTGATATTATAGAGATAGAAGATTATAGTGTTAATGAGAAAATCATCCATTAAAATAATAGGTACTCACCTTGCCAACAAAAGCATTAATTTCATAGTTATGTATTAGCAGAAGTTAATAGACTGCGAATATTCAAGATTCTGTAACATTCTTATCAAATAATATATTATATTAAAAATAAACATGAAATAGATTTGAATGTTTGTTAGTGAGGTAGATAATGTTATAAGAAATCAATATTCTGTATGTTTTAAAATCATTGCATAAACGCATTCCGATAATTAATAATATCAAATGCAGCTCCTGTAACACATGAAATGAATAATATAGTTGCATTCATAATCAGTTTTTCAAGATGCAGTTCAAAAAGTCCTCTAAACTACTCAACATGCTCCAAGTTGAAAGAAGATTCTGCTTGATGAAATAATGATGATGATTTGTTGTCTTGATGGATGTCTGAATTTGTTCAGTTGAAGAAATTCATTCAGTCAAGAAATTCGTTCTCTTTATGCTTGATAGTGCTATCCAAATCAGAAGTTCTTAGGAAAGCCGAATGTAAGCATAAAAATGTAATTTACCGACAAAACAGAGCTCAATGGCTTCAAAGCGATCTCTCATTAATTTGATACTAACACTTGAGTTCATAAAGTACTATAGTAAGTAAGCTCTTTCAAAAGTATCTAGACTGAAGGTAATCAAATAAAGTTCTTTGATTATTCAGTCTTTGTTAGTTTATTGTTCTTATTATATTATTATCATCATAGGAAATTGATCTGAGAGATTCGTTCTCATGTTTTTCTTACAGTTTACCGTTACATTAATTATAGGTTCTTATACATTAGCCTTATCAATAATACCTCTTGATTGAAGTAAATTTGCATAGAAGAATTCGTATTTCTCAAATATAATTTAATATTGAAACTTCAAAATAAATTATTCAATTCATCGATAAGGAATATGAGAAATATTCTCCATCTATTGATGAGAAGTAAGAGAGAAATGACAACACCAAGAGTCAAAATAAAATAACAATGAGTATATTTTCGATAACAATAAATAAATAAATATTCATAAATAAGTCTCGATCGTATGAGTGAATAGTCTGTAGGATGAAGGAGAAAAGTTTATGAGATATCTTGTCCAGAAAATCTCAATCTCAAACTTTCTCTTTATTCTTGATATTGTAAAATTAAATTAATGATTAGAATTAAATTTAAATTGATATTCTGATAAAATCCGATTTATTGCTTCAATTTCTCAAATTAATATTGATTTGAGTATGAAACTATTATAATTGAATCTGAGTGAGTCGACCTTGTATTGCATGACTTGTAAATATTAAAGACCATAATACAAGTTGAAAAAATATGCATTCTGTGAAATATAGAGCATTTATATATTCCTCATATAAAATAACGTAGGCTGGATGAAAGAGTTGCAACAGCAAATGAAATATGGAAAAAAGAAAGGCTTGAGATATTACGAGCATAGACAAGCGCACTGATATGCAGCAGTAGATTGGGAATGAAATTTGGGTACTTTCCTGTTATAGGACACGTCTACTCATCTAGAGATATCAATAGGCGATATCGAGCTTCAATAGTAGCGATACTTTCATCGATGATGAGAAAATATGGGTTATTAACGCCAACCTATAGGTTTAACATATATAACCTTGTTGGTTGTTATGGGTTATCGATATCGACCTATCGATATCTCTAGATGAGTAGACGTGTCCCATAACTAGAGGAAAAGTACAAGCTAAAGTGGTTCAGGGTATTCAGGATAATGAAGTATTCATGGTATTTGAGAATATTCAGTTTATCAGATAGATCATATTATAATTTTTTGTGAAACTGGCCACTTCATAATACTTATTCTATTGTTAAACGGCTTATAAACGGGGAAGTTACGAGACGGAAAGTTACTGGCGGCCAGTACTTGCCTCTTCAACTTACCCGTGGAGTGACAAATAAAACAAACAGGTTTGTTTTTACTTAGCGGCATATAAACGGGGAAAGTAGAGACGGAAAGCTACTGGCGGCCAGTAACTTTCCGTCTCTACTTTTCCCGTTTATAAGCCGCTTTAGTTATTTTTGAAACTATTTTCTGTGGTGGGAGCCTTGTAAATTTTCAATGCAATCATTTATCTGCGACTTTTCAATGCTTTATTCTGCAATAATAAATTCTATAATACATGTATAATATAGGTATAATTACAGAAAATCAGTTTGATTTCATAAATATCTCATTTCCAAGCTAAAACTACTTGTCTGTGGACAGGTGATGTACTGGGAAATGAGGTTAGGACAGTTTTTAGGTTATGTTTGGGAGATTTGAGGTTATGTTGGGGACGTTGAGGTTAGGTTGGATGTGATTTGAGGTTAGGTTATAGCAGCCAGTCACGATGCAGATGCCAGTAGTGATAGTAGCCCTTACCGAACGGCCTGACGGGGTGGTCCGCCCAGAGGTAGTTGCGCTTGACGGGGGAGAGGAAGCTGTCGCGCAGGTAGAAGGGCGAGTTGGCCCAGTTGGTGAGGGGGTTGTAGGGTCGCAGTTCGGGGAACTCGTGCCACCAGGGGTCGCGGGTGATCATTGACTTGGGCATCAGCGGAGACGGCTCCAGCATCTGGATGAGGGGTCGTTTCGTGTAGCCGCCGCGAGTGTAGATCGGTTGACCTGCGCCCAACACACACACAAAACTCGAATTTAATTTGTTGTTTGTTTGTTCGTTGTGATTCTTCTTTTCACAAATACAATTAGGGCCGCTTTCCCCAACGCGGCTTAAATAATAACAGCTGACGCTCAATTTTTTTTCTATTCTCGGAATGAGGCTTAAGCTAGAGTATAGGATAAGCAGCGTTGGGGAAAGCGGCCCTTAGTTGAAAAAAATATTGGCTTTACTTTAAAGTGAAAAAGCACTTAAGCCTGGTTTTCATTAGTAGAGTGAGGGCCGCTTTCCCCAACGCTGCTTAGTAAAGTAACAGCTGACGCTCAAATTTTTTTCTATAGTTTTCCTATTCTCCGAATGAGGCTTAAGCCAGATGTATTGCTTAAGCAGCGTTGGGGAAAGCGGCCCTCACTCTACTAATGAAAACCAGGCTTAAGTGCTTAAGCGTCAGCTGTTACTTTACTAAGCAGCGTTGGGAAAGCGGCCCTTAGTGGTAGAGTTCCTGGGCGGTACTAACTATCTTGTGAACTCTCCCAATGAAAACGTTCATAGTGGAGTGAGTGATGGTAGAGTACTTGTTTTGGTAGAGTAGAGTGGGATAGCACCGTGGAATAGTACTCTACCACTTGCCTTCCCCCACCACCGCTTCTCACTCTACTCTACCACCACTATTCGAACTAGTAGAGTTAGATCTGTTCACTATAGACAACACTTTACCTACTATTCTCAATTGTAGTGAAAACAGCTACTCGACCAAGTAAGTATAGAGTAGAGTTAGTATGCTAGTTACTCGACCACTAACTCTACTAATGAAAACCAGGCTATAGGTTTTTGTGCTGATATTACACATTTTTAAGAAGGAGAGGTACTGAAGATTAAGGCTAATCTTACAAACTCTCTAGCCTTGTGTTTTTCTGCTTATATTGTACATTTTCAAGCAGAACAGGGACTAAAGATTAAGGTTAATCTTACAAACTCATTAGCCTTAATCTTTAGTCCCTCTTCTGCTTTCAAATGTACAATATCCAGCACAAAAATCATCATCGCGCGAAAAACCTGAGTGAGTAAATTTTTCACATAGAATTGTATATTTTTTTCAACTAAATCGAATTAAATTATGAAATTCCACCCCAATTTACATAGGTGACTAACTTTAAAGTTGAGTGGTTTATCATAAATGCCTGATACGGTTTTGTTTCTTTTCTTGTACTGTGTGTATTGTATTGTGTTCTTTGGAAAAATAAATATCTTATCTTATCTTATACTCGTAGTTCTTTCATAATGACAAGTTATTTGTCACACATTATTTTTAAGTGCTCTCATTTTGCTTGGAAAACTCACTAAGCAGAGTGAACTCAGTGTAACATTCTACACATATCCAGAGTTAAACAGGTGTATGTGCACGTGTACAAGTGTATGGTTCAAATGTTTCAATTTGGCGGATGGTAAATGATTGTAATTTAATAAACATGTCATGATGTCACCTCTGATGTCATGCTCAGTTCTGTATGGTTAGTCTGTGATCAATCTGCGAAAGCGTATCTCCCTGGCTGACAAGTGCATTCTATTTGAAAAATATAAATGGGGGATACATATAAATATAAAAACATAAAAGAGGTGTTCTGTGTTTCAAGAATATTTCGGAGTGACTGACCTGCATAGTTGAAGTACTGTCCAATAGTTTCACTGGGCGACCAAAACAGCTGCTGTAGGTGCATTGGACTATTATTCTATAGATGAACGATCATCTGTTATTCCTGGGTTCGTGGTACTCGGGAGGTGTGAGCTTGGTCTTGGGAAGGGGCTGACGAGGCTTGTACATCCAGGGGTGGCGGTACTGCGGGGGGAACAGCGACTCGATCGAAGCTAGGCGGGCGTCGTGAGCTTCCTCCGCGCGCAACGCCTTCAGTGGATCTATTTTACCAGAAATTTCATTGATTAATCATCGAATCCATTGGACAATTCAGAGATTAGAGAGAGTGAATGGATGAAGCTGACCACTAATTAAAAAATTGAATGAAAATTCAAAAATTAGAAAAATTAAAAATTGAGTGAATGGATGAAACTGAAACTTTGTGATGATCCCTTATTGGGCTCTACTCAAATTTAATAAATTTATTTTGATTCAATAGATGGAGATCATGGATTGAACCATGGAATCAATGGATTGAACCATGGAATCAATGGATTGAACCATGGAATCAATGGATTGAACCATGGAATCAATGGATTGAACCATGGAATCAATGGATTGAGTAAAACCCTGTTATCAGCACAGTTCTCAGCAGTATCTCAGCACAGTTAGTAATTTACTGTTCTTTGAAATATTGATAAAGAATCAATGATGAAATGAAATTTTAGTAAGCAAAGTGATAAAAATTAGCTCTAGAATGAACAACTTTGTTAGACAAAATAGAAGGAGGTTTAAAAATAGAATATGAAAGAATGTATTGTATTATAGAGCAATACAATACAATAATGTATTGTATGTATTGTATTATCTTGGATATGAAAAAAGAGAGTATCTTGATTAAGAAAAGGTGGGTAGAAGGAGTATTGAGGAATGAAAGGTGGTCTTCCAAACTGATAATGAATGAAAGAGTGAGTGATAAAAAATAAGACAGAGACAGAGGAAGAAGAAAAGAGTGCAGGGAAAGGTAATATCAGGAGCATAACAGGGAGTCTACTTGTATAACAAATATTTTTGATTTTTTCGAAATATTGTATCACAACTAAACGTAATATTTTTGAATTAGAATGCTAGAAGCAGTACAAATTAAAAATAAGGAAACAAATGTTTAGAGAGAGATGTTTGAGAATCACATGGTTCTCCTGAAGTTGTAAGGAGAAACTTCTGATCATTTTGGTGTTAGACTTAACTAAATATTGTACATTGAAAGCCTTTTTTATGATTAATTGGAAAATAATTTTTCTATTATGAGATTTATTGATAGTACGATCCTTGATGATGATGATCGTGATTAGCTATGAAATAATCAGTAAGGTTTTAAAAACTCTTAAAAATACAAAGCAAAGAAAAGCGAAAAAATTGTACTTACCTTAAAAGTGAGCTACTCTACTTTCTCACTGTCTCATAGCTCATCAAGAAAAGCTTCTCTAACTAATTTGGGTATATTTATTGACAATTGTATCATAGGACATTCTTATAACACATAGGAAAAATTCTCATAGGACAAAGAACACTTAGAAATACGAAAATCAAAAAAAATTCTAAAATAGTAAGTTTTTTTCAAATTAAGTCGGATTATAATGAAACCATCAAAGGAATCGTGGAACGTGAACAATAACAGCTCAAAAAACTTTTGAGTTTGAATTGGGGACTTGCCCCTTCACTCACGTAATGGGAGTTTTGATCAAGAGGGATTGATTAAGAAGCATGCAGAAGTATTTTTAATGTGTGTTCTTGGGACATCGAACCAACATCATAATGTAATACTACTAGAATGATAATTAAATTAGATAGTAAACTTCACGTGAAGTGATTCCAATAAAGATTAATAGAATCGGTTTATCAAAAAGCAGTGTAAAAGTGGTTTCAAAATTGATAGAGGGTGTAAATAATTGGAATGAAAATAGTTGATTTTCAAATCGAATTTCCTTTTTGAATGATCAACTGAATGACTGAAAAATGATAATCTTAGCAAGAGAATTGACAATAACATTTTTTGTCTGCTTGTCTTTGAGGCTCCGAATCTATTATTCGATTCTCAATTTTCTAGTCATTATTTTGTAATGAATGAATGACAAAAAATGTCAAACAATAATAATTAATAATTTAATCCTCACAGTTAGAAACAATATTGTCAATGAGTATGTTACCTATCCATCTTTTTTCGTTAATACAGTAAAACATTAATTTGATAAGTGGTTGTCTTTCATGGAATGAATATTATATGCCATTACGATTTTTGTTTACTCATTCAATATGAGCAATGTTTATTTCAAAGAGTAAAAGAGATGAATCTTAATTTGAATATTTCAAAGAATACGCACTATGTCCTATCTCAAAGATCAGACTTATTAGGTGTACACCAAGTTGAGACAAGACAAGACGAGATTAGTCACGGTTGGTCACAGTATTCTTCAAGAATGCTTATGACAACACACACACCGATTAGTCAATGCATCGGTGTGTGCTGCTTCGCCGCAAATATACTGTGACTAAACGTTCTAATCGTCTGTCTTGTTTATCAACTGGTCAAAGAACAGACTTAGTAAGTTGGACTTACTAGAGATTCTTGCTTATCTGTGGTCCTATGCTCCGTCCTCATTAAAATGCCAAATGATATTTTACCCCTTTCAAGTGTTATCACACAATTCATTGGTCAAATAGTTTCATCTCACAATATGAATCAGCCAATAGGAATGTCGCTTGATAATGGGAGTGTTCTCAAAATGGCTACTTCTTAATTGAAGCTTTTCCACATATATCAGATAACAAGCATATGTTACTGTCCTCTGAGTTTCCACATTTCAATCAATGTAACATTTCTTATCTAAAGTCACTGAACGCAAGAAAACAATACAGTACAATGTTGAACAGACATTGACAAAACTTGAACGGAACATCTGCTGTTTCAGCGGTTTGCTTCAAATGTAGCATTAGAGAGATGAAGTCGAGTTGCTTAAAATTAATATTTCAATTAATTTGCCAAGCTGTTTACGAGTTAGAAGAACTGTTCCACTACACTAGTATTTATCGTATACAAAAAGTATCTCTACAATATGATCACCCCGACACATATTATTATAGTGGGGCATCATAATTAAGATTAGAATTATCGTAAGTAATTTCTTGAGTCGGGATTCTCTTTGATATCTGTGTTTGCATATAATATCCTCTGAATGCATATTATTGGCATTCAGAGTAATTATTATTTATAAACTATTTCCTCTTTCATTAATTTACTCTCCTCTTATATTTCCTTCGTCTGTTTTCAGCTTGCATTTGTTATTAATTTCTTCTAATATTGTTGACTATTTATTTATCATTATGTATTATCTTGACGTACTATCAACACATTACACACATCTAACTTTAGAAAACGTTTTATTGGTGTTGAAGATTATTTTCAGTTTCTTCTAATTTGATTGAATTGAGAAATCGACTTCAGAAATTCTTGGGCAGAATATATCTTTTGACAGATTTAAACAATATTCTGATTGCGATATCATCGCGACATAGAATTTCAATCATTGATCTCACATAAGAAACCTGTTCAAAAATTTAAAAGTCCTTTAATACAGGAAAAGCTGCCCACACTAGTTTCCTTATCACGGCTTGATTTGTTGTAGATCCATCAGCCCAGTTTATATGGAACTCTTTCCTTTACAACTGGACCTTTTCAGTGACGAGGGAGAATTTTCGTGATATGGACCGACCCTCAGTTTAAAGTTATGTTGGATCATGTGTTTAATCATTTTTACCTATTATTAGTACCTATTTCTTATCCCATTCTGATCTATTTTTATTACGTACATCGTTAATGCAGAATAGTTTTAGAAAGGAGCAATCAGAGAGTATAGAAGATACTCTTGTTGAACAAAGGTCTCCCACTATTCTCCATTCAAAGATTCTTTTGTATTTTCAATTCTTTCTTGATGCAATATATTCGAGCCAATTGGTCACACAAGCAACTCGATTTCAAAGTTTTCCGGTTTTCTCTCTCTGCTAATTTTAAGTCGTGTTTACACGTTTTCAGTGAAATGTCTAGTCAACTAGCATCTGCCAATGCAAAGTGTAAACGCAACGTGCCTATGAAAAGCAGCTGATTGACACTGGTGTTTTCACGTTGACATTGGTGGATGCTAGTGCACTGGAAACGTGTAAACGCGCCATTTACTTTATCGAGGACTAAAGCGACACTCGAGGACTGGGTGAACTCCGACAACATTCTCTGGCTGTTTTGGGAATTCTTTAACAGTTTCGACCTTCGTGAAATAGAATCCGACGCCTGGGCAGCCACAAATCATCGAAATCCGGCAGGAAATCATCGAGGAGTTCACGAACTCCGCTGGGAAGCTGCGATTTCGGTTCGAGATCGCCATCAGCTTCCAGCGACTTGCTTCTTGGTGATGGACGGGCTTCATCAGACGACGTAACAGACCTATATCAGTGCAAAACTATCACTTGAGAGAGTCTTCAATACCTTTAATTTTATTTTCCGTCACGAGCTATGATTATTAATTTACTTTTATATAAAAATAGCGACCGTGATCCATACAGTCGTGAGTCCTTTGTTTAACGATGGGAGGAATCATCCGATATTGCATTATTCAAATGTCACTGAATACATAGTATTAAGTTCAGAAACTTTTTTAAGCTGCTACTCCTACTGGCGGACATTTTAATCACTTATGCCAGTAGTTTTGAACTGTGTATTCTATGTTAGTACTGTGATATTGAAGTATTGAGATTTTGTGAAGGGCAGTTTCAGAAATCGCCCATACAAGAATGTCTCAATCAGGAATCACAATTTTAATGTTGTTTCTTAAATGCTTTTTAATGTAGTAATATCAGTGGTCACTCGGTGAGAGCGGTTGCTAAGTAATCATGTGGTTAAGTAACAAACATTCAAGACTGCTCTTGGATGGGTGATCGACACAAAAAATTGTGCAATTAGGCTAGGTGGAACCTACCCGTAAGGGTCTCCCCACCGATAAAAAGCCATACGATAAAAAAATGTAGATTAAAATAGACAATACAATTTTGAAATGTTCATCCGTTCATTTTTTACAGTAATTTCAAAAATGCAGGTTTGAATGGTACACCCGTTATATCCAGTGCATTTCTCTTGTATAGTAAAAATAAATTTGGATTTGAACTTGAATTTAATGAACGAGAATCAAAACAATGCTACAATGAACTCTGAAGACCTGCGCAACTGCGAATATTTACAGCAAAACAAATAGATCAAGGAGATTCCATGGATGCTACTTTACAAAAGTATTCTGTTGTCAATATTCGCAGTTATGGAGACCTTGAGTCGGAGTTCAATGTTGCATTATTTGGGGTTTCCTTAAATTTATAACGTAATTTATTCAACGGATTGAATACATTGTTCACTAACAGTAACGACAATGGTTATTGACTGTAACAGTTACTGCATGGTCGTTATCTAGACTTAGGCTAGGCGTACACCGGTTAGTCAAGACAAGACGAGATTAGACACGTTTAGTCACAGTAATTCACATAGTTGCTTATGAAGCAGTACACACCAATGCAATGACTAATCGGTGTGTGTTGCTTCATAAGCATCTATGTGAATAACTGTGACCAAACGTGACTAATCTAAATCTTATCTTGTCTTGACAACCGGTGTACGCCTAACTAAATAGATATGGGATTTGTAACGATTTTGTAGCAGCAGGAGAGCTCGCGTGAGTTAACAAACAGCTCACGCGGGTCTCTAATGTTGAAACTAAATTTTGTTCATTCAAAATGTTTGAGAGGAATGTTGAAACTCACACAGATTATATCGATTATGTGAGCAAATATATCTCGATTTGGTAATTAAACATGTATCTGAAACTAGAATCCGAATGTAAACGTACATAGGGCGTTTGACTAACCTTTCACCAAACTGATACGGCTGCGTTGGATTTTAACGAAGCATGATAATAATTACACCAATACTATCATTGAGATAGTGATAGAATTGCTCCTCGAATAACCTGTTCTATTTTGAAGTTGGAAAACTGTATTTGAATTTCAATAACTGTAGCCTGAATGTAATTAATACTAGAACAAATTTTCTCAACTTCAACATGATGTTAAGAAATAGTGATGATCAATAATAAAGTTTCAAAAACTGAAATTTCACAGAGATTAAAATAATAGACTAAACATTGGATGTCTTCATGACTTTCCACGGAAAAGGTATTGAGAACTCTCGAGTGAGTCACTAGCTGAATGGAAAAATTTAGATTCAGAATTAACAGTGTGTCAAAATTTGTCAAAGCCCATGAATTTGATGGGAATCCATTGAATGGAATTTATAGAATGAAAACAGACTTAATATTAATTTTCATAAGTTGAGTGATTCTCATATTTGAATCCTCTGTAATCCAGATTCCATTTCTATGAGTGTTTTGAATAAGAAAAAATTAATGTATCCAGGATTAAAATGCATGACGATTAAAAAAATCAGAGAAGAATTTTAATTTGTTTTAAAATGATCATTTCCCCACTTTCTGCTCTTTGAAAGAAGTAAACTGTATTGATTGCATTGGTTATTCAGTAACCCATTTTGTTGATGGCATAAGATTTTTCAGCATAAGTGATTTCAGCAATCAATCCAAAAAGGTATGGAATCGGTACTTTTTTATAAATTCTGTGATTTTAATCATAGTTTTCAACTTCCTTGCCCACTTTTTGAAAAAAAAAAAAATACTCCAAGCCCTTTGCCGTGTAACATCTTTCACTTGTTGATGTGTTCATAATACTTACTTATTATTATTCACTCTTGAATGACTGCATTGTCGTTATCACAGTTGACTTTGACTTAGGTCCAAATTTCCTGAATTATTATTGATGAAATAGTAATACTATAATTGATTGTACTTTTAGTATAGATAGATTTCAAATCTGTCTGATGGCACCATTGAATTGCTCTCGTATGATGCTAATTTCATAATGAATGTTCAATAATGAATATTAATCCTAGATAATTGAAGATTTTGTAGGCGTTTTAAATCCATGCATATCCTTAAGTCTACCTTTCTTCAATAATAAACATTTTTAAGTTTGAATCAACCCAATTTCTTATCTTAATGAAAAACAATTCTAAGATTTACTGATCAATCAGAAAACTTAATGTCATGATATTATAATATTCTTCTTGAGAATATTGACTCTGCTGATTCTTGAAGATTTAGTTTATGAAATTAATATAATTTTTTACTAAATTTCTACAATTGTTTTTCAATTTATTTCTCAATTTTATTGTCATTCATTTACAAGCAGATATTGGAGTGAAGATAAGAAGTAGATTATATTCATACACATAAAGAGTCAGATACAATAAATCTTTACAAAGAAAATTTTATCATATGCACGAGGAGAAAAAACTCGAATATAAAATCATAATATAATATGAATATTTTAATACTTGAGTGATAATACTAATATTATATTATATTGATTGTATAGATAAATTCAATTTAAAACTGTCTTTTTATGATAGCATCTCGATTGAAGTGTAATGATCCTATCGGCAAAGTTTGTTAGGTAAGAACGTAACTAAATTTTGAATCTGAAGACATTATAAAAGTCTTAGCATTATTCCAACTTCCCACTATTAATTTTTTCAATAATGACCCTTGGAAGTAAAATATTCCTTATCTTTAAGAGAAATGATGCCATGATTTACTGATTGTACAGGAAATCAGTAATGTTTCGATCGATATTTTCTCAATAAATTTTTGCAGTGTATTACATTTCGACAATTTCATATTTTTCCAATTCAATATTTTCTCGACATTTTTTGCAGTGTATAATATTTTCTAACTTTCAACCAAACCTGTTTTCTTCATTGTTTCCTGGTATCCATCCTGGTAGGAGGTTTAGGGTAATGTTAGTGGGATAATCAGACACATCATTATATAATAATTATTATTAGCCAGCCATTCCATAGCATTGCACTGCGACGTAACAGGCTGAATAGATCAGCCCGAGGATGAACATTTTACAGTGAGAAATCACAATGGACAATTAAAAAATATGAATTGAAAGAAGCTAAGCGCACACTAGGCTATGTACATTCGACCAGTGCCGCCAGGGAAATTACACTAGGGTCGACTATTCAAGGCCTCGACCTCACACTGACCAACAGTTATAACAACTTTATCAATTTTACAAATGTAAACCAGCAATTTTTCTCAGATTTTACAAATGAGGTGATGAATTTATTTTGTCATGCTATTTAGTATTGAATTCCTTGGACTACCTACAACAATAGAAAGTTTATGGATGATCGATCAATAACTATGTACTGAGGATTGAATCTTACCCACTAAAAATTACATGCTACTAAACTTTATTACCATAATCAATAGAAAGTTTATGCTGTTTCGAAAACTGTAATCGTAATGATTGATTCAATCAACAATGTTTATTTATAGTGTATCACATGTTTGCTAGTGTAGTCTTCTTTAAATAGCTATATTTTATTTTTATTTTATAAATAATTCATTATTTAAAAAGAAAAAAAATAGTAAACATAAACGTAATTGTAGATAATTATGAAACATGATAATGTTATATCACCTTCAATCTAGGAAATACGTACAGTAGTTTGATTCGTATTAAAGTTTAAAAATTCACTAAAATTTTGAAATAATTTTTAAATTGATGAATTAACTTTGGTCTTAGTAAATCTCTAGTGTGAAAGATAGCAAGTTGATTGGACATAAGTAATTGACACAAAAGATTGCTGATTGAATTGACAAAAGATTGACTTTCCTCGCAAAAATATGATACTGTTAATTTCAAGGTTAATCAAAATATGAACGATTCTCGAAAGCTTTCTTGGAAACCTATTTTCTTCAAAGAAAACATTATTTTGGTGCTGGAATTATATCTAACAACTATACATTTACTCAACATTTGAAACAATTGAATGGGGCTGTAGCTGGAGGGGAAACGTTTCAAGAAAATAGAATGATTAGAAAATTATGAAAAATCAGGTTATAGCGTTGGGAAAAATGCAGCAGATGGAGAGAATAAAATTAACAAATGGAAAAACGAACTCAGCAGAAATAACAGGTGAAGTGTGAAACAGGCATAGAAAATTTAGATATTAATTAGATAGTAATGCTTAGGATGGCTCAGCTATTTACAACAATTAACAACGGTCAATACAATTGTCTTGTTTCCCACAAATTTGAAAATTTTAAAAATAAACTGTGTTGTAGAGGTATTGGAATCCTCAATTCTCTCAGAGTTTCATGATAGGATTGGTTGGAAAATTATTTGTAAATAGTGGTCAATTTTATTCTAGACTGAATCACATTTATTTTGGAGATGAAGCAAACACAAACCTTCAGTCTGTGGCTTTGTTAAGAGGGGGCTGGAGTTAAAAGCAGTATGAGAACATGATAAAAACAACTCCACCAAAACCCACAACATTTATATAAATCACCATTACTGTATGCAAGCAATGTATTGACCGTTATCAAATCGTTTTTCTCGTTTTTATATAAAAATGTGCTGGTTAGAGGGATTAGTACATAATCATTGTTATGAACACGTTTTAAAATTTTCAAAATATTTATTATACAATAAAAAACGAGTGATTGCCAAACATTTAACAGTAATAATAAATTATCGATTATATAAAATAAGAGTAAAATTATAAATTATGCTATTAACATCAATTTGATGAGTGAAATTAATAGATCAATGAGATGACTTACAGCTGTTTCTCCTCTAACATTAACAACGACAACAACTTTAATATTAATTATTCTTATCAATAGAAGAATAACAATTGAAGTTCAGTGATGAATACAATGATCAATTTCATCAAATTGTTTGCTTTGAATCACTTCATGGGACAATGAATTAAGTGGAAAAATAACTCAAAATCAAAAACTATAGTTTTGTAAACTATTGATAGATAGACGTGGCATTTGTGATTGAATGTGATGAGTGATTTTTCTTGGAAGACTCCATTCGCTTCCAATTATTCATTTCAGGAGTACTTTCCTCCTCAAGTTTTGTTTCAAGATCATGAGATCAAGTACAATAAATTAAATATTCAATGAAATTATGAGCTACTGCATTTGTTGAACATTTTTCATAATAATGCAGTTGGAAATTTTGTTCTCTAAATACACGTGAATTTGATACTTGCTTTGTCAACACTTCTCTCTTGACCCAGGTATAATAGGGTATTTTTTTCATATTACGCTATTCCAAAAGTAATAATAATCATTTCTCTTTTCTGAAATGAAAATGTTTTGTACTCAATTTTATCAGCGTTCCCAGGGACGTTATTCACCATCACACTATCATGTATTCAGTGTTCTATCAATTTTTCATTGAGATTTTTCTCCACAATACTGCCTTTTTTTATATCATAAAACAGTATTCAGCCTAATAATAATCCTAAATCAGATTCCGACTCTACTTAGGCTCTTGCACGTATCCAGAAAACGTTTTTCCGCACTATATTGTCATTTTTGTTTTCTATACATTTTTCAAGGAAAAATGAAGAGCAATTCTTTTTAACTTAATCAATTTTCGAGGCTTAATAATGAATATAGATAGGCGTTAATATAAATTATAGGCATTAATAAGTACGGCCTCAATCCCTGATTGTTAGTTGCAGTTGCACAAATGTCTGTTTTGATACTAATCTCCAACTAACAACGCAAATAGGCTTAATAATGAATATGGATAGGCATTAATATAAATAATACGCATTAATAAATATGGCCTTAATTAATCCCTGATTGTTAGTTGCAGTTGCACAAATGTCTGTTTCCTAATCTCCAACTTACAACGTAAATTATTTTGAGTTCAACCTAAATCCACTTCTGTGCAACCGTCTCAATCATCAATAATTTAAGTTTACAAAGTATATTCAAAGTTTTTGTTGTTCAGTTAAATGGCCAACCAACCAGAGTCAAAGAGAAACGTAGAGTAGCGAGCGAGTGTGAACCGGGGCGGTGTGACGACAAGATAAGCGCGCGGCGAGGCGTTTTCAAAACATGATGGTGGGTAGCGTTCGGCGGACAAGTGAGTGGTGGGTAGATGTTGCGTGCGGGAATGCCGTAGATGTCTCTGGAGATGGGCAGATACCCGTGGTAGCCAGGCACTGAGATGCAGTCGCCCGCGTGAATGGGGTCGTCGTAGATGGACTTGTGGCTGGGCCACGTCGGGAAGTCGCTTGACAGCAGCGGTCTGAACACGCCGCGTGTCGGGTAGCGCGAGTAGTGCGTCATCTCGGGCGCGCGCATGTCGTCTGTGCCTGCAAAAAACAACAGCAAAACAATCGGTGAAAACAACGGAAATAGATGGTGAAAACATCAAAAGTAGCTGGTGGAAATGTCGAGAATAGTTGGTGGAAACATCAAAAGTAGTTGCTGAAAACATGGAAAATAGTTGGTGAAGAAATCAAAAGAGTAAAAAACAATGCTGTGAAGTTGATTAAAACCATAGTTGACAACAACTCAACATGGTTTATTGATGAAAACATGGAAGTTGTTGGTGAGAACATAAAAAGTAGTTGGTGAGAACATGGAAAGTAGTTGTTGAGAACATGATAAATAAATAGTTGATGAGAACATGGAAAATAAGTAGTTTGTGAGAACATGGGAAATAAGTAGTTGGTGAGAACATGGAAAATAAGTAGTTGGTGAGAACATGGAAAGTATTTGGTGAGAACATGGTTTGTTGATGAAAACATGGAAGTTGTTGGTGAGAACATGGAAAGTAGTTGGTGAGAACATGGAAAAAAGGTAGTTGTTGGAAACATAAAAAGTAGTTGGTGCGAACATTGTTTGTTGATGAAAACATGGAAGTTGTTGATGAAAACATGGAAAGTAGTTGGTGAGAACATGGAAAGTAGTTGGTGAGAACATGGAAAGTAGTTGGTGAGAACATGGAAAATATTTGGTGAAAACATTGAAAGTAGTTGGTGAAACATTGAAAGTAGTTGGTGAAAACTTTGAAAAGAGTTGGTGAAAACATCAAAAGTAGTTAAGTAGTAGTTAAACGTTAAAAGTAGTTGAAGGTGAAAATATCGAGAATAGTTGGTGAGAACATGGAAATCAGTTGGTGAAAACATCAAAAATATAAATTATCATCACACTTTCAATGTTGCTGAGCGTAAACTTGTAAATGCAACTTTTTGAATATAAATTATTTGATTGATTGAAGAAGTTGGTAAAAACATTGAAAATAGTTGGTGAAAATATCGAAAATAGTTGGTGAGAACATGGAAAGTAGTTGGTGAGAACATGGAAAGTGGTTTAGTGAGAGCATGTTTTGTTGATGAAGACATGGAAGTTGTTGGTGGGAACATGAAAAGTAGTTGATGAGAACATGGAGCGTAGTTGGTGAGAACATGGAAGTTGTTGGTGAGAACATGGAAAGTAGTTGGTGAGAACATGGAAAGTAATTGGTGAGAACATGGAAAGTGGTTGGTGAGAATATGGAAAGTAGTTGATGAGAACATGGAGAGTAGTTGGTGAGAACATGGAAAGTAGTTGGTGAGAACATGGAAAATGATTAGTGAGAATATGGAGAGTAGTTGGTGGGAACATGGAAAGTAGTTGGTGAAAACTTCGGAAATAGTTGGTGGAAACATCAAAAGTAGTTGCTGAGAACATGGTAAATAGTGGAAAAAACATCAAAAGAGTAAAACACTTTAAGATGATGACTTTGCTGTGAAGCTGATTAAAAACATAGATAAGTTGAGAAAAGTGGAAAGGATGAAAAGAAAAGAAAGGAAAAGGATTGAAGAAATTAGGTCGCAAAGTTTGCTGAAAGATTAAGTGAAAACATAGAGAAGAAAAAAATGTTGGAGAAGTTTGAATGAAACAGTTGAATATGAGGGAAAATTGAGTAGAAACATAGAGGAGGAGGTGGAAAGTTGAAGGGGTTGATTTTGACATGAAGCAGTTGGTGAAAAGTTGGTAAGGACATGAAAAGGTTGGTGGAAATGTTGACGAAAACACGAGGAATTTTGTGAACAGTAGGTAAAACACAAAAACGTTTGTGGAAACTCAATGAAATTGGTGGAGAAGTATGCAAAACGACATTTGAATCATAATCATGTTGGTGGAAATTGAGTGAAAACACATATTATGAATAACAATAAATTTGGTGATAAATGGGTAGAAAATCATTGGAATAACAAGAAAGTTTTAATATGACATAATTTCTAGGTTAATTGAAATAAAACAAAAACTTCGCATTTAGCCATTAAATCTACTATCACGTCTTTTCTCCCTATCCGGGTCGCTAAAATCTTTCAGAGTTATTTCATAGCCATTACTAAGAGTAGGCCACTCAATCGCACATATTACTCTTATTAATGATACTTATTGCAGGCAGGTCTCTCCCACACCATTCAGTATGCACTATGCACATTATAAACCATAAAATCTCCAAGGCTCTAGTAGTTGTACCAAATAAATCAAATTTTGTTATATTCCAAAATAATACTATCAATATAAACCTTGTGTTTGTCAGTTGGAATGTGCGGTAGGTTTAAAAATAACTTCAAGGGTGCCGTTGGCATTACTAAGAAGGCGCTCACGTATACATAACTTACATGCCTAATGTCAGTGTTAAGACACTGCACAGGTGATCTATTAATACACCCTCGGCAGAATTGCTTTGGCAAGCACTGCTCATTCTTTGAAGATAATTCTCCTGTTTTTCTTTTCATTCCTCTTCAACCCATTCGCATCCACCTCCAATAGTGTTTTATTCTTATTATCAATCTTTTAACTGTCAGTTTTCACAACTTAATTTGCTGTTTCTCAAATTTTTAACAGTTTCTTTTATTTCATCTCTTATCTGAGTCTTTTCTTCTTCTTCTTATTCTTCTTTTTTCTTCTTCTTCTTCTTTCTTCTCTTCTCTCTTCTTACCTCTCTCTCTGTCTTTTTACAATTTAGTAATTATATTGTGAAAAATTGTATGTTATACATATTGTATTAATGTGGCAGAGAGGATTAGAGGCCCTAACTCTGCCCTTGATGAAGGCAATCAATCAACCTCTCTCCCTTTCACTACTAATGTTTTCTACTCATATCTTATGATGAGTATTTCTTACAATTTTTATCAATTCTTCTCATCCTATACAATTTTAATATTTCTTCTCACTAACTTTTGTTAGTACCATTAACAAAACGCTCAACATAGGACATATATAATAAAAACAGAATTTTATCATCATGAATGTCAATATTAACTATAAACAGAAACAATTGTCAATATTTAATGTCAATAAAATTAAAAAAAGGATTAGGATTGTCTCTGATGTAAATAACTCTCTCATCCCCCTACTCATCATCTGTCTCCTTATTTCTTCCTCTCTTTCGCCTGGATTAATAATCATTTTTCTTCTCTTTTCGAGCCTCATTATGTACCGAATAACCTTGATAAAAATTGGAAGTAATATTATAATATTTTTGAAAATAAAAATGGTAGCTTACCCTTGAGCGCGCGCACATAGGACTGCCAAAACCTGGCCTTGCGTTGGATGGGCTCGTTCCGCCCAATCATGTCCAGATGATTTTTCAACATCATTATTTTTTCGCTTTTCTTGTCGTTCGAACTATCAGCCTCGTCTATCTGTCAAAGAGAACACGAAAAACACATCAGTTGCAGCTAAAAATTAGAAACATAAGTTACAACTCGAAATGTAGTCTATGACTTTGGAATGTTATGTGGAGCGAAGAATAATCGGACTTGATAGGGGTATTCACGATGTTGGAGTTAGCCAAATAAACTTTCAATGCCGTTCCTTGATTTTTCTTTGAAGTTTTTTTTAATCAAAATTAGGAATGATTTTCATCAGCATGAATCATAATTGAAAAATTTTACATATCAAACAGAAATCCTCATTGAACTATTGTCGATTTTGTCAAAAGGAGGTAGAAACTAAGAACTGTTCATTTATATTGAATATAATATGGTGAATGATTTAATACATTTTTTCAATGAAAAGTTTGAGTAATTATCATTGCATTTCAGTATTCAGTATTCACAATCAGTTCCACCTGAACATGCTGAACTGCTCTGACGTAACTGATAGGTGATCTGATATAGTATAAGATAGTGTATGGTATATTTATGTTACGGTAAGTCTGTGAGTGATTAACTAACTGTTCAGACAGAAATAAAAGGAGTGAATAGTATGAAGGTTTGAAGACTCATTGAATACTAATTTTTTCAGAATATTAAACTATATTATTTTTAGAATTGAACCTTACACAGAACCAAATAGCATAACACTCATAATATTTTATTCTTTTGAGAGTGTAATGTGCAAATCACTGATCTTGAATCTGCAAAAGTATATACAAAGATGGCATCACTGAAAGTTACTCAAAACTATTTTAATTTGACAACATGAATGCATAATGTTCATAAAAATACATCAGAGTTTAACAAATTTGAGCTTGAGAAATATTATTCAAGAAATTATCAGCATTGTCTCACTTTAGAAGGAGGGAATTTTCCAACCAAGTTGATTCATTTCAAGAATGTCTATAGTTTTATTTGATTGAGGATATTCATTTGATTCTATGGTTGAGTTTTTTTTTGCGAGAACGCTTCAAATTTAATTGAGTAAGCCTCAAATACCGCATTGAATATTGTTAACCTCTCAACTGAACAATTCTCTGGCGAAATTATTCCACATTGAAATTCCTTTCGACTGACTCTCTCTCTATAAATAAATCGGATTTATTTTTGAAGTAATAGTGATCACCATGACCTCACCACAACTAATATCTCTGGCATAATAAAGTTGTCGCTAGAACATTGTGCGTTATTATGACATGAGAAGTAGATTTGGCTTGAGCCATAGAAATATCAAAGAGAAACGTACCAAAAGACAATTAAAACGTATGACAATTAGACGGGCATTCTTTAGAACAGGGATAATCATTAGCTGGTTTGGCAAGGTTGCTTGGCAGAGTTGTAACGTTAAATTTGTTTCATTTTCATGTAACTTACTACAAGTGATCATTCATTGTGTGTTCGAATGAATATGATTCAGAAGTGGAAATAAATTTCTATTCATGTTATTTATTCATTATGAATAAATTATTATTATCAATTATCTGTCCACATGATCCCGACGACTTGTAACTTACTGGAGTCAAATAGAATTTATTTCCAGTCAAAAACGACTCTAAAATTAGATCAAACTTACAAACTGTAATTCAAGGAATTCAGATGTTAGGTTCCAAGTAAAGTATTCGTAATCAATAAGAGAATAATAATTTCATGTTGAAAAATCTAGTTTTTCAGAATAAGAACTCTTATTTCGATTCAATAGAATTTTTCATTTATTTGATCAGAACAAGACAACAGTGTTGTTTTTACTTTCTAAAAATTATAGTAGTCTATAGCAGTAAAGTGTTGAATAATAATTATTCTAGTGAATATTTGTAGTAAAGTGATTTAAGTTAAGATAAGTAAATTTATTGTGGAACAAAATAGTATTTGCTGAAAATGTAAATGCTATAATAACAGGTTTTGTTCCAATTGATGTTGTGGTTTTTTTCATATTGCATGAAAATACATGAATATATTGACAAACCATTATTTATTACAATAAATTTATCAATATATGGTAGTTTGATAAGCTCAAAATTATTTCTATTTAATGTTTTGAAAGATGTAGTTAAATATATTAATCATTAACCCAGGTTTAATTTTGCTGGTCATACCATTATCATAGCTGGTCGGTCATTTCATAGAAGTGATACTTTGATAAAAAACTAGATACTTTGATTTCCTCTTGGTTACATCAACTCACAATATTGTTAGATTGTAATATTGTATACTAAAGATATAATCCAAGTATTTTGTTTCCAACTCCAACACAAATGAAGTAATTGAAATGAATCAAAAGTTGTCAAAATTCACTAAATTAAGAAATTAAGTTTGGAAAATGGTTTCGTGTTTATCAACACATCTTTGGCTGTATCTGTACACATGAGGTTATCAACTAATATTTCCGGTAGAATGGAGTTGTTTTTTTTTTATAGAATTCCAATATTATTGATAATTATTATGATTGTTGCAATATCTTGTTTCTCAGATAATGTGAGTTTACCTATATTTTCATGCTAAACCCGATTGCCTCGAATCTACAGTCTGTGGACATTTTTTTCTATCGTATGGCTTTTATTGGTGGGGAGACCCTTACGGGTAGGTTCCACCTCGCCTCATTGCACAATTTTTTGTGTCTTTTTGTATCGGTCACCCATCCGACATGAAAACAACCGATTCTTGTAAATAATAAGATTTTTATCAAAATTTTTTTATGAAAAAGTGATTTGGCATTACAACATTATTTCCATTCAGAAAACAATAAATTTAGATTAATTATTTCAATAGCTCTTTTAAAACTTTCGTCACTTGATAACTTCTATGATAGATTGTATTGCTGGTTCTTTTTGCTAAGGCACCTGGGGCCTGTTTTATAGAAACTTTAGAAGTCATGTTAAACAGGGGATAGGCATGCACAAACTAGACATCAGTAGTACTGCCCGAGTCCAAGCTCCGTGTCCCTGACGGCTGAAGAGGAGAGACAGAGTTATACACTACAAAAACCGGTTTCGATGACGTATTGCATTCCTCCCAGGGACGCGGAGCTCAGACTTAGGCAGTAATTAACAGCATGACATACTATTTAAAAACTACGTACAATGTGTGTCCACCTCGTTCTTGTATTACAGGGCTTATAGATTTCCAAGAAACAGGCCCCTGGACTGCCAATGGAATACCCCATTACGGGAGTTTCCAATTTCCAAATTCAAAGTGTTTTAGGGCCGCTTTCCCCAACGCTGCTTAGTCAATACATCTGGCTTAAGCCTCATTTGGAGAATAGGAAAAGTATAGAAAAAAATTGAGCGTCAGCTGTTATTACTTAAACTGCGTTGGGAAAAGCGGCCCTTTTGTATTCATCCTCTACGATGCATTTATATTGATATTATTACTGGATTAATTCTTTACCGTACACTTAAAACAATGTAAAACGCTGCAATGACAATACTAATTGTTTTCCATAATTTTATTCAGGTGACTATGAAAATGAAACAACTATACAATGTTTTCTATCTAGTCAGAAGCAAAGAATAGAAATGAGACAAGTTGGAGCATTGGGGTGTTGTCGTGGTATTTGATAGATTTTCAAGACGAACAGCCAAGATTTTTAGTTTGAGTCGAAGTGAGTAGGCGCCCTGAATACTTTACAACGTCCTTGCTCTATTTTAAAAACTTGGGCCCACTCCATACACATCAACACAAATACAAGAAGCTACACGGTGGCAGATTTAAAAATGCTCTTTGAAACCCCTACGACTTCCCATGTTCCCCACAGAAGATCTCATTACAAAAAAGATTTGATTGGAATTGTTCAGGTATAATTTAATTCACGATAGCAATAGTCGAGGATGAAAGGAATCTTGAGATATTTATGATATTACACAATCAGAAGAAGGCAGAAAAATCATGAAGTGTATGCATAGAAGCAAATTTAAGGGTATGGAGGGCATCGCCATGAAGTATAAACCCAGATTTTGATGCCCTTTCGAGGGTATTATGTAGCACCATCTTCAACTATTTATGAAAAATTTCTATGCATATTTTTCAATTACTTATGTAAATAAGTAATTTTTATGAAAAATAAAAAACTAACGGCCTTAATTCAGTTTTTCAGACAACAGATGTCAGAGTAATAAAATATAGCCTACATAATAATTGTTGATAAATTCTCTCTATAGCATAGTGCCGTCTGGAGGATAATTATATGATATGAATATTACGTGAAACATTCGAATTAAACTTGAAGCTAAATTATTTATTTAATATTTGAATTTCAAAGGTATTTGTTTATTTGCAACCATTGTGTAATAGTCCTGGAATATTTTATGGAGAAGAATTTTAGGATAATTTTTCAGGAGTAATCATTCATTATTTCTATACATATTGAATTTTCTCATTAAGACTGATACTGTTAACCAACCAAGCACAGGACTAGGTCTATTCAAAAATGGATCTACACTTTCTATTGTTAAAATAAAATGTAGATTACTTTACCACTCAAGTAGAGAGATGAGCCTCCAATTTGAATAATTATCAAAGATATCAACTTAACTATGATTTTTTTTGGTGATGATGATCTCTAACAAAATATCATAATCAAGTTCCATCCATGTTTATGTTTGTAAAATTTTTGTGTACAAAATAAATTAATTTTGAATTGATATTGACAGACATGTAAAGTTCAATCAAGGGTGATTATTAATTGATAAGTAATGATTTAATGAAAAATATTGCTTCTAATACCGATAGCATAAGTGTATTATAGCAAAGAATAATATTGCTCTTAATTCATAGCAGACGTTTCATTTTACTGATTATTCATTATTGAATAATAGGCACATGCTTTAGAACCTTCTTGGGGTTTGTATTTTTTTTCTAAATAAATTATTGATTGATTGAAATTGTTATCAAAGAGAGAGTTAGGACTACGGGTCTTCTGCCACCCACCCCAAGACAGTAAAAGTGGTTAAAATAAACCAGAATGATAAAAGAAGGTTATGGATAATGGCTGAAAAATATCAGGATCTTTATCACTGCTTGATGGGCTACACTGGCTGTTGTAGGGTTGCCAACTTTCTAAAAATAAAACTTGAGCGCCCAACAAAACTGCGACGCAGCTCTAACAAAATGTTATCTGGCTGAAAGTATTATTTAAAACCTGGTCAGACTCGAAATACTGTTTGAATTCTGCATTGAAAGATGTTGAGATGTTATTATTTATAGCTGTAATGAAACGGGATGAACTATCTTAATACTGTAGAAGATGATTTATGGAGTTGTATACATAGAACTATCAGTAGTTGAATTTAGTAAGATGTAGACTTAAGATTAGAGATTCAAGCTTCAGAAATTGAAAGAGCTAAGAAACTCTGATTCGGATAATATTTAGCTAATAATGTAAAATTTCAGATTGTCTAGGTAGTAGAACAGTTTGAAGAGTATAACATATTTAAAAAATGCTAGGCGCTTGAAAAAATAAGATGAGGCGCTTAAAAAAATAAGATGAGAATGGAAATACCTAAGCAGTAATACACTGGAAGAAATAAAGAATTAAAATTCATTCTGTGAGAGCCCTACAGAATGGTAATACTTTAAACAAACCACTCTAGATTGAAAGACGTTTTTAGTGAAAACGTTAATGCAAATGTGGGAGAACTACAAAGATGAATTATTATTATTACGGTTTCAGAAATTTGCATTTGCATTTCTAATATTTAAAGACTTAAGTAACCATGTGAACTCTCCCTGTTATAGTTATTGTAATCATAGACAAATTAACTACTCAATTTGTTAAGTAAAAATTGATGTAATGAAGGATATTTTGGACTATATAGATAATGTACAATGTTTTAAGAATGTTGTTCTATGTATAAAAAATATTTATATCTATAATCTATCTTACATGATTTGAAATGATTGAACATTATGCAAAAGAAATATTCTTATTCATGATAGAATGTAGTAAACTTATCTTAATAGGCTATTGTTGTGTTAATCACCCTTTAATCTGAATAATTTTTAATTCCTCATTAATAGTGTATTTTATTTAATTTTCTTACTAGAATTTCTTATAGCTTTAAGCAGTCTTTATTATATTGTGTTTTCCCAGTATGGTTGTTCCAACTAATTTTTCTATCTTTTTTGATGGCTTATGCTATCATTAGTTTGCTAGAGTTTATGAAATAAATTCACAAATTAGCAAGCATTGTCTTGAAACTGAGAATTTTAAAATTCAAAAATACTAACATGGAATTTTAGTGGTATAATTATTTGTTATAGACTGTATTAATACTTACTTCATGCAGAGTTGATTCTAGAAATAATTCTTGAAATTATTCAATTGCATTGAATTGAATCGCATTTCTTATTAAACTATTATAGGCTCTCACGGATACTTGGATCAAGTGGCACAATACCATTTTGTGGCAGGATATTATAACTCATTCTTATTTCTAAATGAATGGTGCTTCTCATTAAACTTTCACTTGAATAGACGAAAAGTTAAAGGAATGTATCCGACAATTACAAGTAATCTTTCACTATAAAACTGGATTTACTGTAATTATAAAACTGTGTATCGATATCGACATGGTTTTCTGAATTCTACCAAGAGAAATCTTTGAACACATTTTTGAAAAATTGTCCTATACTCTGAAGTTATTTTGATTACAGTACTCCTAGGTTAGATAGTATAAGAACATACTCCTGTCCTTGAAATATTCACTCGTATTTATCTCAAATCGCAAAAATATAAAACGGTTTCCACAGTTGAATACTGATTTTGTATACTTCTTATCTTATTCTTGCAAGAATTTTCATCTTCAGAGTTCTTTCCTTCACGTACTCCCTTTCAATTTTTATCTCATTTTAAACAATTTAGTTCCAGGATTTTCTCCCGTTTGTAATAATTTTCCATCCCATACGCACTTCACACTATTTTTTGTGAAATAAATAATGAGTAATAATAATAATAAGTAAGTATGTTCAATACTTACTTCCATTCAATCATTGTCTTATTTTAAACGATTTTTCCTGTGATTTGCAAGTATTTTTCGTCATATACACACTGTATCTTAGCTATTATTTACTAGATTAGACTCAAATACATACTCTCGTTAAATCCTTGTATTATTTTAAGCAATTCGCCCTAGATTTTTTCTTCATTTGTTGTAATTTTCCGTCACATAGTTTATACACTTCTTAGCAATTATTTATGAAATAAAAGTTCAATACATACTTTCAGCTGGATGTCTTCTTTTCGTTGAATAAACACTTGAAAATACAAAAACAGAGTAAGATAGAAAACAGAATAAGAGTGTTACCTAAATATTCACAAATGTGTGCGAGCTCCAGCCCCTGTCAAACACCACTAAGACCCCTGAGAGTTGAATCGCAACTTAGAGACTCACGTCTCCCGCTATCCCCTCTCTTTTGATCGCTGCTTCTCACCTCTTCTCTCTCCTCTTCTCATCAACTCTTTCTCCTCCTCTTCCGCACCGTACTTGTCTACGTCATCAAAAGCCGTCAGTCGACGTTTTCCAAACGCTGGCAAGGAAAAGTGTGTGGGAGTAGCAATGAGAGGCCTTCACCGATTACAATAAACGACGAAACAGAGAGGAATAGAATAGAATAGAATATTCACTTTATTCATGTAGATTACAAAGTATGTCGCTTAAATTCTATGTCATGATAGTTATTACAATATTAACGTCATTTAAAAATAGTAATTACAGTATCGGATTCACTGAATAAAACATGAGAAAAGGGAGATATTAAATAAAAATATATAGGTGTAAGTTTAATTCTAGATTGTTGAAGTCTACTTGAGTTCTAGTTTATGATATATTTTATGCTGAAATGAACGTCTATGAAAATAAAACTAATTGCAACATGGTTTTGCATCTACAAGAAATGGCGGAGTTTGGACATATAAATGTCCATTCTTGGAGAAGGATATGCAAGGACATCCTTCCCATCAACACTCAACCGTAAAATTATTTAGATAGCTGTAACTAAAAACTGAAATGCTGAAACACTATGTGATATGAATAAAATAAGATGGATGATAAACAAGAGTAATGTACACTAAAGATGGAATTAATTAACAATAATTTGTATACTTCAAATGGGAAAAAAAAGGAATCGTACCTCATATTTAATTGTAGTATGAAATGGAAGTAAAAATACGATGCGAGATCAAGTGGAAGTAACATCAATAAAGTCTAAAAATTATGATATGAATGATAAACAAAAGTAATGAACGCTAATGATGAAGTAATTGAAAGATGATGAATAGAATGAAGAATAATGATAATTTGGAATAAGATTAATGTACATTAAGCTAGATGTGATATTGGAACAATACCTCGTCTGTTTGTTTTAGTAAGCTAAAACATAAAAATCTAAATATGAATAAAATAATATATACAACTATAAATAGGGGGTGGAAGTTGTCATGCAGTAGCTCTAGGGTTGGACAGGCTCAGTCATTTTCTCAAAAAGGTGTTTTCTCAGTTTTAGGATGAAGCCCGCTCGGCTCTCGTGGGATCTAATAGTATTGGGGAGCATGTTCCAAGCACGACAAGCACTGACTAAGAATGATTTAGTGTAAATGGTGGTTCGATGATTAGGAATTCTTAAAGTATTTTCTCCGGTTCTAGTACGTGAAACATCCAACCTTCTGCCTTCAGAAACAAATTTGAAATCATCTTTAAAATAATTCGGTTTACCATAAGTCAAAATATCTCTAACAAGTTTTAATATTCGGAAAAGTCTCTGTTCTGGTAGTTTTAGAGTTGAACTAGCAATGTGAGCTTGAGTAATCCGTTCATGACGTTGAAGAGAGTAAACAAAACGAAGACAGTAATTTTGACATCGCTGCAGTTTATCATTTAGAGTGACTTGCATGTCGTTAAGAACAGAATTGCAATAAATGAAGTGAGGGAAGATCAGAGATCTAACTAGCAATAATCTAATGTTCCTAGGAAGAATGTCATGCAATTTTTTTAATGAGTGCATAGCTGAGAAAACTTTTTTACATGTGCTATTAACTTGCTCTGACCAATCCAGAGTTTTATTCATGATAATTCCGAGGTTTTTGACTGAGCTACAGTAGGGTATTTCATTGCTATCTACAGTAATTTTGTGGATTGAATTAAAGTCAATGTTGTTAATTATGCGTGAGTATCCGATAATTATAGGCTGCGTTTTGGTAGGATTGAGTTTGAGGCCATTTTTCCTAGTCCAATCAACTATTAACTTTATATCTTCATTCATTTTGTCTACGGTTTCATTGATTTCAGAGATTGAACAGCTGGCATAGATTTGAAGGTCATCTGCATAGGTATGGAAGCTAGAAAAGTTAATGACAGAGGAGAGGTCGTTTGCATACAGAGTGAACAGTAGGGGTCCTAGGATTGATCCCTGAGGGACACCATGAATAACATTTATCCAATTTGATCTGTTGTCACCAAGAGATACATTGTTTTCTACCTGTTAGATAAGAATTGAACCATGTTAATACTCTATGATTAAAACCGAGAATAGCTAATTTGTTTAAAGAACTTTATGGTCTGAGTGTCGAATGCTTTAGAAAAATCAAATAGGCTTAAAATAGTGCATTTTCTATGGTCCATAGCGAACCTTATGTCATCAGTAACACGCAGTAGAGCTGTCTCTGTTGAGTGAGATTTTCGAAATCCGGATTGAAAATGATGAAGTTTACTAGTATGCTCTATGAATTTTATAACTTGTGCATGAACAAGTCTTTCAAGTACTTTAGAAAGGGCGGGTAAGATACTGATTGGTCTAAGTTATTCAACTTTTGTGGGAGGCAACTTTGTTCAATGGACGAACCAGAGCAAGCTTCCAATTCTCAGGGAAAATACCATCATCAAGAGATTTATTGAAGATTAATGTAATGATTGGAAGTACTACAAATAACATTTTCTTGATGAATTTTATTGAAATTTTATCGGCGCCAGTTGCATTACTACGAGTGTGTTGAATTGCTTTAAAAGTGTCTTGTTCTGAAATTGGACAAAAATTAAATTGATCAGCTAATGGTATGTTTGAGTTTCTTACTTGATGGCTGAGAAAGTTGATATGATTACTAATGGTCGTTTCGTCACGTTGAGTCGAGTGTGAGACAAAGTAGTCATTAATATCGTCTAGTGGTAGGTCAATGAGAGTTTCAGATTTTTGTTTACCAATGCCAAATTCTTTTATTCCACGCCACAATGATTGAGAATCTTGTCTATTTTCTGTCATGAATGAATTCAAGTACCTGATTTTTGAGTTTCGTAATTGCTGCTTTACTTTATTTCTCAGACTTCGATATTCAATTAAACTATTCTCGTCAAATGTCCTTTTAAATTTACTGTGAGCTTTGTCTCTTTGTCCCATCATTTTAAGAATTTCGTCAGTCATCCATGGTACCCGTCGTTTTCTATTTATCCTTCTGGTGACATAAGGTGCATGTTTGTCATATAGACCAAGAGTAAAATTTTCAAAAGTTGCAACCATTTCATCAACTGAGGACAAACCCTCAATTTGATGCCACGGAGTCTGAGCTACGTCAGTCAAGAAGGCAGCTTCGTCAAAGTGTTTGAAGTCCCTGTATGTTATAAATTTTTGTTTTGGTTTGGGTGGTCTATAAGAGAGCACACAGTAGATCAAATCGTGACCAGAGATGGCGGGAACAGAGATTTGTCCCGTTTGTACAACTTCTTCTGGATCACTCACTATGAGTAGGTCAATGAACGTGTGAGAGTCGTTGGTGTGATGAGTTGGGTTGAGGGGTAGAATAGTCATATTGAGGCAATGGAAGATTGTCGTTAGTTGGTAATAGTCGAAATTTCGATTTGTCATGTTAAGGTCGGTGTTCATATCTCCCATAACCAAGATACGGTTGTAAAATGGCATGAAAGAAAGTAATGCGTTTTCGAAATCTGTGAAATGACCTATTTTAGGGGGGCGATAGCATATTCCAACTAGTAATTTATCTGAACTGGATAAAGATAATTCGATTAACATAAATTCGGGTCTAGCAGAATATTCTTGAGCAGATTTAGTTAATATTTTAGTTTTTATACCTTCCTTAACATATACTGCTATACCACCACATGCTTTATTCAATCTATCATTACGGTAAAGTGTATAACCTGGCAAATTAACTTGACTGGATGGAATACTAGGCTTTAAAAATGATTCTGAGATTCCAATAATATGAAAATTTTGAAAACGAAATATTGCCCTAAGTTCGTCCATGTGATAACTGAGGGACTGTACATTTAAATGAGCCGCAGACAGTTGCTTGTTGTAGGGTCGAAGCCTGTTTGATAAGAAAAGACCAGTGTCTGAGTTACTTTGATTATCATTGTTATTATTATTATTATTCCAACTATTTCGATTATTAGGAGTTGAGAGCAAGCGAGCAGGATTATCATTGTGAGGCATTATTGTAGAGGCAGACGAACGTCGGTCCAAACAGAGAGCAAAGCATGACAGTTAAAATTAAATTAAAACTAAAACTAATTCTACTTAACCTAAATGACTTGATAGTCAAGGTCTCCCGATGGAACAAGTGCATGAGGATGCATTGTTAGCTCAGCTCACTTCACTATAAGACACTTCGTATCGATTCATGTTCACGTAACAAGAAGGTGGTGAGCTTCAGTGCTAGATCCCAGTCAGTGCAGGAGTGCGATGCAGCCCTTTCTGTAGGCTGATGTCGGATGGTGAAAGATGACGGTGGGTTCAGATGAAGTGGCTGTGAACCAGTTCAACTGAAACGAGAAAAAACGAGCAGAAACAACACGAAAAGACTTGTAGGTGATAACAGGGCCAGATAACAAATAATTAGTCAAATCTCAAAAGGTTGTATAAAGAGAAATTATGTAAATATTGATATTGATAAACATCACATCGATGTTTGAACTTGGCCGTAATAATGTTTAAACTTTAGTGTAATAAACTTTTAGTGTAATAAAGTGATTAAAATGGATTATCATAATGGTAATGTAATCAACCCTGTGATACAAAGTACAGTATTATAGGACCAAATCTATTCATTCCCTTAATTATGTGGAGTAACGTTATGGGATAATTTCATAGAATCAAAGGATAAACAGATTGAATAATTTGGGCTATTAGAGTATGATAAGGTGGGTATTGTAATTACAAAAACCGAGGCTCCATTGTAATTCTTTCACTTTCCAGCCTCTTCAACTTAGAAATTATCTATCTCAATACGGAAAGGAAAGATTAAGGTTAAATGACAGGAGGCTCTAATATACGTTAGTGAGAAACAAGGAGACATTATAGTCCAACAGATGATCATGATCGATCAACTGTAGTTTTATTCTATAGGTGAGTCAATGTAGCCCAGTAAAATTGTCATCAAAAATAGGGTGTACCTTGCATGAAATGGGGTAGTCGGTTTCCCCCCTTAACAATGTTTATGGCAGTCCTGGGATGCCAAATCCAAGCTTCAGACCTCGGCAAACCACGGGATCATCTCCAAAAATCGTTCAAAATGGCGGAATCCTGCACCCCCTTCACGCTTGGCCAATTTTCACCCTGAAGAATCACCCTTTCATACAGGACACTGTACATACTTTCCAAAGTATATCAAACCACCCTCAATCCGAGACCAAATCCACCATTGTAGGCCCAACCGTCCGCGAGACACAGCTCCTCAAAGTCCATCAAATCAACGAAAATTCACCCCCTCCTTCAACCCCTCGCAATTCCGACCCCGAAGAATCGCCCCCTCATATAGGACACTCAACACAGAGTCAAAAGCAACTCCGAACACCTACAATTCGACACCCAATTGGCCACTGCAGGCCCAACCGTCCGCGAGACACAGCTCTTCAAAGTTCACAAAACCATCGCAATCCTTCGCCCGTCCCCACACCTGGTCAACCCCGACCGCGAAGCATCACCTTTCGAATGCAACCTCCGGCAAAGTTCCGAAAGATAATTAGAAAAGCCACAATTTGAGACCAAACTGACCATTGCAGACCCAACAGTTTGCGAGATGCAGGCCTTCAAAGTCCATCACACTGTTGAACCCCTCCACCCCCTCCACACCTCCTCAACTATGACCCCGAAGAATCACCCCCCCATATAGAGGACAGAGAGGAGAAAAGAGAGGAAAGAGAGGAGAAAAGAGGAAGGAGGAGGAAAAATGATGGAATGGGAGCGGAAGAGTGGACAAGACGAAAGGAGGGGGAAGAGGATATGGAGGGGAAGAAACAATTAAATGAATTGAAAGCAAATAGAATATGTGACAAGACGGAGAGTTGGAGATGATTGAAATAAATATTGATAGATCGAACAGAAGAAGTACAGAAAGAAAAAAAAGTGAATAAGAAAAAAGGAAGTGAAGTAAATAGGAAAAAGAAGATCAAATGGAATTGAAAATAATAAGTGACAAGACTGAGAGAGTCATTGAAAAGTTTGAAAAGTTCGAAAAGAGAATTTATTGGAAAAATAAGGAAGAGAAGGAGGAGGTGCGGAAGGAGGATAGAAAAAAAGGAGAGAAGGGAAATGAGATGGGGGAATAATCAAATGAGAGAAAAATAATAGATAAAAGAGAGTGTGTTTAAAACTGATTCAAACATTGATTATTCGAACAGAGAATGTAATAGAAGAAGAAGAAGAAGAAGAAGAAGAAGAAGAAGAAGAAGAAGAAGAAGAAGAAGAAGAAGAAGAAGAGGAGAAGAAGAAGAGAGAAGAAGAAGAAGAAGAAGAAGAAGAAGAAGAAGAAGAAGAAGAAGAAGAAGAAGAAGAAGAAGAAGAAGAAGAAGAGAGTAGAAGGACAAAAGAGGAAGAAACAGAAGAGTGAGGAAAATTGAGAGGAAAATAAGAAGGGAAAGAAAAAGTAGAAAATAAGAAAAGGAGGAATAAGAAAACAAAGTAGGTCAAAACAGAAAACTAATACGATTCTGAAGGTGATTGGATGTTGTGTCTTTATTGATGCAAAGTTTTTTCTGGATCAGTTGCCTTGACAAAAATGTTACTTATTTCCATTCTGTTTTTGACTGGTCTGAACTTTTTGCTTCATTACAATTTGCAAAGCTTCCCAAACTACTTCTTCTGTCAAAACAATACTTTACATCTACAGAGTGTAATTCTATAATAAATGTAAACGATTGAATAAAACTATTGAACGATCTCTGAGATTTCCGACAGAATTATAGACAATATTACTGATGAATTGAAAAGAACAGTTTATTTGTTTCACAATGTGATGTTAGCATTGCGGTTCTGATGCTAATTCAAACAGAATTTGATCGTGACAAATGAAATGATTTTTCACATCAACTTTTTTTTTCTTTCTAAAGAACATCAGCTTGCCTTGATAGGAAAGAGCCTGACTATAACCTAGGCTAAGGCATTGCCATTTAATCTCTCACACGCAAACTAGATACAGTTTGATGCTGGTTACTTCAATTCAACTAACTATAGCAGGATTATTTTAAATTGTCAGAAAACAGCTGATTGATGTAGTACGCTCGTTTACTGACGTTAAATCTGCTGTTTTCTGACAAGTTAAAATAATCCTGCTTTACCCTATAAATGAAATGTCACAATTCTTCAAAAATTTATTTTTCCCTTGCATCTTAGGATCAACATATGGAAATCATCTTCCTAGATGCTTATAAATTAGTTTATAGTTTTCAAAATACGTAAAATAACTACCTAATTATAAATATCAGGACTTAGAAGCGTACAAGCTATAATTTGTGATAATTTCCATGAAAATATTGAAAAATATAAAGTGCTAAAGATATCCAGGGATGTTTACTAATCTGAATGTAATAAAGTGATCATG